>CM058168.1:21817706-22412706 GCA_030254885.1 Vitis rotundifolia
TGATTGATAAACATAAACAATAATCTTATTATTTCATATTAATTAAATAAACTAATATCATTTTTATTTTTTGAATGATTTAATTTATTTATCGTTATATAATAATAATTTACAACAAGTAATATTCTAACAAAATTACGATAAATCAAATAAATTAAAAAAAAATACATGTAACAACAAATATCTATCATGCATTACACAATAAATATGAAATAAAGGGGAAAATATTACCAACGAATAAAATAATATGTCTTTTTATTTTTTTTAATGATTTAATCTATTAAAAATAATAATTTCCAATAAATATTATTCAAACAAATATTACATAATCCAAATAAATTTAAAAACTTATATAATAATAAAAACTACACATTATAAAATAACTTGAAAAAAAAAAGTAAAAATATTACCTTATAAGCACCGTGAGCGTTGAAGAAAAGAGAGGAGATATGCACCGTGAGTGTTGATTAAAGATTAAAGATGGAAGGTGAAAATTTGATAATTGAAAAATTGAGTTTTAAGTCGGAAGATGGGAAAAATGAGAGTGAAGAAGTTTGAAGGTGGAAATTAGAATGAAGATGCTTGAAGGTGAAAATGAGAATGAAGAAGGTAATTTATAGTGTATGAGAAATTGGAAAAAAGGTAGAATTGGTGAAGTATAACGGTCAAATGAGTGGAGTATCAAATGGGTGAAATGACAACACATGTAAAAATATGATTCTCCTATACATATTGGCTACCTATGAGAAGGTAGCAAACGGTCTTCTTCTTGTGATATATAAATTATAACAGGTTAACAATTAAATTTAAACTTAAAAGATTCATATTTTTAATATTAAAATTTATATAATATAATTAATTTAAAATTTAAAATTAAATAATTATTTAATAAATTAATAATAAATTTATTTTTTTAAACTCATTTTTTAATTGTAAAGTGAAAGAAAAAAAAACCAATAAATAAATATTATTTATCTTATATTAAATTAATTAATTTTATAATATATATTTATAATAATTGTATGAGTATAATTAATTTTGTAATTTTAAAATCGATTTATAATATATTTTTATATTTAATTTAATTATTTATTTGCATAATATAGTGATAATTCCCATTGTGATTTTATTTTTTTTTTCTTTTTGAATTTTTTTTAAGGGAACTCGTCTCTTCAAGAGACGAGTTCCCAATTTTTTTTTTTTTAAAGGGAACTCGTCTTTTCATTGTGAATTTTTTTTTTTTTTTTTTTTAAGGGAACTCGTCTCTTCAAGAGACAATTTTCCATTGAATTTTTTTTTTTAATGGAAATCGTCTTTTGAAAAGACGATTTCTAATCCTCTCTCTCCTACTTGACAAAAAGTGCCATAGATTTGAAATTATTTTTACTCTTATCGTAATTTAAAAATAACTTTTCAAATTTACCGTACTCTTGTCAAAAGTCCTTCACACAAGTGGCATTCGTTTGAGCCGCGCATGCATGGGCCATCAAATAAACGTGGTCGTGTCTGCTGTTGAGGGTTCACACCCATACCATGATTGGCAATGTTTGGAAAATTATTCTGAAACCCCGTGCCGTTTCCCAACAAATTTATCACGGTGTTTTTACCCATCGGAACAAAAGAATTCATATGCAGATTCTGGTGAATATTCTACGACTGGCTGGATTCGACACTGTTAGCGGCGGCAATCGGAATCTGACTACGCTCATCCAGAAAATGGCATGATTTTGGGTCATATGGGATCTTCTTGTCGTTCTTGGATGGTTTCCCCGGAGAGTGGCCATGTACAGTAGGTCCATGGAGCACCGGCTTCAGAACCTGTGCCCGCTCTGGGATATTGCCATCATTCGCCACAATCCCGGGAAGCAGCAAAACGCTTTGACACTTTCACGAATGGTAGTCTGAACAGAGTCAGGGTTGCCGTCCCAATAAATCTCAACTGCCTTCAGCATCTAGGAGCCATTTTCTGACATCATCGACCAACACCATCCATCCAAAGTACTCGCAGAAAACAGAGGAGGACCACCAACAAAAACTGAGCACGGGAAAAGAAACAAATAGGAACCCGTGAAAGCCACGTTTCATGATTTAATCAAAGGGCCAAGAACTGATGAGACAAGTTGAGAACAGTAATATGACTATCAAACACCAAACCCGAACCCAAATATGAATCCAGATATTTGTAAGGGAAAACCAAAAATACGAGGGGGAGCCACAACAGAGTCATATACGCAAACAAACATGTTCAACTAAAACAACCAAGAAAATCTAGGTGTCCAAAGTGAATAACAGAACAATGCTCATAGGCCAGCAGAAAATAAGATAGAATCTTTTAAAAAATGAGAACATGTCAAGTTCATAGTGACCTTACCTGGAAGTCCGCAACAGAAAAAAAGAAAAAACCTTATCCCTTCTCTCCCCGTTCCTCAAATCACCCTGCTAATGCTTCCCTTCAACCATCCTGCCATCCCCGTCTTTCAATGCTCTCTCAAATTTTTCTCTCGTTTTTCTTTTCCAACAGTTGTTCCCCCCCTCACTATAAATGGTGTCCCTGTTCCTTAAAAACTTTCTCCCCGAGAAAACCAAAAATATCTTCCCCGTAGCTTGCTTCCCCAAGCCAACAAAATATCTCCCCCATCACCCCTGTCACCAGCCACCTTTTGCTCTGCTGTACCCCCTCATTTTCCTCCTTTGGCTGCCCAAGAACGACTTCTCCTCGGGCTGGGCAGGAAAGATAATAAAAATAATAAAAAAACCAAACCTATCTGAGGGGGGTCTACAGGTACATTTTAGAAGCGGTGGACACAGTTCCCTGATTGCCAGACCCACTTCAATTAGCAGACACTGGGCCCTTATTTAAGGTCCATTTTCTCACAAGCATTATCCTTCTTTTTCAAAAAACACTCCCTCCATGAACTAGCTAAAACCACTACTCCCTCGCACCACCATTGCTCCCATCACACCGCGACTTATCTTCAAACAAAAATCTAGTGTTATTTCTCTAAAGAACAGGTACTTTCTTCTGGTTAAACTTTTCATTAACTTTCCAGATAAGTTTCTTTTTCTGAAATTTTTTGTTTTATTATTTTCTTTCAAATTTTTTGGAGAATTTGTTTTATGAAATTTGTTGACTTGATGTCTTAGGGATTTTCTCACTAATCTATCCCTACAAAATGTTTGAGAAATTATTTTTAGATGGAAAATTCTAGAAATTATTTTCCCTAGATTTTAACCATAAGAATTGCTTGTATTACTTTTATGTACAATGGCATCTGAGATTTGAACTGAAGAAAGAAGTGCCAAGAATTGGTTTATAAGATGTTTGGGTTGGGTATTCGTTTAGTGGAGGCAATTTAGATTGATTTTCTGTTTGGTTTATGAGAAAACTTAAGAAATTGAGGGAAATACATTTTAGAATGTTTGATTTTTCAGATTCCATTTTCTAGACATGTTGAACGAAACTGAACAATTTTCTTTGGATTGGTTTTGAAATGGATGTGGTTTCTGAGTTTTAATCCTTTGACTTGCAATGAGCTTGGGCATCTTAAATTAAAGGTGAACAATATTAAGTTTCCGATGTACTTATCAAAAAAGGTTTCCAATGTAGTTTCTACTCTATGCATTTCTTCAATTTGCCAATTGAAACTCTTACGGATGTTTGGTTTTGTTTCATCTAGGGTTATGCTGATAAGGCAATGATTTTGGTTTAGGAAATTGATTATGACTTGTTAACAAGTTCAAAAGCTCTGTTTATAAACTTTGGACTTTATTGCCTCAATTTTTATACCTATAGTGCATGTGTTTCTTTTCATTGATTGAAAAATAGATCAAGCAAAGAAAAAATAGGGAGTGACAAGTTGTGTGGGTTATTGTTTTTCCATCATTGAGTCACCCACAAACAAGTGATGCTAAAGATTTTTTTTCCCTTCAATGGTTTTGCTAAAGCGACGGAAAGGCAGAAGATCCAGCCATATCGGCTATATCTTTTATGCCATGTCACTGATTCAAAGTTCTGGTGTCAGACAAGAATGCTGGAACTTTAATTATCAGGAAAGAACAAGGTGGTAACCCAAATTTGATTAAATTTGTTTTGCTGTCTTGTCACTGCCAAAATATAGTATAAACTTTATCTTCACTTTTGTTTTTCATAAAAATTCTGTATATAATTTGTTTTGGAACCATGGAGCACTAGTGGCCATGTTTAAGATGCTTTTGCTTTCGAATTTTGCCTTTCTCTTGTGACAGTTTCTTACATTCTTGTTGGGGATCCCTTCAACTAGAATTGCTATCGGAACACCTCAATACACAGGTAGATTACTATGCTAGTCCCTATTGAAAAGTTGTTCCTTTTGATTTGTCAGCTGCAACAAGCTCTCACCACCATGTCATTATAAGCAAATTTTATGGTTTCAGGTTACAATGTACAACATGAATTGGACATGACAGCCCCCATAGGGATACATACTCCAAGCCATGGGCAATATTTGTTGCTATTTCCATTCTTTCCCTCAATTTCAATTTACTAGCTCCTCCTTCTGATCCCCCAATATAATACTGATTTTGTTCCAAGTTTATGTTTCAATGCTGCCTTCTTTAGCTCTGCATCCTTGTTTGCCTTGTTACCTCTAGGAAAGTTAGTTACATATCTATTAGTTATCATTTTTTATCTGATTTCATGGTGTACTGATCTTTGGTTATCTGTTGCTGAGTTATTTTTCTAAATGCTCTAAGTTTGATTTATGTTCTCTTTTTTAAGTAATGTTACACATTCTCTCTTACATTCTATTCTCTTCTCTGATTGAAGCCAACAGAAGAATGTCGATTAGTTTTTGAATGATCTCATAGGTGTTTTAACAGTGCATTTTGAATTGTGGACATTAACAAATTGTTAAAGAAGGCAAAGAACCAATAGAATTCTTTGCATTGTTGCGTCCATTGTAGCACTACCACAGTTAAGGAGATTCTGAAATCCAATAGCTCGCATCATTTTCCCATTTCTTCAAGTGGTGTAATTTGCACTAGAACTTGGTCAGGCATAAAAAGGAACTTCCCCTGACAAAATCTGTGAGGTATGCTTTACTTGCCCTAATGAATACAACTCTAGTAGCTAGAACATACAGCTGTCTTACTTCTAGGTGTTGTAAAAGGGATTATTCTCTCTGCCTCTTTTTTCTTTTCTTTATATTTTTTGGGTGGTTATTTTGGTGGAGATATTTTGTGGCTAAGCCTTTGAGTCCTATTTTTCCACCACAGATTGGTTATTTAGCCCAAATTGTCTGTGTGATGATTCTCACCATTTTATATAAACATTATACATGATGTTTCATATATTTTTACTTACATTGACCCGAGTAAAAAGATCTTTTACTGGGCAAGCGGATTACTGCTTAGTAGGCAAGGGCTGAAACAATCCCTGCATCTATCTCTGGCTTCTAAAATTGAACTCACCAACTCTATATCTTCATAAGAAAATTTACTTCTGTCATATAATTTTAGGACTAAATTGTGTAAGCTATCTCTACTCATTAAAATAAAATGCAGAGACAAGCTGTATCAGGTTTGTGAAAAAGGATTGGTGGTTTTTTTGATTTAATGAGCAAGAATGTACCTTGCACAACTAAACTAGTTGCCATCTTGTTGTATGCCTCAATTTCTGTTTTTATCAAAGAGTTTTACACCTAGGATAAGTAGGTCTGAGTTTGTTTTGAAAGTCATGGTCTATTATGATGATAACTATGCTGGCTGAGATGCCTAATTTAAACTTGTTTAATTTTGTACTAAATTGGGTCCTACTTAATCAATTTATAGTTCCATACAATTTTCCTAACAGTTTAGCTGCTTTAGGGAACTTGTTTGGTGCTAAATTGGCATGGTACCTCGGTTTCTAGAAGTTGATCACGTTGACTTCTTAAGACCTGTGAGTAACTCACCTGCTTCTTCCTTTCTTTTTCAACTAATTTGATTTTAGATGGATTCACTTGCAATGAAAATTCTATAACAATGGGAGAATAAATTTAAAAAACAAAAACCAGTTCTTCAACTACCTTTTCTCCATAACCAGCACCTTCATCCTTCATTCATCCCAAGCCATTAGCATCATATGCATGTGGAACATGAAATACTCCTGTTTTTCCTGCTGACTGTTTTATTTTATTTGTAACATTTTGAAGATTAAATTATGTGATTTGTCATTCAAAATCCATAGTGATTCATAATGAAACACTAGACAGAAGATTCAGAGTGCTAGCATAGCTAAATACCAGTGTCAGTACAAAATAATTGGTGAATTATTATGTGCTGTGATTCCTTCACCCCATCATAAATTCTACCTGATTCAAAATAAGTCGCACTCATATTTTTTAGGCTGTATGCAATGGGCACCAATTGATCATGAGATATGGGGTATTCCCCTTTTTCTTGTAACCATCTCTTGTTAAATTTCAAGTATGCTTTTGGTGGCACAGGTTGATGTTGGAGACTTTCTGTGTTTCAAATCCTATGTTGTTTTCACTCAACTTGAGAACCCCGAACAGCCTCTAATCAACATTGAAGTTGTTGCTCATGTTCCAAGGCCAGAGCTCAGGTCTAATGTTGAAAATTAGCACTTTCCAAAAAGGAAGGTGGCCACACTTGGTTAGCACTTTCAAATAAGGTTGAATATTACAGTTTTATGTTGGTTTAATGTTCACATATTCCCTATTTCTTTATCTTAATGCCTGTGTAGGTGTCCAATATATTCTACTTCTCTTTTTCTGTCCACCCAGAGTCTAAGGCGATGAAGAATGGATTTAGACTTCGGAATGTGGTTCCAGCAAATGAAGAGGAAGCACGCTGCATTTTGGAGTGCATGGATGCTGAGAGTTTGTTGTGAGAAAAAGGTGAAACAGGACAGTAGACAGTGAAGAGGATGCCTTGTTGCAGAAAGTCAAAAGAGTAATAAAATTAATGCTACTTTTCTAATATTATATCATGGGTTTCTGCTCTGTTAGCCTGAATGCAAAGTCATGCAGATTTAATAACACAATTTAGAGTACCATTAGAAAGTATTAGAATTCATAGTTATCCAGCTTCAGTTCCCCATTCTGTTCTAGGGCTTCAGAAAGAGATTTGCTTATGTCAAAAGGTATATAGAATGCTTGGAGGATCATGGCCATCGAATTATTATTTGTTTGAGAATAAAGACGAGATCATTTAATACCAGTTGTTGCCTCCTGTTTCTGACTTGCAGCCTCTTGTGAGGTTCCCTGTAGACTTTATTTGGTTTAACCTCTCAAAATGTGCCTATTTGATCATGGGTTTCCTTGTGTGAACTTGAAATTCTCCACAGTGGTTGCTTCTGATGGAATTAAGGTCTCATCCTAACTTGGATTGCTTTTGCAGTGGTAGCACCGCTGTTACTGTAGCGAGACAGGTATGGAAGGAACCCATACTAATATATTGAGAATCCAAAAGCATTAAAAAGGAAAAAAAAATTATTAATAGTAGTTGGCTCTGAACATTCTATGGTGCAATCATAGGTGCGGTTTTATTAAACTTTCCAAGTGTTCTTTTTTTGTTTGTGTGTGTCGATCTTGTTATTACAAAAATTTTCAATCTTGCATATTACAACACAGATAATAAATTAACACCATTTTAGGACAAAGTCTAAAAGTGCTAAATGTTCAGTTACATATTTTTCGGGTCAAGAGATTACTGAATTTGAATGAAGGAGAAAGGAAGGAAGAAGCTACTTTTGATAAAATAAAAAAAATAAAAAAAAGTTGGATCTGGCCCAGAAATGGAATTATTCAGAAACCTTCCATCAGTCAAAGCAGCGAAACCCTGAACGTCCATCTCATTCCTCTATCCAAAACCTCCAGCTGCCTAGTTCGTAGTTGTTCTTCATCATCAGATCCCCTTCTCTAGTTAGCTTAGAGAAAAGAGTACATATTTGGGATGGTCATCAAACTTCCAAGGAAAGTAGTGATGTCTAATTCTCACCTCTTCTACCTCTGAGATGGAAATAAGGAGAGATGGCAAACAAAGGACCAATGCCATCCAAACCAAGAAAAATAACCTCAATTGTGCTAAAGTAGTCAGCGAGTCTTAGTTAAACACAGTTTTCAGATGATCATATAGCTTGGTAAAGTAACAACCGTATAGAGGAGTTATCCACACACTGCACGATTATCAGATTGAAGTTGAGGCACTACCACTTGAGTAGAACCCCTCTGCTTTTTTTGGCATGTCAAGCTGACTATTAACTTCACAATGATTTGATTATTAATAGAATTTAATCATTCCTTTTAGATTAAGATGACATGCCAAGATGCCATTCACATGTTTTTTCTACAGATTTGTTTCATGAATATTGAATAGAATGCTTCTGAATTATCCCTATTTCATGAATTTACAGAACTTTGTGAGTAGTGATTTTGGTGCTTGTCTGGTTGACCATATTTGATTGTGCTAGTAAGTCTAGGCTCTTCTTATTCATTTTATTTTTGAGAGAGATTTAATGTTATTGGTTTGTGGTTATCTCAATAAAGATTCATGTGGATATATGAGTTTTTGTCTCAAAGTTCTGTACGACTATTTACTTAATTCTCTGTGGTCTTTTAAGCCTGTAAGATGACACCACTTACGAATAAATCCAGAAAACAGAGTAGTGGTTTGTTTTAGAATTTTCCTAGTTAGCTTGCTACTTGTCCTGCTCACATTGTTATATACTTTTGATAAGAATGTGTCTAAAGTTCGATGTTCCATGAAACCTGAGGAACTCCCAAGGAAATCTTGTTAGCTTCTGTATTGGTTAAATTGTTTGGAATTTGTGATTTATACCAGAATCGAGACATCTTCAGAACATGTTTGCTCCTATGAATAAATTCAAGCAATGCATGGTTGACTCATTGGCACTCTTTTGTTGCTGCAGATTACATGCTCCACTCTAAGCCAGTTGCTTGATTCTGTTCTTGAACAGGAGGGTTTCTAGATTGGTTCAGTATGTGGAAAGAAAAAAAGGAAAGCAATAAAGCTTCATAAATCTGACCTACACAATGATGTTATTCGCAAAGATGAAAATGCACTTTCTTAGCTCTATCCTTGATATTTTGCTAGTAAAGAAAGACAGAGAAAACAACAACTCCCATGACCATGCCAAGCAGCTCATAGTTGAGTTCTAAATAGATACTTGTTCCCTTATTATTATTATTTTTTTGTTTTTAATTTTCCGACGTAGCAATTGACAAAGGCCACATGCAGCAGCAACTGCTTCCTCTGCCCCCAGGAGACCCTATTTTACAACAACAATCACACCAACCAACTACGACCGTGGTTACCCTTATCTGGTCAGCTTTTGCCTTCTCTTTTCCATCTCAGGGTTTATTTTTCTGTTTAAATCATATCAAAGATGATATATGTTCACTGAGACATGACCTAATTAATATTTGAGTTGGGTGTGGCAGAATATCCCCAGAGAATTTTGGAGATCAAACAATATCATAACTAAGGCAGCATAAGCTCTCAGAGATCCACTGAATAGGTAGTGGCTAAGGGTTTAACTTCTTGTAGTGTTATATATGTTATCGTTAAATGCTCAAGTCAAAAGAGTGAGGTAGAAACGTAATATGTCACATTTTACAAAGTACTAGCCAACATTTTTTAAAAGTGACAAGCCAATTGGATCTCTCATTATTTTAATGTTAATTGCAATCCAAAATTTCCTTTGTATCTTTTTCTTCCTTTGAAATTAAATGGTTAGTATGAAACTCCTTCAAATATTATATTGTTTAGACTATTCCACCTAATAATATTCCTAGTTTATATTTTTTGTTTTTTTGTTTTTGCTTTTGTTTTTTTTTTTTTTTTTTTTTTTTGTTTTTTGTTTTTTTTTTTTTTTTTTAGATTTTGTTTAATTATTGTTTTAGAATTTTGATCTTGGTGGTTTGAAGATTGATGGGTATCATAACCCGCTTATTATATTCTTTTATAGAACTACTACAAATTAATACTTTTTATTTGAATTGAGTTTTATATCTATATGGAATTGCACAACTGGGTCTTGAAGATTGATAGGCATTGTGCTTTGAAAGGATTAAAAAATCATTGTTTTGAACAAATGAGAATTGAAATAGCCTAGCATTGTGCTTAGCAATGGCATGCATAGAGTTACCTTTGTATCATTATCTGGTTCTTAAATCTGATAACTAAGTCTGAAAAGTATTAGATGTGCTAAATTTGTGATTCATCACTATGAGAAGTATCATATATACACTAGTTTAGACATATAAAGGCTTCTTATATCAGATACTTAGAATTTGGCTGTTACATTATATGCCAAATTTATATGCATCAAAACTTGAAGAATGAGAAAATATAATATAAAAAGGAAAACAAATCACTTGATCCTAAGGCCAACAAAGTTGTAGAAATATCCTCAGCTTCATAACCCTCCTCTACAAAGATAATGCTAGGCTATCTTATGGGATCATGTCTTCCCTTTGGAAACTGTGTTCACTACAAGGAATCTTCTTCCTACCACACTTCACCAAACCTCTTAGAATTACAACCCTAAGGAGTTCAACTAGTAGGTCTTCATAATTTGTATCCCATATTTTTTAAACAAACACCACCATTTTAGAGAGGGTCAATTCTCCACCTAACTAAGAGATACTTGCGAAGACAGATTCAAAAGAGCTAATTGCGTTTTTTATGTGTGCCATATGTATAGGAAAGATATCTTACCTTATTCTTGGGCCCTTGAAGCAAATAAGGGTACCACATTCAACCTTGATAGACTTTGCATATGGACAAGGCTACAACAAAAACCTCTCATCCACATTCTTTTGGTGTAGGCCATCAATTCTCGAGTTTGTCATTCATTTGTTTAAATTCTTATTATAAATATAGTACTAGAGCATCAACTAGTTCATATTCGAGGTACTAGCCTCTACAAGTTTTTCACAAGGAGTGATTAGTAATAATCTTACCTTAGCTCCTGGTTTCACTTTATAAGAGTGGCACCTGCAACTATACACATTGCATACTTTGAAAGAGATTGAGGTTCAGTTTGTCAAAAAAATTAGTTCTTACATCTGATATTGTTTAACTATCTATACAAGAGCTTGTAACAAAACTTCAACTAAACAACCACTTATGAGTACGTGTAACAGTGTAACAAATGGTAGGTTTGAGAGGTTATTCCGGTGTTGTTCTAGTGTGGATGATCTGTTGTTCTTAAGGGTTTGTTAACTGTGATCATCCCTCCATAAGCTCACAAGGTGTGGAACAACAGATAGCTTGCTGTAAAGTGTGATGTACTAAGAGCTTGATAGATGTTTGTTGAAGATACGCACCACCTATTCATTGGAGGGAATATACTGAATATTGAATTCATGATGAAGTACCTTGTCTTAGATAAAATGGAGGTCTATTTCTATATGTTTGAAGCGGGCATGGAAAACTAGATAAGCAGCCAAGGCAACAACAGTTCTGTTGTCACACCATATCAATGGAGTTACAGCTTGTGGGATGCATAATTCCTTTTACCCATACAATTTCAGCTGTGACAGATGTAAGTGCCCTATACTCTGATTCATCACTGCTTTAAGAGACTTTTTTTTTGTTTTAATGAAGACCAGGAGACGAGATTGAGGCTGCGAAAGAGACAGTATCCCCCTATGCTTCATCGATCATCAGGACATGACGCCCAATCTGTATTTCTATAGCCATGGAGATCAAATATTGAAGATGCATATAGTGATATGTCACGAGAGAGGGTACCTTTGAGGTACCTAAGGATCCATTTGACAACAAGCCAGTGTGCTGTGGTTGGGTGAGCCATAAATTGGCATGCCTTATTCACTGCAAATGAGAGATCTGGATGGGTGATCATGAGGTATTGAAATGCTCGCACTATGCTGTGATATAGGGAGGGATCTGGTAGTGGATAGTAACGGAGAATTATTTGCCAAGAGCTCTAGATGTGAGTGTTGGTTTGGTGTCTGCCATTTTTGTTCTTTGAAGAAGGTCTTGAACATACTTATGTTGACTGAGATGTAGTGAATTAGATTTATGAATGACCTCAATTCCTAGAAAATAATTGGGGTTACCAAGGTCTCGAAGAGCAAAATTGCTGCTGAGATGCTTGATAAATTGAAATACTTGAGCAGTGCTACCGGTGATCAAGATGTCATCAACATAGATAAGTGGAAGAATGAGATCAGTAGCTGAATGATGAAAAAATAATGAAGTATCAGCTTGGGAGCATTGAAATCCATATGAGGCTAGATGGCTGTTGAGTTTAGTGAACCAGGCTCTAGGAACTTGTTTGAGCCTGTAAAGTGCCTTGTTGAGATGACAAACATGATATGAGAATTGTGGATTTACAAAGCCAGGTGGTTGATGCGTATATACTTGCTCTTGAAGATCCCCATTAAGAAAGACATTTTGAATGTCTAGTTAATGTGTTTGCCAGTGTGAATATAGTGCAATACTAAGGACAATTTAGATGGTTGAAGGCTTAATACCAAATTATATGTCAATTAATACCAAATTGAATCACAACAAGGACACTGTATAGAACTATCAACATATGACTAGAACAATAGAGTTTGTAAAATAAATCATAAAAAAATATCTAGAAGTGGAATTTCATCATGAAAAAAATTGGAAAACATCTCCTACGTGATCTATATTACAAAACAAGGGGCCAAATGATTTAATCATGTCTCATCTAATACTTAGATTTCAAGAAACTCAAATTGGTTCAGAATAGAGAACTTTAATAATATATCAAAACAAATTTGTTTGACTAACCAAGAGGCATGATAAAATCAAGAAAAAAATATAAAAATGTTCAAATGTCTATATTACAGGAAAAATAATAGCATGATTAAATCAAACAAGAAAAAATTTTAAATTGAGCCAAACAACCCCTAACTACAAAACGGGGTGAGTGCAACAAGTGTAGGAAAAAAGAATTTTTTTCTCCTACTTGGGGAATTGGTTTTCAACAAAGCAAAGTCCTAAATTAACTTTATGAAGTGTAGATTAAAGACAAAATATCAAACAAAACTAAAGGAGTTGGAAATTAATTTATTGTTGCAATATTAGTTTGGGAAAACTAAATTTGTGTAAAATCCAATTTAAATCTCTTCATTAAAAAAATGATTTTGAACCCAAATTAAATTTGATTGACAAGTTTAAAAAGTTAGGAACATGTTCCAAAATTAAAATAATTTTAGAAAAATACTAAGCCACTGAATTCCAATTTTTCAAGTCTTATGTCATTAACACAATGAACATTGGCAGTAGACTTTTGAAAAGTTGAAAGTATGTAGGGCCTCACCAAGTCCTAATTTAATATACACAAATTTAATCCATGAATTCTTAACCTCATATGATCATTAGTAAGCTCATCAAGGCCAAGAATCATTCCATTTTATTTGGTACCATGAACAATGAAAACCAATAAGAATAGTGCATACCAATTAAAACATGATTGCATGTTTTTCAAATGAAAAAAAAAAAAACAAAAAGGATTTTTTTATATCCTAAAGATCTAAGATGAACTTGGAAAATAGAATAATCATATTTTTATGGGAAAACCCACATAACAGGAATAGGTGTGTGTGATAATGTGCGAAAAGCAATACTTAAACCTAAACTCAAACATCTTAAAGAAACAATCAAATAAAGAGAACCAAAGTAAAGATACCAAGTGGTGCAAGGCCTCGTCTCATGTGATATCAAAAAGGCCTAAACTAAATGAATGAAAACAATCGGTGAAATAATGAATGAAATAACCCTAAGCATAAACAATCAGTCATCTTTAATAATCATCCAATTAATGAATATCAACAATCTGTGTGGCCTATGTATCCACGTTAAGCAAAGATAATTCCTATATCTAAGTATGATGGAAAGAAGAGAGTGATTACTACCCAAAAAGTGCTATTTTGTGCCTTTAATTCATTATGTTTTAAGCACTTTTGTGTAGTAGTTCTCCATCTTTATTCCAATTGGCATGTTAAGGACCTAGCAATGACTTCTAATCATATTTGTGGCTAGTTTTAGTGTTTTGACAGCTTTTTGGATCATTAAGGCAAGCCAAGTAAAGGAGAGAAGCAAAGAGGAAAATCAAGCAAAAAGAAGAAAACAGAGTGAAGCTGAAACAGAGGACTGCAATTGCAGTCTTCCTTCACATTTTTGGAGCACTTCCCGAAGTCCATTTTTTGCATGGTATATGCCGTTGGAAAGCTCTGGAAGTCAAGAATCCAACGCTTCAAACCGTGTACGATTTGGAGCTGAAATGAGGAAGATATGGCCTTCGGAAGACAACTGTGTCAAGTTGAGAGAGAATTTCGCACCAGCTTCGCACAAGCCCATGTAAGTGCGAATTTCGCACCAGCTTCGCACCAGCTTCGCACAGCCCATGCGTGGTGCGAATTTTCCTCTGTTCTGCCGACTCCACTTTAGATCTTTTCTTTTGTATTTTTTTGATGTAAATTCCTTTCCTATCCTTGTAACTAGCCAATTACAAGCTTGACTTTTGTAAAGACTATAAGAGGGGTGGTAATCACCTCTCGGATGATGTTATGCTATGTGATGTTTCACACTTAGAAAAATACAGAGCTCTCTCGTTTTCCTTTTCTCTTTACTATTTTCTTTTTCTTGGAAGCCAAACAACCTCTGAGGATGACTTCCCGGAGGATGAGAGGCTAAACTTTTAGTTTCTTGGAGTGAAGGAAGCTAGGTGAAAAGTCCAGATGCAAAGGTGGAAAACTCTCGTGTCTTAAATACAGGTAGTTGGAGTTCATTAATGGCTTTCAAATCCAAAGTTTTGCTTTAACTCCCTTAGAATCACTTTGAATGGCCAATACATGGTAAGCTTCAGGTCTCTGTGGATGCTTATTGCTAGATCCATATCAGTCCATTAGTTATCATGTACGAGCCATTGGAAAGTGGCTCAAGGTGAAGACCCATAGTGTTTAAAGCCATAAATGGAACTTGACTACCATTTCTATTGATTTTGTATGGATTAAATCTTCATTGTTAAACCTATACCGGTTCGGGAAATAACTATAGGTTAAATCCCCAATGCGAGGAGAAAAATCCGGAATTTTCCACTTTGCATTCTGAACTTGATCCTAGCAACCCTTAGCTCCGGGAGACTTTCTTTCTTCCATTTTTACTTAGTTATATGTTAGTTTAGTTTCAAACACCACTTTCAAAACGAATTTTATTTTCTTTTAAACTTTAAGTTTTTGACAAAGGAAATCATCAGATTCAATTTCTAATCTTGAGTCTATCACTGGTAGAGTGAAAACCCATCCCAGAGTTCGATCCTAGAACTGCTATACTATAGTAGCTTTGCTACGCCAGTATGAGGTCATAGGTTTTATAAATGTTTTTTATTAAAAAACCCGACTGGGTTACCGCGAATCAGAGAGATAAATGGAGAGATAATCAATAACAAGATATGCAAAAAAAATAAAATAATAAAAAGAATCATGCAGACTCTCTATGACCTAGTGTTTGTAATCTAACAAGGTAGTGTTATCACCTATCAAGATTACCTCTCCAATCCTTGAGTTACAAATCCCATTTATTATGTGATCAACTAACATACTCTAACTCCAATGAGCATATGCCAAATTCAACTAAAGAAAATACTATAACCACAAATTTCACGATCACGTGTTCTTTAAATCATCTGATGGGATACACTATCTTAATCCTATGAGATGTCATGGTACCTCTATTGAGAATTCCTATTACTACTAGTCTCTATCAATAATGACTTAATTTATAGGGATATATGACAACTTTAGAGTCTCACCCATAGGTTAAATCCTTTTATTGATTTTGGCGTAAGCTTAATATCCTCTTAAGGTTGAGAGTCCATGTAGTATAGTAGCTTGGCGAATCATGACAATTGTTAGTCTTACATCATAATTCATTGTAGGTCTTATCTAGTGTGCATCAAATACACTAGTGCACTCACCATGGGAAACCCGTCTCGATGACTAAGATAATTCATCCCTCTAATTAGGAGATGGTGTACTACAATCTCTATTAGATTGTCATGAATTGACCATGGACAACTTATCTACTTACAAGGAACCCATGACTTCTATCCTTTTACAACTCCTAATACACCTAAGTCATGCACAGTGTAAGAGATGTGGATTGAATGCTCAAATCAATGCCAATGCATAAAAAGAATCATAAGTGGATGGTCAAGTCTGACTTTGTTCATCATATATTACTTTTAGGGGCTCAATCACAACACTTTAACCATCTATTAAATCTATCTGAGACATTGGGGAGGATCTATTTCATCCTAAAAGCCCATTAGGTCACTCTCCATTATGCAAAAACATTAGAGATAGGATTAAGCCCAAAAGCCCATAGGCCACTCACCATTATGCCCACATGAGTAAGATCCTATAATAATAATAATAATAATAATTGAGAAAATAAAAGTTAATCTTTATAGAGAAAACACCCAAGAGGGAAGGGGGTGAATGGAGTTTTAAAAAATCTTTTTCAAACACAACAAATTCAAGTAAAGGAAGCACAAATGTAAAGAGATAAGGTTAGAGGAAGCAAACTCATATTTTATAGTGGTTCGACACCCTTTTCCTACATCCACTCTCCTTAAGCTCCAAACAGAGTGAGGGTTTCACTATATTTGAAGCTTCAACCAAGCTTCTAACACCATTACACTTGAATTCCAACTCCAATAGGCTTTTGCACAATCTCTTCAAGTCTTTACTCACTTGAAGGTTCTAACACTCAAATAAAAAAAATGCAAATATCTCAACCTAGCTCAACAAGGGCTCAAATACAAATCAAATGCTATGATAAATCACAAGGATGCAATAAAGAATATGCAAATGGAGGTTTAATGCACCAAAGAAATAGTGAAAGCTTTTTAGGCAAAAACAAGTAGGTAAACAAACAAATGCAGGTGTTCTCTTCCTCATAAACAAAGTGAAGCTCTCAATTTATAGGTTTCTAGCCTCAAGAACCAAAAATGTCAAAAAGTAGCCTCGACTGGTCAAGTTGGGGGATCGATTGGTTGATTAGTAGTTGGGCAAAAAATACATGGCAGGTGACTGTTAGGCCTCGACCGAACCTCGACTGGACATCGATTGGGAAAGCATATCCCTCGACTAGGAATGCAAGGCTACTAGAAGAGAGAGAAGATTTTTTGCATCTCTTGATCGGACCTATATCGGGAAAGTGTAACTGGTCGACCAATACCCTAGTTGATTGAGTCGGTTGGTCAGTGTTTCGACCGATATACCATTTTTAGCCCAAAAACCTATCTTTTTCTGTTATTTTCTCTTCTAACACTTAGACAAGTCTTTAGGTAAATTAATATGTCAATTTTGAAACGATTTGCCTAAGGTTCATTTGATAAAACTTGGGTTTTGATGGAAATGTAACTTTAATGTACAAATCAAGTTTTTAAAGATGCATGAAAAGATATGAAAATCCTAAGTGCACCTATGCATTCATCTTACATACGTTTTATATGATTAAAGGTCTTTCAATTGTCCTGATCTTGCTTCCATTCGGTCATTTGATGAATTTCCAAACTAATACCTAAAATTCTTTATAATTCAAACCAATTAACAACATAACCATGGTTTGTTATCATTAAAATACGATTATGGTTGTGATTAGGATAACCTTTGGGCTAACAACAACAACAACAACAACAACAATAATAATAATAATTACACCTGAAATTCTTTATAATTCAAATCAATTAGCAACTTAACCATGGTTTGTTATCATCAAAACATGATTAGGCTTGCGATTAGGAGAACCCTTGGGCTAATAATAATAATAATAATAATAATAATAATAATAATAATAACCAAACTAATACCTGAAATTCGTTATAATTCAAACCAATTAGAAACTTAACCATTTCTTGTTATCATCCAAAATGCTATTAGGGTTGCAATTAGGAGAACCTTTTGGCTTAACCATAGTTTGTTAGCATCAAAATGTGATTAAGGTTGTGATTAGAAGAACCCTTGGGCTAACAACTATGGTTTGTTATCATCAAAACGCGATTAGGATTGTCATTGAAGTGACTAATGTAGTGCTGAGGCACTCTTCCCTCAATTTCTCTCATTCGTTGTTTGAGTACCCTTATAGCAATTAGGAATACGTAGATATTCTCATTCTTATCCTTACACCATTATGGTGCATGTAAGTTTTTTCCTAAGGAACTATAAAATTATGAGCAACAGAAGCAATAACATATAAAAACTTAGATCTAGAAATGAGGTGACCATATATGTGATCCGGTTGTTCTCAGATCAAATTAAATCAAAAGAAAAGGCATCAAAGGTGTTGTAGATCACAAAAACCAAAGGTCTTCCTCCGATTTCTCTCTTTCGTAGATCTCGACATGCATTGTTATCGAGTCCTCTCTTGAGAGGTGGAGGCTAGGGTTACTTTATGGAGTTTGAATAAAAATAACACAAAAAGAGGTTTGAAACCCTTAAGTGGGTTTATAAGAGCTTTTTTGTGGGCTTGAGTGACTTGACCTTAACTTGAACTTGGATCACTTAATCAAGTTTATTGGGTCTTATAGCCTTATAAGGCTCCAATTAGTTAATTAGCCTATTCCAAATTGACCAATGATAAGCTATTATGCAACATTGCATTTTTACAAAATCACCATTATGTACACATATGAACTAGGAAACCAAATATTAAAATTGTCACCTGATTTGTGCTCGATTTGTGTTCCAATTTGATTCTTGTCAAATCAACTGATGTGCTTTGATTTCAATCCTCAGACGGGAGTAATCAACAAAATTTATAAACCTAATTCACCATATACCAGGGTAGCACTAGCTAGCATAGTATAGTGGCTCTAGGATCGTCCACAGAGATGAGTTTTCACTTTGCAATTGATATTAGTTCAAAACTGAATTGGTGCTCTTTCTTTTCAAAGTTAGCTTTAAAAGAAAACATAAATTTGTATGGAAATGGTTGGTTTTAAGCTAACCAAATAAAAAGTAATTGAATTTACTTAGAAAGAAAGGTGTTTCTTGGGATTTCAGGTCACTAGGATCAGATACCTTATACAAAAGAGGAGATTCCGATCACTTGAATCTTTTCCTCACATTCAGAATTTAACATATAGTTATTTCCTGAACCGGTGTGGTACAGATGCTCACCATTAAAGGTTTCAACACTAAATCCCTCTTACTGATACAACTTGCAATGGCTCGTACCTCTCATCTAGTATTTACCATTCAAAGTAATCCTTAACATCGGATCATCCTTCACAAGCGAATAAGAGATAACAATTAGACCTCTATGGAGCAAGATTGCAAGTAATAAGAATCCATGGAATCTGAAAGCTTACCAAGTATTGGCTATTCACCATAATCCTAGTTAACTAAAAATAAAAAAACCACTAACGGGTCACACTTTCTCTTCATTAATAATGGACTCAACAAAATCTCAATTTTTGCACCCGGAACCTTACTTGGCTTCCTTCACCCAAGAAAAAAAAAGTCTAGCCTCTCATCCTCTGAGAAAACATCTCAAAGACTGATTTTCTAGAAATAAAAATAAATGAGAAAACAAAATGGGAAGGTAAGGCAGAGGAAAGCTTTGTGTATTACTTTCAAAAACTATACAGGTGGTCTCTGGAAAAACTCTCGAGAGATTGTTGTTATGTGATTACAAGAGAGTTTATATAGGAAGGTTATTTACCCTTCCTTCATTACTTTCTAACTAAGGAATTACATGAGTGGTGGATTACAAGGACAAAATGAAAATTTATACAAAAATATCTGAAGAAAAATATCAAAAGGAGTTGGTCGCAAAATATCTGGGATTTCGCAGGTGAATTTCTAACTTGCGAGAATTTCGCAAGTTGATTTCTAACTTGCGAGAATTTCGCAAGTTGATTTCTAACTTGCGAAAATTTGGCAAGTTGATTTCGCAAGCTGGAGTGCTATTTCGCAGGTTGAGCTTCAAGTTCGCAAGTTGGAAATCCAATTTCGCAAGTTGCGAAATTGTTTTCCAACTTGGTGCAATTGTCTTCCAATGGCCATAACTTCTTCATTTCGGCTCTGATTTGCACACCGTTTGAAGCATTGGACTCTTGACTTCCCAAGCTTCGAAACGGTCTATAGAATGAATAAAATGGACTCTAGGAAGTGCTCCAAATGTGTGAAATAAGACTACAGCTATTCTCCTCTTGAATTTCTTCGTGCTAGATTCTTCTCTCTGTTTTTCCTCCTTGCATTCTTTGAATGACTTTGGCAAAGGGTTAAGAAGCTTCAAAGCTTGGATTCTTCATGAATTTGAGCTTCAATTTGCTTTGCCATGAACTATACAAAGATCTCCCTCATTCTCAGATTGCTTTAGTGATCAAAAAGCTATCAAAAACACCAAACTTAACACAATTTGATTAGAAACGATTGCAAGGGTTCTTAACATGCTAATTGAGTTAAAAGGTAATAACTACTACTCAAAAGTGTTTAAAAGAGTTAATTATAAGCTATAAAATAGCACTTTTTGAGTAGTAATCAGTCACCAATGAATATGAGCTTGAGTGGGACCATTGAAACCCATAGGAAAATACTAGCTCTCTCAAAAGCTAATTTTTAAATTGACTCAACGTCCTATTGGAAAGAGTCAACTATATTCTAATGTCATATAATATTAGAACGAGATATAAACTTGGGCCCATACATAGTATCCACTACATGCAAACTCCCAATGAACCGGTATCTGTAATATAAAGAAGTATACACTATAAACTTCTCAAAATTACCTCTTTAATTCTCAAGTTTTAGATTCTCTTAATATGTGATCAAGTGACATACTCTATCTCTCAAAGAGCATATGTTAAATTTTAAGGAATTAGTATGACAATAGTTTTCTAGATCATATATCCTTAGGATCACCTAAGTGCATACATTGTCTCAAATTTATAAGATATCATGATGTCTATCTTAAGAATACCTGTTGTTGGTCACCTGTCTTGATCATAAGTTATACAACCTATAGGGAATATCAAACCACCTTAGGGTCTCACCCATGGATTAAAGCTACTGAATACCTCAAGACTAGGTTGATATTCTTTAATGGTTGAGAGCTCATGCAATATGGTAGCTTGGTGAATTATGACTACTCGATAGCTGATGTCATGATTCAACATAGGTTTTGTTCAATGTGCAACCATAAACACTAGTGCACTTACAATAAGAAAACTATCCCAATGACCAAGACAAGTCATCCTTCCAATTAGGAGGTAGTTCATTACAATTTTTAATGGATTACCTAAATCTATACAACAATTACCGTAAACAAGAATAGAAAAGGGAACTAAAATCATAATTAACAAATTTATTATTGATACTTTATTCTATTACATCATGTCATACTTTCAAGGGTTCTATCCTAACAATAGCTTGTGATTAATACTCAAAAAGTGCTATTTTATAACTTGTAATTAACTCTTTTAAACACTTTTGAGTAGTAGTTATTACCTTTTAACTTAATTGGCATGTTAAGGACCCTTGCAATCGTTTCTAATCAAATTGTATTAAGTTTTAGTGTCTTTGATAGCTTTTAGCTACACCAAAGCAATCTGAGAATGAGGGAGATTTTTGTATAGTTCATGGCAAAGCAATTTGAAGTTCAAATTCATAAAGGAACCAAGTTTTGGAGCTTCATGACCCTTGGCCATAGCCAAATTAGAAATACAAGGAAAGAACAATAGAGATAGGAATCTGACATGAAGAAAAATAGAGGAGAGCAGCTGTAGTCTTCTTTCACACATTTGGAGCACTTCTTGAAGTCCATTTTATACATTCTATATACCATTTCGAAGCTCGGGAAGTCAAGAGTCCAACGCTTTGAACGGTGTGCAAATTGAAGCTGAAATGAAGAAGATATGGCCTTTGGAAGACAACTGCATCAAATTGAAGGACAATTTCGCACCTTGCGAAATTGGAACTCCAACGTGCGAAATTAAAGCCTACCTTGCGAAATGGAAATGGAATACAGTCGCACAGTCATAGAGAAGCCCAACTTGTGAAAGTGATTTTGTAACTTGCGAACTTGGAGCTCAACATGCGAAAATGGATTCCAAGTTGTGAAATCAACTTGCGAAATTTTCACAAGTCACAATGCAACGTGCGAAATCTACATGCGAATTGGGATATTTGCGCACCTACTCTTTTTGATATTTTTTTTCAGATATTTTGTGTTTAAATCTCTATTTTCTCCTTGTAATCCACCACTCATGTAATTTCTTAGTTAGGAAGTAATGAAGGAAGGGTAAATAACCTTCTTATATAAACTCTCTTGTAATCACATAACAACAATCTCTTGGGAGTTTTTCCAGAGACCACCTGTATAGTTTTTGAAAGTAATACACAGAGCTTTGCTCTGCCTTACCTTCCCATTTTGTTTTCTTGTTTATTTTTATTTCTAGCAAATCAACCTTTGAGATGTTGTCTCAGGGGATGAGTGACTAGGTTTTTTAGTTTCTTGGGTGAAGGAAGCCAGGTAAGGTTTCGGATGCAAAATTGTGAGATTTTGTTGTTTCCGTTTTTAATGAAGAGAAAGTGTGACCCATTAATGGTTTTTATATTTTTAGTTAACTAGGATTACCGTGAATAGCCAATACTTGGTAAGCTTTTGGATTCCATGGATTCTTATTACTTGCAATCTTGCTCTATGAAGGTCTAATTGTTATCTCTTGTTCGCTTGTGAAGGATGATCCAATGTTAAGGATCACTTTGAATGACAAATACTAGGTGAGAGGTACAAGTCATTGCAAGGTGTATCAGTGAGAAGGATTTAGCGTTGAAACCATTAATGGTAAGCATCTGTACCACACCGGTTCGGGAATTAACTATAGGTTAAATTCCGAATGCGAGGAAAAGATTCAATTAACCGGAATCTCCTCTTTTGTATACGGTACCTGATCCTAGTGACCTGAAATCCTAAGAAACACCTTTCTTTCTAATTACTTTCAGTTAGTTTTAGTATGGTTAGCTTTAAATCAACCATTTCCATACAAGTTTATGTTTTCTTTTAAACCTAACTTTGAAAAGAAAAGCACCAATTCAGTTTTTGAACTAATATTAATTGTGAAGTGAAAACCCATCTCTGTGGACGATCCTAGAGCCACTATACTATACTAGCTAATGCTACCATGGTATATGGTGATTTAGGTTTATAAATTTTGTTGATTACTCCCATCTGAGGATTGAAATCAAAGCACATCAGTTGACTGAGCTAAATCAACTTGGACACCAATCGGACATGAATTAGCTTGCAAACCAATTTGCCACTGATTTGAACATTCAAAAGGTCCTCTTTTAAGCAAAAGGACTCTAAAAATGTTGAAATTTTTTATCAAATCTATAGGATAAGAATTGATAGACTATAAGAAAAGCGAATTTTACTAACAAGAGTTTTAGTCATATTTCAAATTTAGCCACTAACACCCTACTTTTAATGACATATATATTATTACCACTAAAAGTGTTAGGACATTGAGTCTTGTTTCTATATTGACAATTTTGTTCCTTTTTATGTTTAAGTATATTTAGATAGTGACTTGCACTCCATTAAAGATCAAGGGTTCCTATTCGTCCAACTAGGAAGTCACATGTACATTTAAAGATGTTTGACATGTGGTATATCAAGCTTCTTTAAGGTATAAAAAGGTTTGGTATCATTTTTGTATTTAAAATATTTTAAAAAGATTTTTCAAAAGAAGTAAGGGCTGCTCAAGCAGTTAAGCATGCTCAAGTGGTTAGCTCGCTCAAGTGGTGTAAGTCTGCTCAAGTAGTCATAATAGTCTTGCTGAGTTTAGAAATGGAGTTTGTATGAATTTCACTCAAACTCTAATTTGGAAACTTAAGATACCAAAACTCTTTGGGCTTTTGCTTATAAATACCTCCCTAATAGCCCCTTGAGGGTTAGAGATTTGGGCAAAAAGATTTTGGACATTGGAGATATATCATTAAGAGACCTTTAATTCCTTAGAAAAAAATCTCTTTGAGAAAGCCTAATGTGTTACATCATTCTTGATCTCTCATTCATGGATTCAGTATTTGAATCATGGGTTAAAGACCTTAATCCCTTCGAAGTGGCTAAAGGATCTACTAGGGAGCAACAAGAAGTTGTTGCATCGTGGATGTGAATCAAGTTGTATGTGTTGGAAAGTAAGTCTCTAGGGTAAAGTGGCTAGGTAAATGTGTGTAACTTGATTTCAAAATGTGGATTTAGATTGGTAGGTCTTAGACCTCATGGTTTTTTATCTCCACAGTTTGTGGGAATTTTCCATATAAAAATCTTGTCTCTCATTGCATATTTTTATCTTTTTACTTATATTTTGTTTGATGATATTGATATAATTTTTATTGATTGGTTAGTTTGTTATTGAGGTTCTTGGGTTGGTTATTTTGAGAGTTATGGTAGTTATACCTATAACCAATTATTGTTTTCCTTAACTTCTCTCTTAGGTGATCTTTTAAATATTAATAATCATATTACTTTATCTCTAACTAATCACAAGATATTTCTAAAAGGTAAAAATTAGTTTTTTATATCAAAAGATTTTAAGTAAAATCCATTTAGTTTTTTAAACAATTAAATATTCTATGTGTTAGGATTAAGCCCCTAAAAGTAAGACATGATGTAATAACATTAGACTTAACTATCATCTTATTATCCCTTTGGTGTATTGACATTGATTTGAATTTCAACTCATGTCTCTTACATTATACTAACTTGTGTGTATTAGGAGTTACACAAAAGATACAAGTCATGGGTTCCTTATAAGTAGATAAGTTGTCCAAAGTCGGTTTATGGATTTGGAAAATCTAGTAGAGATTATCGTGCATCACCTTCTAATTAGAGGGGTGACTTGTATTGGCTGTCAGGATGGGTTTCGCATCGTGAGTGCACTAGTGTATGTGATGCACACTAAACAAGACCTACAGTAAATCATGACACAAGGCTATCAATTGTCATGATTCACCAAGCTACTATACTGCATGGACTCAACCTTGAGAGGATATTGAACATGTGCCAAAATCAACAGGAGGCTTTGACTTATGGGTGAGACCCTAAAGTGGTCATATATCTCTATGAATTGGATCATTATTGATGCAGGCTAGTGGAAATAGATATTCTCAATAAAGACCATAGTTGTGAAAGGCGCGCCTAGGCTTGAGGTGGCGTGACGCCACCCTCCAGCGCCTCGCCTGAAGGCAGGCGACGCCACTTTAGGAAGGCGTCGCTTAAGCACGCAAGGCGCGAAGCGGTCGCCTGGCTCGCCTCCGTCCAGGTACGCTCTCCGAAACCCTTCTTCTTCTTCTTCTTCTTCTTCCTCCGTCGAGTTGCAGAGGGCTGGGGCTGAGCCCTAATTTTTTTTTTTTGGTCCAAAATGACGTTGTTTGGCCCTTTTTAATTTTAAATTGGAAAAGGCCAAAACGACATTGTTTTGGACCCTATTCTTTTAAAATAAATAAAAAATAAAAAAAGTCCAAAACGACGTTGTTTTGGCCCTGTTTACCTTCTAGCCCCCTTTTTTGGTGTTTTCAACCCGAAATCACTCTCATTTGTGCCCTAGCCTCAGTTGTGCAGTGGAGAAGTGAAGAAGAAGAAGAAGAAGAAGAGGAAGAATAAGAGGAAAATAAGAGAAAAATAGAGGGAAATGAGTCACGTACCTTCTAGGACCTCGGTATTTTTCTTTTTTCTTGACTTTTCTGCATTTTTTTGTATTATTATGACTCAATGACTCATAACTCATAACTCTCATTGGCATTTTTTTTTTTAAATATAAATATTGTATTTTTACATGAAATTTTCCTAAATAAAAATAAATAAACAAAAAACACTCATATGCATATTTTTTTGTTAATGTGATATGCATTTTTTTTTCTTAATTTAATTATAATTATTTTATTGTAGTATAGATAATTTGTTTACAAGATGGATAATGAGAGTGAAACTCAAGTGGACTCTAGTGCAAGTGGAAGAAGAGATCCTAGATGGAAATATGCTCGTTTGATTAATGAAAAGAATTTGAATACCATCATATGCATTTTTTGCGATAAAGTAACCTAAGGAGGCATATATAGACACAAACAACATCTTGTTGGTGGATATAGAAATGCCAAAAAGTGTAGAAAATGTCTGGAACATGTTCGAGAAGAAATGGAAAGGTATATGAGTTCCAAGAAAAATCAAAAAGATCAAATGAATATGGGGAGCGAAGATGTTAATGAAGATTTGTTTGGTTTGGAAGATGGAGATTTTGGTGAGGAGATTAATAGTAGAAAGAATGTCACCAACATTTCTAGTGGAGGTAGTAATTGAGGAGGACATGGTGGTAGGATGTTTTCTTCAAAAAAACCAAGACAAAAAGGTCCTATGGATCATTTTTTCACTCCTGATGTAGAGATGGTTGTTCAAAATCAAAAGCGTGGGAAGATGAATCAAACTACCATCAATGATGCCTACAAAAAAGAAGCAAGAGAAATAACTTGTATGCTTATCACAAGGTGGATGTATGAGGCTGCTATTCCATTTAATGCAATCACATATCCGAGTTTCCAACCAATGATTGAGGCTATTGGCCAATATGGTGTGGGTTTGAAGGGACCAACTCTTCATGAGGTAAGAGTTACTAACCTTAAGAAAGAATTGGCTCTCACAAAAGATTTGATGAAAGATCATATGGTGGAATGGGGAAAAAATGGATGTTCAATTATGTCGGATGGATGGACCGATAGGAAAGAGAGAACTTTGGTGAACTTTTTGGTTAATTGTTCAAAGGGAACCATGTTCATGCAATCCATTTATACTTCTTCAATGATTAAGATAGGAGAAAAGATGTTTGAATTACTTTACAAATGGGTAGAGCAAATTGGTGAGGAGAATATTATTCAAGTTATAACAAATAATCACTCAAGTTATGTGATGGTAGGTAATAAATACTATTTCTTGAATTTTTATTTACTTTTAAAATTTGAATCATTTATCTTGAGAACTTATGTAAATTTATTATCTACAATGTCACATAGGGAGGTTGTTAGAATTAAAGCGCCAGTATTTGTATTGGACACCATGTGCTGCATATTGCTTTGACTTGATGTTGGAAGATATTGGAAAGCTACCAAACATCAAGAGGTCATTGGAGAGGGTTATATCACTAAATGGGTATATTTATAATCGCTCAGGGCTACTCAACATGATGAGGCGGTTTATTGGACAAAGGGAATTGCTTAGGCCTGCTAAGACTCGGTTTGCAACTGCTTTCATCACATTATCGCGATTGCATGAACAAAAAAACAACTTGAGGAAGATGTTTACAAGCTCAGATTGGTCAAATAGTAAATGGGCAAAGAGCAGAAGGGGAAAACTATAGGCAACATAATTCTAATGCCTTCATTTTGGAATACTATTGTGTTTTGCTTAAAGGTTTCGGGTCCCCTAGTTCGTGTGCTTCGTTTGGTTGATGGTGAAAAAAAAGCTCCTATGGGATACATCTATGAGACCATGAATAGAGCTAAGGATATAATTGTGAGAAGTTTTAATGGAAATGAAGAGAAGTACAAAGAAATCTTCAACATCATTGATAAGAGGTGGGAGATTTAGCTTCATCGGCCTTTGCATGCAGCAGAGTACTTTTTGAACCCGAAATTTTTCTATGATAAACCAAAAATAGAGCATGATGCAGAGATTATGAGTGATTTTTATAAATGCATCTTAAGGCTAACAAGAGACCTTGCTAAGCAAGAAAAAGTTGTGACCGAAGTGAGTTTGTACACAAATGCCCAAGGACTATTCGGGAATAAGTTAGCTATTAGGACAAGAAAGACTAAAGCACCAAGTTAGTTATTTAGTTTTGTTTATTTAAATGATTATATTGTATTTTTGCTAAAATAAGTGAATTGTTTCACTAAATTGTTAATATATATACTACAGCTGAATGGTGGGCAGGATATGGAGCTTCAACTCCAAATTTGCAAAAGTTTGCAATGAAAGTCCTCAACTTAACATGCAGTGCATCAGGTTATGAACGAAATTTGAGCATCTTTGAAAATGTAAGTGACCAAAATAATTACAAGTAATAGTCTAATAGAGTTTTGAATGTAACTTAAAAGTTAAAACTTTAAAATATATTTATGAGCTTATGAATTTTTGCATATTCATAGCAAGAGGAGAAATAGGTTAAATCATCAACGCTTGAATGATTTGGTATACATTAAGTATAATCAAGCCTTGAATAGAAAATACAATGAATGTAACACCATTGAAACAATTTCTTTGAAAGATATAGATGATAGCAATGAATGGTTGATAGGAAGAATGGAATATGAGGATTCTCATGGAGGTGCACAAGATGATTTTGTATTTGATGATGATAATTTGACATGGGGTAATGTTGCTAGAGCTACTGGAGCTGAGGAGGCCGGGTTTAATACTAGAGCTAGAGCTCAAGCAAGCTCAAGCATAATAACCACTAACGAAGGGGATAGCTTCAAGTTTTAGAACTTTGCCTTCTCATTCACTAATAGATGAAGATGAAGATGAAGACATGGTTGATTCAGCAGATGAAGAAGATGGGGAAGGCTACAAATGTGGTGATGGAAATGATGATGATGATGATGATTTTGTTGATTTAGAGGAGGAGTGGTGATTGCTTATTGTGGACAAATTTGTTATTTAAGTGTTTTTTAATGATGTTTTTGAATTGTGGACAGATTTCATGTTTTGGACCTTTTGGTTTGGAAACTTTGGATTTGGATTTGGATATGTATTAGGTTATTAGCAATATGGATTTGGATTTGTTTTTATGCTTAGAGTTCTTTATTTTTATGTTTTTTGTTGATTAAATTGAAGTTTTGGATGATATTTGATGATTTATGTGTTTAGGACAAATAAATGATTATTAAATTTGATTATATTATATAAAAATATATATGTAAATTAGGTTGTGCCTCACTTCACTAAAGCCTGCTCCTTAGGTGCGCCTTGGTGCGCCTTTGAGCCTTTTAAAACTATGATAGAGACACCATGATATCTCCTAGGATTGAAACAATGTGTCTCCTTAGGTGATCCAAAGGACATGTGATCATGAAATATGTGGCCACAATAATTCTCTTTTAGTGGAATTTAACATATGATCCTTATAGTTAGAGTATGTCATTTGATCATATAATAAGTAAGATCTATAACTCAATGATTTAAGAGGTAGTCTTAATAGGTGATAATACTACCTTATTAGATTACGGATACTAACTCATAGGGAGTCTACATGCAATGGATAGTAGGTCACAGACTTGAGCACGTAATGTCTCGTTGTTATTTACATAGAATACTAAAGTTCAATTGATTCTTTGTAGTGAGATATTGAATCAACTTTAAAATTGGATTATGAAGAAGCTAGTATTCCTATGGGTCCTAGTGGTCCCCGCTCTGAGCTCATATACCTTGTTGGCATGGATTATGAGGGACAGATTGACTCTAGGTTTAGTTTTGTGCATAAGGGTGTTTTGGTAAGTTCACAAGGTTGCATAAGGGTAAATGAACAAGGTCTCTAGATTGAGCTAATTGATTAATTATAAGTCTTATTGGATTAATTAATCAATTAAGACCCATTTTGGGCCAGATTAAGTGACTTAAGCCTATGTGGGCTCAAGTCACTTAAGCCCAATTAGGATCCCTATAAATACATCTTAGGGGTTAGAGTTTTCATAAGTTTTATTTTCCACCATCCAAAGAGAAAGAGAGTCATAGCCTCCACCCTCCTTTCCTCCCCACCAGAAATATGTCATGAACAAGGTTGAGTCATTAGGCGGAAGATCATGGGTTTACGAGACTTCCAACAACTTCAAGGTTGTCCTTAACACTTGGAATTTAAGATTTTGGAACATCCAAACCTAAAGGTTAGTACTTTAACCCTAAAAAATCATTTTTTTTAAAAATAAAAAATAAAAAATCGGTATTGCTTCCATTGCTTAGATCTAAGATGTCAACACTATGCCACTAAATACTAACATTTTTGTGGTAAGATTATAATAATGTCACTAGACATGTTGTATTCATTTTATTGGCAATTAAAAATATTACCACTAAAAATACTATAAATTATCATTTCTTAACAATCCCAATATCACAACAAAGGATTATTTATCAATTTGTTGATCCACGTAATATAGGGAAATTGCATTAGTGATAATTATAATTTATTATTAATAATAGTATTTTTTTAGTAGCAACTATTGAAACCACAACTTATGGTTTTTATAAATAAAAAATAAAAGACAATTATAATACAAACTCAAAGAAATCAATAATATATACTATATTTATATTTATGTTTTTGTTAAATTAGTAAGAGAATATATCGACTAAATTTTATATTTAGATAAAATCTTATCTTTTTTTATAAATTTTTTTTAAAAATAAAAAAATAACACGAATACAACTTCAGACAAGAATATTCCTTTTATAAATTTTCTAAAAAAAATTATCATTTAATTAAATTTCGCATTTAGGATAACATTTTTCTTGTTCTACACTTAATGCATATTTCTAAAATTTAATTTGATTTTTTTTTTATTCTCTCAAATTTCCTTTTAAGAGTTATTATGACTAAAATTAAAGCAAGAATATATATCTTATTTATAATGAGTTAAAAGATTAATTTATATTTAAATCAATGATAATCTATATGAAGGATTAAGCAAAAATTTATATTTTATTCATATTATATTTTAGTATATTTATTATGCACTTTATATATAAGAAGAAATTACTTTTGCTATTACATGAGGGGAGGTACTCTACCTAGGTCAAATATTAAGAAAATGAAAATTTGAAAAAATTTGTTTTTATTATAATGTCCTACCAAATAGTTTTTTTGTCCTCTTGAGAAATTTAGCATATTAAAACCAAGTAAAGAAAAATTTCTTTAAATAAATTATTACATTAAGTGATTTTGTAAAAAAATTCAATTATTTCCATTCAAAACTTTAGTTATATTAAAAGGAATGTAGAAAAACTTTCTTTATACAATTATTGTATAGAGAGATTTTTCAATAGCAAAGTTGTTTAATTTGTTTCATTTTTTTTTTATCTTCCTTGTATTTCTTACCTCATAGTTCAAGGCAGTACATAGGTTTTCTTTGAAATATTACATTGAAAGAACAATGAGGTATTTAAATTAGTTTACTTTCATTTTTTTTTCTTATGATGCAAAATTTTATATTTGTTATTTTAAAAAATAATAATTTTAATCATTTTTTAGATTTGATAATTTTGAATTTTTAGTTTTTAACCTTTTTAAATATATGAATCAATAGCAATAAATCTTAATTACACTTTCTTTTTTTACAAAAAAAAAAAAATTATATTATGATGCATTAAAATTAATCTTTCACTTCAAATATTTTAATTTTATATAACTATGAATAAAAATTATATATGACATTTTTTGTAATAGTAATTTGATTATTCTTTATTTGTTTTCTTGTAGGTTAGAGACATGTGATACTAAGCAAGTGAAAAGTTCATCAATTATGACATTATATTTTTTTTCCGATTGTAATGCCCATAAACTATTCAACATAGTAATGCTTATATATAAACAATTACTTAAGGAGATTGTATGAGTTGATTATGAAACTGTATATGTTTTAATTATTCTTAATGGTTAAATTTTATATTCTCGTTCATCTATAACAAGTTTCTTGAATAATTAGGTTTAATTTGTTAATTATTTTCATAAACATAAAAATTATCTTTTTATGGTATTTAAGATTCTTTTCCATACAAAAAATTTCTTTTACTTCAAATTTATCCTTGTTTAGAAATTAATTTTAATTTCAAAGTTAATTGTAATTTCTATATGTGGGATTGATTTTCATCTTTTTTTTTTTTTTCCTATCCGATATTCTTTTCTTATTAGAATGTTATCCTTGTCAATATAAGTTTATTATTATAGGAAATATTTTGTGAAATAGTAGCTCCATAGTCTATTTATAAGAGAGATGTTCTTGAATTTTTATACTTCTTAAGTTTGGGAAAAAACAAGAAAAAAAAATCTTCTACTCTCTTATTGTGAAGAAATGGCCAAGTTGAAGAGATGTGGGTCATTTGTCCTCATAATGGCCATCATGTTGTGCTTTGGTTTGTTCTATCTATACTATTTATATTTATAATTTAAGTTCTATGTAATATATATATATTCATGGTTCTTTAGTTATAATTTTAGGTTTTTCATATTTTTATTGCTTGAAAATTATGCAAGCATATTATTATTTAATGTAATCAAATATGTTTTAATAAATCAATTTGAACATTAGGATAACTCATTTATCAAATAAGATTGCTAGCTACTTTTTGTAAATCGTTTATGTACATGTTTCATATCTAGGAATTAATTGAGATATATAATTTTAAGATACTATATATGTTATTTTTACTATTTTCAAAAAAAAATTTGCGAAAAATATCACAAGAAATATACAAATGTACTTGGTTTTAACAATAAATCTATAGCACATAGCATAATAGATTAAGTAAATTGATATTTTAAAGCACACATTAACATATTCTCGTGGTTTGCTATTTGGTTTCAGTTACCAAGGAAGTGGTTAGCCAAGGAAAATGTTGCAACAATCACCCTAAACTTGGAGGTTGTGTTCCTGGCCAAGATGATGATCCAGATGATGGAAAATGTTGGACATTTTGTATCTCTGATTGTACTAAGGGAGGCTTTTGCAAGAAATTATCTAATGGTCATGTTTGTCATTGTTATTGTTGATGACATGCTTTGTCATTAAATAATATCAATAATCTCTTAATATTAATAATAATATGAATAATATCCGTTAAATGATGCAAAATTTGGGAAATATATCATCTCTCCTTGTAATAAGAGAGTCATTTTTAAGAAGATACTTAAAGCTTTCTTTTATCTCTGTTAATGTTGATGCCATGCTTTATCTTTCAATAATATGAATAATATATCTTCATGGTGCCAACCAAATTTATGAATCATAACTATCATATTTTTAATGTTATGGACATAAGGGTGTAATGTTTCTTGTGCATACTACTTACAGTAACCATAATAATAAGATCTTATTATTTTGAAAAAATTGTTTCACTAAAGTTTATAATCTTGATATTTAATTAACATTTATGCATTATTTATACAAAAGCAAGAAGAGGTTATATGGGATCATACCATTTGTATCACTTCCTTCACCTTGAAGATCTTCTTATTTTGCAAATTATATTATTTTAAAACCTTTAATATAGATGGTTTATTCAAATCTAATTATTGTTTTATAAGAAAAAAATAACTAAACATCTTGTTTTGATGGTTTGTTATCATCAAAATGCGATTAAGGTTGCAATTAGGAGAACCGTTGGGCTAATAATAATAATAATAATAACCAAACTAATACCTCGAATTCTTTATAATTCATACCAATTAGCAACTTAACCATGGTTTGATATCATCAAAATACTATTAGGGTTGCGATTAGGAGAACCCTTGGGCTTAACCATGGTTTGTTAACATCAAAACGTGATTAGGGTTGTGATTAGGAGAACCCTTGGGCTAACAACTATGGTTTTTTATCATCAAAACGCGATTAGGGTTGCGATTAGGAGAACCCTTGCGCTAACAACAACAACAACAACAACAACAACAACAACAATAATAATAATAATAATTTTTTCAATTTATTAAATGAATCGAAAAACATATTCAACAAATGCAAATTAACTTACAAACAATTTATAGAATCTACTTCTTTATATGCCTTGAAAAGGAATATTAGTAAAATAAAGAGGATATACAAGAAAAGTAACAAGTTAAAAAAAAAAAAACAAAAAAACAAAAATTACTTACAAGCATTTAAAGGTCCCTTGGAAGAATGATTGATTTACAACCCTTAATGGGGTTCTAGCAGTGACTCATATAGTGCTGAGGTACTCTTCCCTCAATTTCTCTCCTTCATCGTTTGAGTACCCTTATAGCTGTTAGGAATACCTAGATATCCTCATTCCTTTCCTTGCACCATTATGGTGCATGTAAGCTTTTTCCTAAGGAACTATAAAATTATCAGCAATGGAAGCAATAACATATAAAAACTTAGATCTAGAAATGAGGTGACCATATATGTGATCCCGTTGTTCTTAGATCAAATTAAATCAAAGGAAAAGACATCAAAGGTGTTGGAGATCACAAAACCAAAGGTCTTCCTCCGATTTCTCTCTTTCCTAGATCTCGGCATGCATGGTTATCGAGTCCTCTCTTGAGAGGTGGAGGCTAGGGTTACTTTATGGAGTTTGAATAAAAAGAACACAAAAAGAGGTTTGAAACCCTTAAGTGGGTTTATAAGAGCTTTTTTGTGGGCTTGAGTGACTTGACCCTAACTTGAACTTGGATCACTTAATCAAGTTTATTGGGTCCTATAGCCCTATAAGGCTCCAATTAATTAATTAGCCTATTCCAAATTGACCAATGATAAGCTATTATGCAACCTGGCATTTTTACAAAATCACCATTATGTACACATATGAACTAGGAAACCAAATATTTAAAATTGTCACCAATGAATATGAACTTAAGTGGGACCATTGAAACTCATAGGAAAATACTAGCTCTCTCAAAAGCTAATTTTAAAATTGACTCAACATCCTACTGGAAAGAGTCAACTACATTCTAATGTCATATAATATTAGAACGATATATAAACTTGGGCCCATTACATAGTATCCACAACATGCAAACTCCCAATGAACCGGTATCTGTAATCTAAAGAAGTATACATTATAAACTTCTCAAAATTACCTCTTTAATTCTCAAGTTTTAGATTATCTTAATATGTGATCAAGTGACATACTTTATCTCTCAAAGAGCATATGTTAAATTTTAAGGAATTAGTATGACAATAGTTTTCTAGATCATATATCCTTAGGATCACCTAAGTGCATACATTGTCTCAAATTTATAAGATATCATGATGCCTATCTTAAGAATACCTGTTGTTGGTCACCTGTCTTGATCATAAGTTATACAACCTGTAGGGAATATCAAACCACCTTAGGGTCTCACCCATGGATTAAAGCTACTGAATACCTCAAGACTAGGTTGATATTCTTTAATGGTTGAGAGCTCATGCAATATGGTAGCTTGGTGAATTATGACTACTTGATAGCTGATGTCATGATTCAACATAGGTTTTATTCAATGTGCAACCATAAACACTAGTGCACTTACAATAAGAAAACTATCCCAATGACCAAGACAAGTCATCCTTCCAATTAGGAGGTAGTTCATTACAATTTTTAATGGATTGCCTAAATCTATACAACAATTACCATAAACAAGAATAGAAAAGGGAACTAAAATCATAATTAACAAATTTATTATTGATACTGTGAAGCCAAGGTTTGGTTAATCTCGGTTTTGATGATAACAAAACATTGTTTAGAACAAATGATTATATTTTAAGTGTGATTAGGGAAGATGATTTCCAAAGTGGCAATTACAAAGACATATCAAGCCAAGGAGAAATCATGAAGAAGAAGACCACCTCAAAGAGACGTGCTTTTCAAGACCCAAGCTTCATAAGATCTCTTGGTAAGGTTGTTGGTGCACTAGGTTTTTTCATGCATTATATTCTTTACTTATGCACCAAAATTATCCAAGAATTAATTCATTTTAAATCCTTTTAAAATTGGATGATTTCATGTTTTCAATTAAAACCTTGTGTCAAATATTTTCCAAACTTGTTTTAAAGGTTTTAAGTTGAAAAAGTTGGGTGTTGAGCCAAAAATGGGTCAACCAGTTGAACCGGATGAACAGTAATCGGTTGACCCCCAGCTCAACCGGTTGAGGTTATTAACAGTAACCGGTTGACCCTCAGCTCAACCGGTTGAGGGGTATGAACAGTAACCGGTCGACCGGTCGAAAAGTGCAAAAAAATTTCTCTTTCTTCCAGAACGGTTGTTCAACCGGCCAAGGTTGAACCTCGTCCGGTCGAGGTCCGGTTGAGGTCCGGTCGAGGTCCGGTCGAGGCCCAACGGTCACCTGCCAAGCATTAAATGCTAACGGCTAGTCAACCGGTCGACCCCCAGCTCGACCGGTCGAACCCCAAACGGCTAGTTTGACTTTTTTCTTCTATAAAAAGGCTTCAATCTTCATTGTTTCAAGAGCTTAACCTTCATAAATCTTTCTTGAATATATTTGAGTCTTTGAAGAAGTGTTTTGAGTGCACCATTGTTCCAAAACTTGCATATCATTAGTGCACCTTTCAATCCTAGTTTTCTTGTATCATTTGAGCTTAAAGTTTTCATACTAGGACTTTGTGAGATCTTTTAATTGTAAATCTTTGAGAGTAAGTTTTCCAAGAGTGTGGTATCTCTTGAGAAGTGTAAAGGGTGCTTGGAGCCAAAAGTCCAAGAGGGTGGATTGGAACCATAATCCAATTGTATTGCTTGAAGGCTTGGTTTGGAAGCCTTGAATTAGTGGAACCTCAAGCTTGGGATTGAAGCTAGAGGAGAGTGGATGTAGGCCGGGTTGCGCCGAACCACTATAAATCTTGTGTTTGCATTCTCTCTTCCCTACTCTTTTAATTTATATGCAATTGTCTTTATATTGTTTATTATATACTTGCATATAATTGTCTCTTACATTCACATAGTTTAATTTTTTAAAAAGAGACCATCACCCTATTCACCCCCCCTCTAAGGTGATTACCATAGGTTGGATTAGCTTAATATTTCTAACAGATACTTTATTCTATTGTATCATGTCATACTTTCAAGGGTTTTATCCTAACAATAGCTTGCAAACCAGTTAACCACTGATTTGAACATTCAAAAGGTCCCCTTTTAAGCAAGAGGACTCTAAAAATGTTGAATTTTTTTATCAAATCTATAGGATAAGAATTGATAGACTACAAGAAAAGTGACTTTTACTAACAAGAGTTTTAGCCGTATTTCAAAGTTCGCCACTAAAACCCTACTTTTAATGACATAAATATATTATTGCCACTAAAAGTGTTAGGACATTGAGTCTTGTTTCTATATTGACAATTTTGTTCCTTTTTATGTTTAAGTCTTTTTAGATAGTGACTTGCTCTCCATTAAAGATCAAGGGTTACTATTCGTCCAACTAGGAAGTCACATGTACATTTAAAGAGGTTTGACATGTGGTATATCAAGCTTCTTTAAGGTATAAAAAGGTTTGGTATCATTTTTGTATTTAAAATGTTTTAAAAAGATTTTTCAAAAGAAGTAAGGGTCACTCAAGTAATTAAGCCTGCTCAAGTGGTTAGCCTACTCAAGTGGTGTAAGTCTGCTCAAGTAGTCATGATAGTCTTGCCAAGTTTAGATATGGAGTTTGTATGAATTTCACTCAAACTCTAATTCGGAAACTTAAGATACCTTTTGCTTATAAATACCTCCCTAATAGCCCCTTGAAGGTTAGGGATTTGAGTGAAGAGATCTTGGACATTGGAGACATATCATTAAGAAACCTGTAATTCCTTAGAAAAAAATATCTTTGAGAAAGCCTAATGTGTTGCATCATTCCTAATCTCTCATTCAAGGATTCAATATTTGAATCATGGGTTAAAGACTTTAATCCCTTTGAAGTGGCTAACGGATCTACTAGGGTGTGGACCCGCATTTTTCACGTGCGTCCCCACTCAATCGGCGAGACTCGCTTTTATTTGGTGAAAAATTATTTTTTTTTTAAAAAAGTTGGAGTTGCCACTTATTTTATTTTAAAGGGAAAATAAAACAAGAAAGAAAACCCTAAAAAGTGACTCCATAATTTTTGGAAAAGCGTATCTTTGAAAAACCCGAGTTTAGGTTCGGGAATCAGGTTACCTATTGGGAAGGTATCTCTAAAAGGTAGCACCCTTTTAAGCCCTAAAAAGGTCTCTACTGACTAAGTCAAGGGAGATGTGACAATTAATTGTTTAATCATGGATACCTAGGTAGGGTAGGTGATTTCAAAAATAGCATGCCAAATAAGAAAAATCAATCACAAATCATAAAAAAAGATTTAAAGTGCGTACCTGGACTGCTTCTTAAGCGCTATCATAAGACATCAATGGTTAGTTTAAATAGTATATCACCCAGCATGCACTTTATCATAAATGATCGAACAATGTATGAAACATCAAGACGCCTAAGTAATATCAAACATAGACATAATTCACAATGACAAGCATATTTATAGAATTTAGAAAGGTAGGTGATAGGGGAGCGTACCTAGATAGCATAGATAACTCATTATATGCTTTCTCAGGACATGGGGGGGGGGGGGGGGTGGTTTAGATAATAAATAATAAAATAAGAAATCCTAACATGCTTATCTAATTAGTATAGCAAAAATGATCAGAGTATATGAAATAATCAATTATTATATAATTCCTAAAAAATGTATAAATATGATTACAACAAGTGGCAAAGGTGGTAGCAAAAATAAGTTTTGAAAAGACTTTTTTATGTAGGGGTTTCACCAATTCCCCAATCGATATACACCAATTTAGCCTATAATTATCCTATTTATTTGGGACCACAAGCTTGGATTCATGTCTTGTTCAAAACCAAATTTTTTGTTGAAAACTGAGAAAGATGCAAACCAATCAAAATATAGTTGCATATTATTTTTAAAAAAAAAGAGATTTTGATTCTAAAGACTCTAAATGACATTTTTTGCCTTAAATAGATTTTCAAAGAGATCTTTTGAGAAAAGTGTTTTATTTTAAAATAAAAGGAATTGGTTTTTAAAATAACAAAACATGGAGAACAAAATACCAACCAAAACAAAAGAAAACAAAAATTACAAAATAAAGATTTAGACAGTCATGTCGATTAAAGTGGTGAGAGTAGGGCCAACCTTCATGGGTTTCCAGTGGCCTTCAAAAAAATGGATTTGACCAACAATCCCTAAAGCAACAAACTTATGACTTCCTAATCAAACAAACTAACAAAAATATTATCCAAGACTAACATCTAGATCTCAAGAAACACATGAATTAAAATAAAAAATAACCAATCAAAGATTAAAGTCAACAAACTTAGCATATAAAGATAATAACGTGGGATCAATTAAAGCAAATTAGCACTCTAACAAAATATGGTAAATCAAAAACCAAAATTTAGCAATTTTGAAAATAGGAAAAAAATAATATGCATTTAACTAGATTGATTATCTAAAATTCCTAAATACTCAAACTAGATATTAATAGATCAAAACCAAAATATGCCATACTCAAAATATGAAAAATAATAACATGCGATTGACTAAATTAATTAACCGAAACTCTAAAAACACTAAAACTAAATATTGATGGATCAAAATTAAAATTGCCATACTTAAGACATGAAAATAATAATACATAATTAACAAAATTAATTAACTAAAATTATAGTTGACTAGAAAATTGGATATAAATGGATTAGAATCAAAATTAACGAAATCAAAAACGCATAAACACATTCAAACTAAAAAAATAATTAATACTAGATTAAATTAGAATTAAAAACATCAACATCATCTAATAAGATTGGCTAAACTATCAAATTGAAATTGCAAATACATTTAAACCAAAACAAATAGATAAATTGGCGAAATAAAAACTAAACTAAAACCAGAATTAAGACAAAAAGATATGAAATTTATCTAAGAGATTTGATCAAACAATTGAATTAAAATCATGAATGCTTTCAAATTATAGAATAAATTAAAACAAAACTAGATTGAAATTAAACCCTATCTAAGAAAATTAATTAATTAAACTAATAAAATCAAAATCAACAATCAAAACTAAACTAAAGAATAAATTAAGACAAACTAATTATATTAAAATCACAAACACATTCAGACTATCATATAGATTAAAATAAACTAGCATGGGACTAATGAACCACAATCACAAAAAAAAGACATCTAATCTAAGAAAAATGAAAAATTGTACAAATTGAGATTTAAAAGAATTCATCACAAGGAATTAATAAAACTAATGAACTAAAATCTAAACTATAAAAAAAAATGCTCTATCGAAAACGAAAACTAACCTGTGTTGTGCCCGAAAAAAAAAAAATACTCTCTTGATGCGTCAAAGTGGCAGCCCGATCCCCGTCCGAAGTCCTCTGCTCTCCTCCAAAATCCTGCCCGTCCTCTCTGGAAAAATTCCTGCCCCTTTGTTCTTGTCTTTCTTATTTATATGGCAGCCTACCCTTTCTATGGAATACTTTGTTTCCTTTTTGAATGCACGTGGATATGGGAAGTGCATATATGCATGGCTCACTTAGAGGTTTCCTAAAGGATGCAGCTGCGTCCGAACGGGTAACAAAAGTGTCATCTCTGCTTTCCAACTGTCTAGCAACTAAGGCGAATAAGTAACAAGGTTTCTTGAAGGGGTCTTCCCAAATGGCATAGTGTTTGCCATCCCAAAGGTCTCCATGCTCTATGAGATTTCCATTAGACAAGAGTATAATGACTTATCGCCTTTAATACGGCATGTATATTTTGCCATAATGTCAGGGTGATGTTGATAGAATGTAATTTTTCGGAAACCCTCTGCTACACATTGTGTATAGAAATTCCCGAATGGCTTGTAAAGGCACTCTAATGGCGTGTTCCTTTGCGGACATATCTCAGTAACAATTTCCAGAGTAAATTCACCACTTGGAAGTGATGGGAGTGTCGGATGGTGTCCTAGATATTTTATTAAGTAAACCTTTATCAAGATGTGAACCCCTTTCAGCCAGGAAACCAAAGGAACCACCTTGGATATCCCAGCCAATCAAAATATCTGGATCAAATGAACATATAATCTTAATGAAGTTGTCAAATAAGTGTTTCTCTTCAGAGGAAACCAACACCTTGCAACCAGATGTTCCGCCAAGTTTTCTCTGACACGGTTCAATATTACTTTGACAAAGCACAAAAACTTCAAGGGCAGAATCGTCATCTTCCTGAATCACGAGAGCAATCACATTGATGGCATTCACTCTGTAAAACTGTCAAAGAAAATCCAATACTATATCCTCCAGTTACTTGAGATGCTTCAGAATCATGGTTCCAGTTTACATCTACAGTCATTGACTTGGGTGTGTTCGTATCAACTTGGGTGGCTTTTGATTTGCCATTGAAATGGTTCCTCTGAAACCCCAAATTGTAGAGCATTGAAAGCTGGTTGAAGTTTTGAGGGAGAGGTCCCTTTTAATCCCAATCCCTGAACCTGAATCTGTGTAACTCTGTCACCACTACAAAGACATGAGGCCTCAAATTTGAGTCCACCCGTTGACTCATTTCCTTCATCATTCGCTTTAACAGGTCACAACATTTAATTTTGAAGTATATTGTATAATCTTCAAGTATATTCAAATCAGAGGGCTCTAGTCTGTTAATCTTTACACTCTCCAGCAGGTTCTGCTCTTGTCTCTTCCTATTATAAAGAAGTTCGAGCAAGTCTCATAAAGCCTGAATTTCTGCATCTAGCCACTACTGGGGCCGGGTTTATCCAAGTGTGCTGCTCCATTTCTGATGCCAAATTTCAGATTCTCTTCTACACGTTAACAGACCAATATGTTATCCTTACCAGCTGGGTGTGAAACATAGACGACCTGCTTGATTGGATTCATGAGCACCAGAAAGATTCGGCACCAGTGGTTGGGAAGATTGGACTGCCGATGAATGTACATTGACCGTCGAAGGTGCAGTTCTAGGTCCAGGTAATTCTGTTGCAGTTTGAATAGTCTCCCTTTCAACATTTAGATTGATTAACTCATCCAAATTGTTATCTGAAGTGCTTGCCAATCCAATTGAGTTCTTTCTTGATTCTAGGTCCATTCCATTCACAGCAACTACATATTGAATCTCAGAGTCACCCTCCATGCTTCCCAAGCCAAACTGACCATCATCAAAATCACTACTAGAAAACAGTAAAAGCCTAGGTTTCTGCGATCCCCCATCTCCTAGTACTTTACATTCCTCCATCATGTTTTGTAGATCCTCATCACAAGATACAGAAACCAATGCATCAAGATCCTCACCAGGAAACTGATATTTGATCGTATGAGATTGATTATAAATTGTCATAGTTTTCTGCATAAGATCCTGCCAAGATATGTCCTTGTTCATGCGAATGATACGTGTTTCACCTCCTACATACCTAAGCTTTCCATCACTTGGACGGGGGAGGATTTTACCACCAAAACTGCAGAGGAACTTGACCTTTGTCGATGATCTCTCAAATACTCCTAAAGAGGGATAGCCATGAAGTCCCCGACTACTGTCATTTCTAAATGAGATTCGAGGCACTGATCTTACAGAATCATAGTAACCTTTATCTTCGTGCACAAAAGAGCTCTTCCTCTCAAACTCCTGGACTCGACTTTTTTCAATAAAGGTAAGCATCGGGATATCTGACCCACTTTCTGACCCTGTCACGACCCAAATTTCGGGTGACCCAAAATTTGGCCCATGACCCCAGGTTAAAGGTTTGACCCTAAGAGTTCCTCCTATTCCAAGCTGGCAGTCAACCAAAACAACTCTGAAATAATAATTTTTTTCTACATGTACATCCCACTAGAGTACTCAACAACTAACAATATCCCAAACATTTATCAAAAACAACAAGCTTAAATAATTTTCATTATAATCCAAAAATAAAAGTTCACCATTAAGCAATTTAATCAAAATAAGGTCTCATTACAAATTCATAATTCATAACTACTAAAACCACAAACACAATAAAATAACACGCTCCACTAGGCCGCTCCAGGAGCATCCTAATGTCCTCCTTGTCCCACTTGTGGATCCTCAGGTGTAATATCTGCATCTAAAATATATAAAAATGAAGGGGTGAGCATTTCCACATTGCTCAGTAGGGTGCCTAACACCCAAGGGGGTTAAGGGGGATTACTAAGTTTCACATAACACAACAAGAACATTTCAACAGTATTAAATAAATGCACATGAACATGTGACACACAGTCATACAATGCACTATCGTTCTCGGGCTTTCACCGAAGGATATGCGTCCGCACCCAAATACACTCCCCATTCGGAGTCTTCTCGGGGTAAACTTTTGGGTCTTTCACCATAGGGATCTCTTTCCCTTCTTAATTCGCCTCACACGAGCTTTTACTTTTCATCACTATTTCAATTTTCTCTTTATTTTACCATTTCATGCACTTTTCACAGTTTTTATCCTTTCTTCACACAATCATGATGCAAATGCATGCCATGAAGTTAATTACCCTCATTCACAAGTATCACCAATAATTTCACAATTCCAACAATTTCAACAATTTCTAATAATTCCAACAATTTCCATTAATTCCAACAATTGCCAACAATTTCAACAATTTCTAATAATTCCAACAATTGCCAACAATTCCAAAAATTGCCAACAATTCCAACAATTTCCATTAATTCCAACAATTGCCAACAATTCCAACAATTTCCATTAATTTCAACAATTCCAATAAGCCAATAAAATAAATTTGCCACATTAGTATTTCCAAAAACATCCCAACAAATTTCCAAAAATTCACGTGTCAATAAACTTGAGATTATACCACACTTTCGGAATTTTCCAATAATTCTAATAATTTCTAATATTAAAAAATAATTAATTTTCCATCATAAAAATTCCGAAAATATTCCTACCAATTCCCAAAAATTCTCATATCACTAAATTTAAAATTATAACCTAATTTCATAATTTTCCAACACTTCTAATTATTTTTAACAACTCAAAACGATTAATCATCAACCAAAAAAATATTCCCGAAATTACAAAAATTCCAACAAAATTCCAATTCATCCAAAAAAATTCACACAACATCAATATTATCTCCTTAACTCAAATTAACAAGATTCACAATTTTTTTTAAAAGAAAAAACGCATTAAATTTCAGTTTTAGGGTTAGGTTCCCCTACCACAGATCTAAGAATTCAACCGTTGGCAACACAATCGGCCACCGTAGGATTGTTCCTCTCGTCGAGTAGAGCACCTCCTCAAATTTTGAGCTAAAACGGAGGTCGTTTGGCCGTCCAAATGACCGGTCGAAGTTTCGGCGAGAACACCCTTCTCACAGTCGCCGCAGCCTCCCCGCTTCTGCCACTTTCAAAATTTTCCCTTTTTCCTTTTTTTTTTTTTAAAAAAAAAGAAAAATCATTCAACCACCAGCCCACTGTCTACAGCCCAATAGCCCAAAAGCTCCAATTAATCCTTTTGTTTTAACAACCTATATCTCACGGCCCACTATCCAACTTTTTAATTAAATTTTTTTTTCTTTTATTTATTTTCATTTGCTTATTTTCCATTTCCATTTTTTTTTAACACACAAATTAATTTCTTAACAACCAACCCCAAAATTTATTTTTCTCAATTTTATTAATAATCAATTTAATTTAATTTTCTTATTAATTAATTCTAATTAATTTTTAATTAATTCCCTTTTTTTTTTTTTTTCGTTTTTCGTTTTCGTAAGTTTTCAATTTCTAAAATCCTAAGAATTTTCTACCATAAAGCTGACGTGGCCTAATAATTTTTTTCTACCATAAGGCTGACGTGGCACAAAATTTTCAACTCGCCTAATTAACTAACACAATAAATCGAATTTCACCAATCCAAAATTAACACTTGTTCTCCAAACACTTTTCTTTGACTTTTCAACCACCAAACAAAAGAAGACTTTTCAAACTAAAATTGCTAAAGTGGCCTAAAATACCCGGTCATTACAGACCCTGTATGAGATGCTCCCAGAAAGCCCTTCAGAACTGCATAGTTAGTTGCACTGTTAGGATCACCAGAAGCACTTGGAACAAAGTGTTGCCAGGGATTCATAAACTCGAGAGCAAACTCTTCTCTAATCTGAATGGAGTAATTCAGTACAGGCCTAGCTGCAACTGTTATATTGAAATTAGGAGGTCTCATATTGGTATTAATGGTGCTTGATGGATCATGAAGAAACCTTTGATTTGAAGACCCAAGTCCCTCATTTCTTGCTTCCACAATATTGTATCGAATTTGTTCGTAGTTTTTCTGTTGCTCCACTTCTCTTCCGAGATTTCTCTCCATGTAGTCCAACTTCACTTGGACAAATACCCAAAATAAGAAGCCATGTACGTCACACCAACACGCATTTCAGCACAAGCGCAACCGGTCTAAAGTCAATACAGTACTTTAGTTGCGGCAAACCACATCCCATGCAGAGAATCCCAGTCCTCAACAAGGGAATCCAGGATAGGAAAATGAGCTTTCACTAACTTGTTAAGTCGATGCAGGGACCTGAAAAGAGAGAGGAACTGGAGCTTTATTACGAAATTGCCACCCTTCTTCCGGTGATCACGAGGGTTTAAGCGGATCAGCCATCACTGCAACTCAACTCTCTCTCCCTCTCTATCTCTCTCTAAATTAAACTGCGGAAGTATTTTCCTTTTTCTCTCCTCCTCTGTTCTACTTCTTTCTCTATTTTTGCTCTCCTTCCAAATACGTGGTCAACCCCCTTTTTTAGAAAAATAAAAATCTTCTTTCCATCCTCCATTCAGCCATAATCTGCCTTCCTTTTTTTAACAATATAAATCTTATTTCCATGTTGCATAGAATATCCCCCCATATATGCAATCATGTACATCAAGGATCTTCTCCAATGTGTGCATTCAAATCTCATGCCAAAATAAAATAAGAATTAAAATCAACAAAGGTCATGAAATTGAAAATTAAAACTAATTAAAATTATGCAATTAAAAACATTATGTCTATCATAGGTACACAAAAATAAAAATTAAGACATTAGTTTACACAATTAATAACATCAATCTCATGCATTATTCTATAAAATAAATAAATAAAAACAAATAACTAACCAAATAATAATAAATAAATAAGTAAATAAATAAATAGATAAATAAATAAATAAGAAATCAAGTACATGCAAGTGTTAAAATGCAAATCATGCAAATTATGTAAGTCATGTAGGAATTACCTAAAAGGTGACATAGGTAGGTCAGGATGCCTAAGTGAACCTAGTGAACCTAAGTGGGTTAAGGTGGACCTAAGTGGGCTAGGTGTCCCTCGATGGGCCTAGGGTGCATAAGTGAGCCTAAGGTGGTGCTTAATGGGCCAAGTGGATCTAAATGGGCCTAGGGTGCCTGATTGACCTAAAGTGATTAGGACATTGTCTAAGTGACCTAAACATGCCTAAGTGTGCTATCCTAAAAGTGCACCTAAAAGCTATCCTAAAAAGGAAGGAAAAAACCTAAGTCTAAATTAGGGCTGCCAAGAGCACAATGAGGGGTCAGATAAATCCTTCAACTAAAGTCTCCGAGGTGGCTCTAAAAAAGGTAAGTAGTATGAGTAACAATGGGCCACCAAGGAACTAATATAGAGCACTAGAAGTGAACTTAAAGACATGTGCTAAAGGGACAAAATTGAGGGTCTACATAGGAAGCAACAAGAAGTTATTGCATCGCGGATGTGAATCAAGTTGTATGTGTTGGAAAGTAAGTCTTTAGGGTAAAGTGGCTAGGTAAATCTATGTAACTTGATTTCAAAAAGTGGATTTAGATTGGTAGGTCTTAGACCTCATGGTTTTTTATTTTCACTATTTGTGGGAATTTTCCATGTAAAAATATTGTCCCTTATTTCATATCTTTATCTTTCTACTTATATTTTGTTTGATGATATTGATATCCTTTTTATTGATTGGTTAGTTTGTTATGAAGGTTCGTGCATTGGTTATTTTGAGAGTTATGGTAGTTATACCTATAACCAATCATTGTTTTCCTTAGCTTCTCTCTCAGTTTATCTTTTGGATATTAATAATTGTTAGCCCAAGGGTTCTCCTAATCATGTTTTTATGATAACAAACTATGGTTAAGTTATTAATTGGTTTGGATTATAAAGAATTTTAGGTGTTAATTTGGAAATTGATCAAATGACCAAATAGATGCAAGATCAAGACTTTTGAAATACCTTTTAATCATAGGAAACATCGTAAGATGAATGCATGGGTGCACTTAGGATTTACATATCATTTCATGCATCTTTGAAAACTTTGTTTATGCATTAAAGTTACATTTTCATCAAAATCTGAGTTCTATCAAATGAACGTTAGGCAAAAGATTTCAAAATTGACATATTTTTTTACCTAAAGACCTTGTCTAAGTGTTAGAAGTAAAAATATCAGAAAAATATAGGTTTTTAAGCCAAAAATGGTGAACCAGTCGAGAATCGGCTAGGGTACCGGTTTACCGATTACTCCTTTCTAATCAAGGTCCGATCGAGAGATGCAAAAAACACTCTTTCTCTCTCTTCCAGTAGCTTTTCTTTCCCAATTGAGAGATTTGTCTTCCCGATCGAGGGTAACAGTGACCTGCCAAGCATTAAATGCTCCAACGACTAGTGAACCAATTGACGCCCAACTCGACCGATCAAGGATGCTTTTTAGCTCCCAAGGTTAGAAACCTATAAATTGATAGCTCCACTTCATTTATAAGTAAGAGAATACTTGCATTTATTTGTTTAACTACTTTTTCTTGCCATAAAAGCTCCCATTCTTTTCTTGGTGCATTGAATCTCCATTTGCATATTCTTTGTGATTCATCCTAGCCTTGAGTTGTATTTGAGCCATTGTTGAGCTAGGTTGAGAGATTCATACTTGTTAATTGAGTGTTAAAGCCTTCAAGTGAGTAGAGACTTGAAGAGATTGTGTAAGAGCCAATTGGAGCTAGAATCCAAGTGTAAAAAGTGATTAAAAGCTTGGTTGAAACTTCAAGTATAAGTAGAACCCTCACTCGGTTAGGAGCTTGAAGAGAGTGGATGTAGGCAAGGAAGTGTCGAACCAGTATAAATTTGAGTTTACCTTCTATAACCTTATCTATTTATATTTGTGCTTCTTGTGCTTAATTTTATTGTGTTTAAAAATAATTTTTTTTTTTTAACTCCAATTCAAACCCCTCCCCCCCCCCCCCCCCCCCTCCCTCTTGGGTGTTTTTATCTATTTAGATTAGCCCATTTATTTTCTCAATTGGTATAAGAGCTAGGCCTTTTTTTTAAGACTTAATCGTCTAAGAGCAAATGGCTAATCCATCAAGCTTATCTCACATTGAAAATTTTGCAATCAATAAACCTCCATTTTTTGCGGGAACTAATTATCCCTCTTGGAGAACTAAAATGGCTTGGTTTTTACAATCAACTAATTTAGATGTATGGGACGTTATTGAAGATGACCCAACTTTTCCTTCAAAACTAGTTGATGGAGTCATGGTTCCAAAACCCAAGCAAGAATGGAATGAGCGTGATAGAAGAAATTTTCAATTAAATGCTAAAGCCATTTATACTTTGCAATGCTCTATGGATAGAAATGAATATAATAGAATATGTCAATGCAAATCAGCTAAATAAATTTGAAGATTACTTGAAATAACTCATGAAGAAACAAATCAAGTTAAAAAGTCAAAAATCAATTTACTTGTTCATAACTATAAATTGTTTTTTATGAAAGATAATGAAACTATTGTTGAGATGATCACTAGGTTCACCGACATTGTCAATGGTCTTGAAGCTTAGGAAAGACCTACAAGGAATCCAAAAAAGTGATGAAGATCTTGAGGTCACTTCCATCAAAGTGGCATACAAAGGTCACCTCAATTCAAGAAGTCAAAGACTTGACCAAGCTACCTTTGGAGGAACTCATAGGGTCATTGATGATATATGAGATCAATTTGGCAAAAAAACAACAAGAAAGGGACGACAAAATAAAGAAGAGCATAGCTCTCAAAGCTACAACTAAGGAAAAAGAAAAAGTTGAGAAAGAAAAACAAAGTGAAGAAGATGAAAACTTAGCCCTCATCACAAGAAAGTTCAACAAATTCATGAAGGGTGAAAGGTTTAGAGGAAGAAGGTTCACTTCTAGAAGAGACTTTTCTAAAAAGGAATCTTCATCTCATAGTGACAAGGAGAGATGGAAAGAGAAAAGAGACTTGGTGTGCTTCAATTGCAAGAAACCGAGACACATTAAATATGATTGTCCGCTTTACAAAAGTGAAGCCAAGAAGAGAAAGAAGAAGACAATGATGGCCACTTGGAGTGAAAGTGAAGATGAATCCTCTAAAGAAAAAAATAAGAAAGAAGTGGCAAAGATGTGCTTCATGGCAATAGATGAACTTGATGAGGTAAACTCTAACCTTAGTGATGAAAATATACATGATGTTTTTGAAGAATTGTATGAGGATTTTGAAAAACTTAGTTTGAAAAATATTTCTCTCAAAAAGAAAGTTCAACAACTTGAAAAGGAACTTGGAGAAGTAAAAGAAAAATTTTCAAACATTGAAGTTTCTAAAACTCATCTTGAAAAAGAGAATGAGATTTTAAGAAAGAAAAATGAATGGTTGACCTCCTCTCTATCAATATTTTCTTGTGGACAAAAATCTTTTGAAATGATTCTAGGTAGCTAAAAATGTGTTTTTGACAAACAAGGGCTAGGATTCAAATCTTCAAAAAATCAAAATTATTTTAAAAACTATTTTGTAAAGGAATCCATAAGTGCAAGTCCTTCCACTAATTGCAATTTTTGTGGAAGAGGAGGACACATTAGTAGTACATGACCTTTAAGAAATGGTTCTCAAAAGAATTCAAATGCAAAAGCTAAAAAGATTTGGATTGAAAAATCCAAGGTCACTAACCCTCGAGGACCTAAAAAGATATGGGTACCTAAATCAACTTGAGTTTTATAATGTAGGGCTCAAAGAATGATAAGTGGTTCTTGGATAGTGGATGCTCAAGACACATGACTGGAGATGAATCCAAGTTTTCTTTTCTTACAAAGAAAAATGGAGGATATGTTACCTTTAAAGAAATGTAAAAGGAAAGATCATTGGTCAAGGCAACATTGGTAATGACACATCCTCTCTCATTGGAAGTGTTTTATTAGTAGATGGTTTAAAACATAACCTTTTAAGCATTACTCAACTTTGTGACAAAGATTTTAAAGTAATTTTTTAAGCATCTCATTGCATTATCAAGGATATTCAAAATGATAAAACCATTTTCATGGGCCATAGATGTGATAATATTTACGTTATAAATATTTCAAAATATGATGGCCATGATAGATTCTTTTCAAGCATGCATAATCAAAGTTGGTTGTGGCATAGGAAGTTAGGACATACTAACATGGACCTCATTTCCCAACTCAAGAAAGATGAACTTGTTAGAGGCCTTCCCAAAATAAATTTTCAAAAAGATAAAATTTGTGAAGCTTGTCAAGTGGGAAAGCAAATCAAAAACTCTTTTAAAAACAAAAACTTCATTTCCACATCTAGGCCACTTGAGTTATTGCATATGGATTTATTTGGTCCTTCTAGGATACCAAGTCTTGGAGGAAAGTCTTATGCGTATGTTATTGTGGATGACTTCTCTAGATACACATAGGTCTTGTTTTTAAGGAAAAAAAAATGAAGCCTTTTATGAGTTTTCAAAGTTTTGCAATAAGATTCAAAATGAAAAAGGTTTTGCAATTACTTGTATAAGAAGTAATCATAGGAGAGAATTTGAAAATATTGATTTTGAAGATTATTGCAATGAGCATGGAATTGACCACAATTTTTCAGCTCCTAGAACTCCTCAACAAAATGGGGTAGTTGAAAGGAAAAATGGAACCCTTCAAGAGATGGCAAGAACCATGATAAATCAAAACAACCTTCCAAAATATTTTTGGGCTGAAGCACTTAACACTTCTTGCTATGTTTTAAATAGAGTTTTATTGAGGCCCATACTTAAGAAAACTCCTTATGAGCTTTGGAAAAACAAGAAACCCCACATTAGTTATTTCAAAGTCTTTGGATGTAAATGTTTTATATTAAACACCAAAGACAATCTTGGAAAATTTGATGAAAAATCAGATGTTGGAATTTTTCTTGGTCACTCAACTTCAAGTAAAGTCTTTAGAGTTTTCAACAAAAGAACCATGGTTGTAGAGGAGTCCATCCATGTTATTTTTTATGAATCTAACAATTCTCTCCAAGAAAGAGAAAGTGTTGATGATGATTTAGGTTTGGAAACCTACATGGGAAGATTGCAAATTGAAGATAGAAGATAACAAGAAGAAAATGGAGAGGATCCTAAGAAAAAAGGATCACTATTGACACTACCCCCTCCTCAACAAGTGCAAGGTGAATCAAGCCAAGACCTTCCTAAAGAATGGAAGTTTGTCATCAATCACCCACAAGATCAAATCATAGGTAATCCATCTAGTGGGTTAAGAACTAGATCATCTCTTAGAAACATTTGCAATAATCTAGCTTTTATCCCTCAAATTGAGCCTAAAAATATAAATGATGCTTTAGATGATGAAAATTGGATGATTGTTATGCAAGAAGAGTTAAATCAATTTGAAAGAAGTGAAGTATGGGAATTAATACCGAGACCTTCAAATCAAAGTGTTATTGGAACTAGATGGGTCTTTACAAATAAAATGGATGAAAATGGCATAATTTTTAGAAAAAAAACAAGGTTGGTAGCCCAAGGTTTTAATCAAGAAGAAGTGATAGATTATGAAGAAACTCTTGCCCCCGTAGCTAGGTTGGAAGCCATTAGGATGCTACTTGTCTTTGCATGTTTTAAAGACTTTGTTTTATATCAAATGGATGTGAAAAGTGCTTTTTTAAATGTTTTTATAAATGAAGTGTATGTTGAACAACCACTCAGCTTTCAAAGTTTCAACTTTCCTAACCATGTTTTTAAACTTAAAAAGGCACTTTATGGTTTGAAACAAACACCTAGAGCATGGTATGAAAGATTGAGTAAATTTCTTTTAGAAAATGGTTTTAAAATAGGAAAACTTGACACGACTCTTTTCATAAAAAAAAACGAAAAGGATATGCTCTTAGTTCAAATATATGTTGATGATATCATTTTTAGTACTACTAATATCTCTCTTTGTGAAGAATTTGCTAAGTGCATGCCTAGTGAGTTTGAAATGAGCATGATGTGAGAACTCAACTTCTTCCTTAGACTTCAAATCAAGCAACTAAAGGAAGGAACCTTCATCAATCAAGCAAAGTATATAAGATATCTTCTCAAAAGGTTCAACATGGAGGAAGCCAAAAAAAACTTTGAATTAATTGGTTTTTTGGATGCCGATTTTGTCGGGTGTAAGGTTGAAAGAAAAAGCACTAGTGGCACTTGTCATTTCTTAGGACACTCACTTGTTTCATGGCATAGTAAGAAGGAAAATTTGGTAACTTTATCAAAGGCGGAAGCCGAATACATAGCAACCAGTTTATGTTGTGCACAAATCCTTTGGATGAAACAAACACTTAGTGATTTTGATTTATCTTTTGAGCATGTACCCAATAAATGTGATAATACTAGTGCCATAAGTATATCAAAAAATCTTGTGCAACACTCTAGGACTAATTATATAGAGATTAGACATCACTTTCTTAGAAATCATGCACAAAAAAGAGACATAACACTTGAATTTGTAAGCACTAAAGATCAACTTGCCGATATATTTACAAAACCTCTAAGCGAAGAACAATTTTTTGATATTAGAAGACAACTAGGGGTGATTTCATTATGATCAAATGTTTGCTTAATGAATTCTTGATGAATATACCCTTTGATTGCATAAATTTCATGTCATATGCATCATATAGATATATACTTAGAAAATGGTCAATTTTTGACCAAAAATCAAAATTCCCTTAGCATTAGGCATAAAAAATTGAGGATTTCAACTGAAAAAGGTAGGGGAAGGATCACAAATTGAAAAAGTACGCAAAAATTGGAAAGTCAAAATCGTTGACCACGTTGACCAAGAGGTCAACCGGATGAGGACCGGTCGATCGGTTTATCGGGAATTTAAAGAGGTTCTCGCGCTCCTCTTTTTGGCACCATTCTCCTCTGCTCTTTAGGGTTTCTCTGATTTTGGCTTCTAAAGACTGATTTCAGTGTGTTTTGGATTGATTAACCTGATTTTGGGAGAGCTTTGAAGACTTTGAAGGCTAGGGTTTCCATTTTGGGTGGTCTTCTCTTCCTTAGGTGCGTCACAGTGAACTCCAACACCGTTTCCTCTCCATTTTCATTTGTCAGGGTTTCAAGTGTGAGCCTCTACCAGGTCTTTCTCTTCATCTTACTCTGTCTTCATCTTCTATGGTACTTAAGCGAGAGCCCGCAGCTTGTAGGGCACAGGGCAAGCGCTCAACTGAGCCATCTTAGCCAAAGGCACACTGAAAGACGCAGTTTGACATCGCCTTGTTCAATACCGTGGAGGACTACCAGCGGTACAAGCAACATTTTTCTTAGAGATGAGTAGTTCCCTAGAGAAATATCAATTTTCTCCAACTTCAACACTTCGGATTTAAGGGTTTATTCACGAGGATGGGCTAGTTGTTTGCAGTTACTATTTCTAAGCCAATTTTTCCAACATTAGTGTGAATTTTTTACTCAAGGACGACTTATGGCATGGGTGGCTCGATCACTTCTATTGTTAGAGGAGTTGAGATTCGTTTGGACTCGAAGAGCATCTGTTGTATCTTTGATATTGCTTCGATTGGAGTCATAGTATATGAGTCCAAGATGTAGCCCACTGTGTTAGGATTTGAGCCTAGAGAGGCCATTAAGAGGATTTGTGGACTTCCAAATGCCCACAGGATAGGCAAACCCTCAACACACAACTTGACGGTCATCAGTAAAGTACTACACCATATGTTGTGCTCTATTTTTTTACCACGAGGTGGATATCGAGATGAGGTCTTTTATTATAAGGCATTTCTTATAGACTCCATTCTAAATGGGAGATGGATCCATTTGGGATATTTGATGATGGTGCACATGATTTAATGTTGCGAAAGTATGACTCATGTTTCCTATGGCCTCTTCCTTACCAAAGTATTTAAACCGATGATAATCTATATGAAGGATTAAGCGAAAATTTATATTTTATTCATACTATATTTTAGTATATTTATTATGCACTTTATATATAAGAAAAAATTACTTTTGCTATTACAAGTGGGAAGGTACTCTAGCTAAGTCAAATATTAAGAAAATGAAAATTTGAAAAAACTTTCTTTTATTATAATATCTTACCATATAGTTTTTTTGTCCTCTTGAGAAATTTAGCATATTAAAACCAAGTAAAGAAAACTTTCTTTAAATAAATTATTATATTAAGAGATTTTGTAAAAAATTTCAATTATTTCCATTGAAAACTTTAGTTATATTAGAGGGAATGTAGAAAAACTTTCTTTATAAAATTATTTTATAAAGAGATTTTTCTATAGTTTTATCTCTTTCCTTTTGAAAATAGTTGATATAAAGTAGTCTTTATATCAACTAAATTTTACATTTAGCCAAAATCTTATCTTTTTTTATAAATATTTTTTTAAAATAAAAAAATTATTTGAATACAACTTCAAACAAGAATATTCCTTATATAAATTTTGTAAAAAATTATCATATAACTAAATTTCACATTTAGGATAATATTTTTCTTCTTCCACATTTAATGTATATTTCTAATATTTAATTTGAGCTTTTTTTTATCCTCTCAAATTTCCTTTTAAGAGTTATTCTGACTAAAATTAAAGTAAAAATATATATCTTATTTAGAATGAGGTAAAAGATCAATTTATACTTAAATCAATGATAATCTATACAAAGGATTAAGCAAAAATTTATATTTTATTCATATTATATTTTAGTATATTTATGATGCATTTTAAATATACAAAGAAATTACTTTTGCTATTACAAGTGGGGAGGTACTCTAGCTAAGTCAAATATTAAGAAAATGAAAAGTTGAAAAAACTTTCTTTTATTATAATATCTTACCAAATAGTTTTTTTTTCTTCTTGAGAAATTTAGCGTATAAAAAGAAAGTAAAGAAAACTTTCTTTAAATAAATTATTATATTAAATGATTTTGAAAAAAATTCAATTATTTCCATTCAAAACTTTAGTTATATTAGAGGGAATGTAGAAAAACTTTCTTAATAAAATTATTTTATCGAGAGATTTTTCTATAGTTTTACCTCTTTCCTTTTAAAAGTAGTTTTATCTCTTTCCTTTTAAAAGTAGCTGATACAAAGTAGTCTTTATATCCACTAAATTTTACAGTTAGCTAAAATCTTATCTTTTTTTTATAAATATTTTTTAAAAATAAAAAAATAATTTGAATACAACTTCAAACAAGAATATTCCTTATATAAATTTTGTAAAAAATTCTCATGTAATTAAATTTCCCATTTAGGATAATATTTTCTAGTTCTACACTTAATGTATATTTCTAAAATTTAATTTGATTTTTTTTTATTCTCTCATATTTCCTTTTAAGAGTTATTATGATTAAAATTAAAGTAAGAATATATATCTTACTTATAATGAATTAAAATATTAATTTATATTTAAATAGATGATATTCTATATCAAGGATTAAGCAAAAATTTATATTTTATTCATATTATATTTTAGTATATTTATTATGCACTTTATATATAAGAAGAAATTACTTTTGCTATTACATGTGGGGAGGTACTCTACCTAAGTCAAATATTAAGAAAATGAAAATTTGAAAAAACTTTCTCTTATTATAATATCTTACCAAATAGTTTTTTTGTCCTCTTGAGAAATTTAGCACATTAAAACGAAGTAAAGAAAACGTTCTTTCAATAAATTATTATATTAAGAGATTTTGTAAAAAATTTCAATAATTTCCATTGAAAACTTTAGTTCTATTAGAGGGAATGTAGAAAAATTTCTTTACAAAGTTGTTTTATAGAGAGATTTTTTTATAGTTTTATCTCTTTGCTTTTAAAAGCAATTTTATCTCTTTCCTTCTAAAAGTAGTTGATATAAAGTAGTCTTTACATCAACAAAATTTTACATTTAGCCAAAATCTTATCTTTTTTGATAAATATTTTTTAAAAATAAAAAAGTAATTTGAATACAACTTCAAACAAGAATATTCATTTTATAAATTTTGTAAAAAATTATCATATAATTAAATTTCGCATTTAGGATAGTATTTTTCTAGTTCTACACTTAATGTATATTTCTAAAATTTCATTTGATTTTTTTTTATTCTCTCAAATTTCCTTTTAAGAGTTATTGTCACTAAAATTAAAGTAAGAATGTACATATTATTTATAATAAGTTAAAAGCTTAATTTATATTGAAATCAATGATAATCTATATGAAGGATTAAGCAAAAATTTATATTTTATTCATATTATATTTTAGTATATTTATTATGCACTTTAAATATAGGAAGAAATTACTTTTGCTATTACATGTGGGGAGGTATTCTAGCTAAGTCAAATATTAAGAAAATGAAATTTCGAAAAAACTTTATGTTATTATAATATCTTACCAAATAGTTTTTTTGTCCTCTTCAAAAATTTAGCATATTAAAACCATATAAAGAAAACTTTCTTTAAATAAATTATTATATTAAGTGATTTTGTAAGAAATTTCAATTATTTCAATTCAAGACTTTAGTTATATTAGAGGGAATGTAGAAAAACTTTCTTTATACAATTATTTTATAGAGAGATTTTTTTTTGTAGTTTTATCTCTTTCCTTTTAAAAGTAATTTTTCAATAGCAAAGTTGTTTAATTTGTTTCATTTTTTTTTTTTTTTTATCTCCCTTGTATCTCTTACCTCATAGTTCAAGGTAGTACATAGGGTTTCTTTGAAATATTACATTGAGAGAACAATAAGGTCTTTAAATTAATTTACTTTCGTTTTTTTTTTTTCTTATGATGCAAAATTTTATATTTGTTATTTAAAAATAATAATTTTAATCATTTTTTAGATTTGATAATTTTGAATTTTAAGTTTTTAACCTTTTTAAATATATGAATTAATAGCAATAAATCTTAATTACATTTTCATTTAAAAAAAAAAAAAAAAAACATAATATTATGATACATTAAAATTTATCTTTCACTTCAAATAATTTAATTTTATATAACTATGAATAAAAATTATATATGACATTTTTTGTAAGAGTAATTTGATTATTCTTTATTTGTTTTCTTGCAGGTTAGAGACATGTAATACTAAGCAAGTGAAAAGTTCATCAATTATGACATTATAGCTTTTCTCTGGTTGTAATCCCCGTAAACTATTCAACATAATAATGCTTATATATAAACAATTACTTAAGGAGATCATACAAGTTGATTATGAAAATGTATATGTTTTAATTATTCTTAATGGTGAAATTTTATATTCTCGTTCATCTATAACAAGTTTCTTAAACAATTAGGTTTAATTTTTTAATCATTTTCATAAACATAAAAATTATCTTTTTATGGTATTTAAGATTCTTTTCCATAAAAAAAAAATTCTTTTACTTCAAATTTATCCTTGTTTAGAAATTAATTTTAATTTCAAAGTTAATTGTAATTTCTGTATGTGGGATTGATTTTCATCTAAAAGTTTTCTTTTTTTTTTTCCTTTCTGATATTCTTTTCTTATTAGAATGTTATCCTTCTAATTATAAGTTTATTATTATAGGAAATATTTTGTGAAATAGTAGCTCCATAGTCTATTTATAAGAGCGATGTTCTTGAATTTTTATACTTCTTAAGTTTGGGAAAAAACAAGAAAAAAAATCTTCTACTCTCTTACTGTGAAGAAATGACCAAGTTGAAGAGATGTGGGTCATTTGTCCTCGTAATGGTCATCATGTTGTGCTTTGGTTTGTTCTATCTATACTATTTATATTTATAATTTAAGTTCTATGTATTATATATATTCATGGTTCTTTAGTTATAATTTTAGGTTTTTAATATTTTTATTGCTTGAAAATTATGCAAGCATACTATTATTCAATGTAATCAAATATGTTTTAACAAATCAATTTGCACATTAGGATAACTCATTTATCAAATATGATTGCAAGCTACTTTTTATAAATCGTTTATGTGCATTTTTCATATCTAGGAATTAATTGAGAGATATAATTTTAAGATAATATATATGTTATTTTTACTATTTTCAAAAACTTTTTGCGAAAAATATCACAAGAAATATACAAATGTACTTGGTTTTAACTATAAATCTATAGCAAATAGACATAATAGATTAAGTAAATTGATATTTTAAAGCACACATTAACATATTCTCGTGGTTTTGCTATTTGGTTTCAGTTACCAAGGAAGTGGTTAGCCAAGGAAAATGTTGCAACAATCACCCTAAACTCGGAAGTTGTGTTCCTGGCAAAGATGATAATCCAGATGGTGGAAAATGTTGGACATTCTGTATCTCTGATTGTACTAAGGGAGGCTTTTGCAAGAAATTATCTAATGGTCATGTTTGTCATTGTTATTGTTGATGACATGCTTTGTCATTAAATGATATCAATAATCTCTTAATATTAATAATAATATGAATAATATCACTCAAATGATGCAAAATTTGGGAAATATATCATCTCTCCTTGTAATAAGAGAGTCATTTTTAAGAAGATACTTAAAATCTTTCTTTAATCTTTGTTAATGTTGATGCCATGCTTTATCTTTTAATAATATGAATAATATATCTTCATGGTACCAACCAAATTTATGAATCATAACTATCATATTTTTAATGTTATGGACATAAGGGTGTAATGTTTCTTGTGCATACTACTTACAGTAACCATAATAATAAGATCTTATTACTTTGAGAAAACTATTTCACTAAAGTTTTTAATCTTGATATTTAATTAACATTTATGCATTGTTTACACAAAAGCAAGAAGAGGTTATATGGGATCATACCATTTGTATCATGTCTTTCACCTTGAAGATTTTCTTATTTTGCAAACTATATTATTTTAAAAGCTTTAATATAGATGGTTAATTCAAATCTAATTATTGTTTTATAAGAAATAAATAAATAAACATCCCGTTTGTGCAATATATATAAGATTTTTTTTGTTAAGAATTATAGATCATAACATAACCTTAACCTAAGGATCACATCATCCCTAAAACGTAAGTGAACATATATGGGAATAATATCTTAAGAATTATATATCATACCATAATTTGTGGGTCACACCATCACTAAAATGTAGTTGACACAATAGCTAAATCTTAATAAGTAATATATGACTTCAACTAAAATATAAACTATTAATAACAATCTATATTATTATTCTCTATAATTTTAAGTGTTTTAGTATAACATATTATTTTCTACACTTAAAACTGAACATAAATATCACTAATATGGATAACTAAATAGCATATAATTTATAGTGTAATACAATTTAATGAAAAAATTGGTCATTACTTAATGCATAAAAAATCTATAAATTTTTTAAAATTTCAAAATGAAAAGTGAAGTGCATTGACCATTAAGAAAAAATAAAATGCAAAATCTTTCTTTTTGGTAATCCCTAGTCAATGATAGGTGAAACAATCGGGAGACAATAAGGATTAGATAAAATGGGAAATAGAGGTATGTGATAGTAGATAGCGATCTATCTTGATTCTATACTTTTATGCCTTTCATTAATACTGGGAACAAAAGAAACAAGGGGTCTTATTATTCTTACATGTTCATTAGTAACATTCCCTTGATACTTTCTAAGGGTGTCACTCGTATTTTGCTTGTGCTTAATGTTTTCTGATTCTACTAAAAATCTTATAAGAACTTGTTTTGTTATAAATGGATTTATGGAATTGGTTCATCAATGGTCTTGGGTCAGAATCCTTTTTTGACTCTGCACCATCGATTCCACTATTATTAGTGAGCAATAATGGAAATATTCTTTCATATTCATAGACAGGGGACATAATTCACATGGATATAGTAAGTCTCGCTTGGGCTGCTTTAATGGTAGTCTTTACATTTTCTCTTTCACTCGTAGTATGGGGAAGAAGTGGACTCTAGAGGTACTATTGATTCAGTTGAGGAATCAAACTATATCAATTGTTTTATAGATCGTTCTGCAAAGCGTTTTTTTAACTATTTTTTATAATAAATAAAAAAATACCAAATCTTGAATTTTATAAAATAAATTAAATCCATAAAAAAGAACAAAAAAAATTAAATTAAGTTAATAGTTAGATGAGGAAAAAATGAAGAAGATAGCGTAAATGAAAAAGGGAAAAATAAATAAATATAAAAACAAATACAAATGTGTTGATATCTATAGAATAACTAGTGGAGAGTAATTAAATAGGCTGCCCAATTTATATGCTCAAATGCTAAATTCTAAATTTCATAATTTTTCAATTCATTATTTTAGTGTTATTCTGGTGTGGATGAGCTGCTGTTCTTTATGGTTTGTTGACTGTTATCATACTCCACAATGTCATCTTAATAAAATTATTTTATCGAGAAATTTTTCTATAGTTTTACCTCTTTCCTTTTAAAAATAATTTTATCTCTTTCCTTTTAAAAGTAGTTGATATAAAGTAGTCTTTATATCCACTAAATTTTACATTTAGCTAAAATCTTATCTTTTTTTATAAATATTTTTTAAAAATAAAAAAATAATTTGAATACAACTTCAAACAAGAATATTCCTTATACAAATTTTGTAAAAAATTATCATATAATTAAATTTTGCATTTAGGATAATATTTTTCTAGTTCCACACTTAATGTATATTTCTAAAATTTTATTTTATTTTGTTTTATTCTCTCAAATTTCCTTTTAAGAGTTCTTGTGACTAAAATTAAAGTAAGAATATATATCTTATTTATAATGAGTGAAAAGATTAATTTATATTTAAATCAGTGATAATCTATATGAAGGATTAAGCAAAAAGTTATATTTATTAATATTATATTTTAGTATATTTATTATGCACTTTATATATAAGAATAAATTACTTTTTCTATTACATGTGGGGATGTACTATAACTAAGTCAAATATTAAGAAAATGAAAATTTGAAAAAACTTTCTTTTATTATAATATCTTACCAAATAGTTTTTTTGTCCTCTTGAGAAATTTAGCATATTAAAACCAAGTAAAGAAAACTTTTTTTAAATAAATTATTATATTAAAAGATTTTGTAAAAAATTTCAATTATTTCCATTGAAAACTTTAGTTATATTAGAGGGAATGTAGAAAAACTTTCTTTATAAAATTATTTTATAGAGAGATTTTTCTATAGTTTTATCTCTTTCCTTTTAAAAATAGTTAATATAAAGTAGTCTTTTTATCAATTAAATTTTACATTTAGCTAAAATCTTACTTTTTTTATTAATATTTTTTAAAAATAAAAAAATAATTTGAATACAACTTCAAACAAGAGTATTCCTTGTATAAATTTTGTAAAAAATTATCATATGATTAAATTTCGCATTTAGGATAATATTTTTCTACTTCTACACTTAATGTATATTTCTAAAATTTAATTTGATTTTTTTTTATTCTCTCAAATTTCCTTTTAAGACTTATTGTGACTAAAATTAAAGCAAGAATATATATCTTATTTATAATGAGATAAGAGATTAATCTATATTTAAATCAATGATAATCTATATGAAGGATTAAGAAAAAATTTATATTTTATTCATATTATATTTTAGTATATTTATTGTGTACTTTATGTATAAGAAAAATTAATTTTGCTATTACTTGTGGGGAGGTACTCTAGCCAAGTAAAATATTAGGAAAATGAAAATTTGAAAAAACTTTCTTTTATTATAATATCTTACCAAATAGTTTTTTTGCCCTCTTGAGAAATTTAGCATATTAAAACCAAGTGAAGAAAACTTTCTTTAAAAAAATTATTATATTAAGAGATTTTGTAAAAAATTTTAATTATATCCATTCAAAACTTCAGTTATATTAGAGGGAATGTGGAAAATCTTTCTTTATAAAATTATTTTATAGAGAGGTTTTCTATAGTTTTATCTCTTTCCTTCTAAAAGTAGTTGATATAAAGTAGTCTTTATATCAACTAAATTTTACATTTAGCCAAAATCTTATCCTTTTTATAAATATTTTTTAAAAACAAAAAAATAATTTGAATACAACTTCAAACAAGAATATTCCTTATATAAATTTTGTAAAAAATTATCATATAATTTAATTTCGCATTTAGGATAGTATTTTTCTAGTTCTACACTTAATGTAAATTTCTAAATTTTAATTTGATTTTTTTTTATTTTCTCAAATTTCCTTTTAAGAGTTGTTGTGACTAAAATTAAAGCAAGAGTATACATATTATTTATAATAAGTTAAAAGCTTAATTTATATTTAAATCAATGATAATCTATACAAAGGATTAAGCAAAAATTTATATTTTACTCATATTATATTTTAGTATATTTACTATGCACTTTGTATATAAGAAGAAATTAATTTTGCTATTACATGTGGGTAGGTACTCTAGGTAAGTCAAATATTAAGAAAATAAAATTTTGAAAAAACTTTCTTTTATTATAATATCTTACCAAATAGTTTTTTTGTCCTCTTGAGAAATTTACCATATTAAAACCAAGTAAAGAAAACTTTCTTTAAATCAATTATTATATTAAGAGATTTTGTAAAAAAATTCAATTATTTCCATTGAAAACTTTAGTTAAATTAAAGAGAATGTAGAAAAACTTTCTTTACAAAATTATTTTGTAGAAAGATTTTGTTTATAGTTTTATCTCTTTCCTTCTAAAAGTAGTTGATATAAAGTAGTCTTTATATCGACTAAATTTTACATTTAGCCAAAATCTTACCTTTTTTTATGAATATTTTTCAAAATAAAAAAATAATTTGAATACAACTTCAAACAAGAATATTCCTTATATAAATTTTGAAAAAAATTATCATATAATTAAATTTCGCATTTAGGATAATATTTTTCTAGTTCTACACTTAATGTATATTTCTAAAATTTAATTTGATTTTTTTTTTATTCTCTCAAATTTCCTTTTAAGAGTTATTGTGACTAAAATTAAAGTAAGAATATATATCTTATTTATAATGAGTTAAAAGATTAATTTATACTTAAATGAATGATAATCTATATGAAGGATTAAGCAAAAATTTATATTTTATTCATATTATATTTTAGTATATTTATTGTGCACTTTATATATACGAAGAAATTACTTTTGCTATTACATGTGGAGAGGTACTCTAGCTAAGTCAAATATTAAGAAAATGAAAATTTGAAAAAAATTTCTTTTATTATAATATCCTACCAAATAGTTTTTTTGTCATCTTGAGAAATTTACCATATTAAAACCAAGTAAAGAAAACGTTCTTTAAATAAATTATTATATTAAGTGATTTTGTAAAAAATTTCAATTATTTCCATTCAAAACTTTAGTTATATTGAGGGAATGTAGAAAAACTTTCTTTATAAAATTATTTTATAGAGAGATTTTTCTATAGTTTTATCTCTTTCCTTTTAAAAGTAGTTGATATAAAGTAGTCTTTATATCAACTAAATTTTACATTTAGCTAAAATCTTATCTCTTTTTATAAATATTTAAAAAATAATAATAATAATAATTTGAATACAACTTCAAACAAGTATATTCCTTATATAAATTTTGTAAAAAATTATCATATAATTAAATTTAGCATTTAGGATAATATTTTTCTAGTTCTACACTTAATGTATATTTCTAAAATTTAATTTGATTTTTTTTATTCCCTCAAATTTACTTTTAAGAGTTATTGTGACTAAAATTAAAGTAAGAATATATATCTTATTTATAATGAGTTAAAATATTAATTTATATTTAAATCAATGATAATTTATATGAAGGATTAAGCAAAAATTTATATTTTATTCATATTATATTTTAGTATATTTATTATGCACTTTAAATATAGGAATAAATTACTTTTGCTATTACATGTGGGGAGGTACTCTAGCTAAGTCAAATATTAAGAAAATGAAAATTTGAAAAAACTTTCTTTTTTTATAATATCTTACCAAATAGTTTTTTTGTCCTCTTGAGAAATTAGCATATTAAAATCGTGTAAATAAAACTTTCTTTAAATAAATTATTATAGTAAGTGATTTTGTAAGAAATTTCAATTCAAAACTTTCTTTATACAATTATTTTATAGAGAGATTTTTTTTGTAGTTTTATCTCTTTCCTTTCAAAAGTAATTTTTCAAAAGCAAAGTTGTTTAATTTGTTTCATTTTTTTTTTTTTTTTTTTTTATCTCCCTTGTATCTCTTACCTCAAAGTTCAAGGTAGTACATAGGTTTTCTTTGAAATATTACATTGAGAGAAAATAAGGTATTTAAATTAATTTACTTTCATTTTTTTTTCTTATGATGCAAAATTTTATATTTGTTATTTAAAAATAATAATTTTAATCATTTTTTAGATTTGACAATTTTGAATTTTTAGTTTTAACCTTTTTAAATATATGAATCAATAGCAATAAATCTTAATTACACTTTCTTTTTTTTTTTAAAAAAAAAAAAAAACATAATATTATGATACATTAAAATTAATCTTTCACTTCAAATAGTTTAATTTTATATAACAATGAATAAAAATTATATATGACATTTTTTGTAATAGTAAGCAAGTGATAAGTTCATCAATTATGATATTATAGCTTTTCTCTGGTTGTAATCCCCATAAACTATTTAACATAGTAATGCTTATATATAAACAATTACTTAAGGAGATTGTATGAGTTGATTATGAAAATGTATATGTTTTAATTATTCTTAATGGTGAAATTTTATATTCTCGTTCATCTATAACAAGTTTCTTAAACAATTAGGTTTAATTTGTTAATTATTTTCATAAACATAAAAATTATCTTTTATGGTATTTAAGATTCTTTTCCATACAAAAAAATTCTTTTACTTCAAATTTATCCTTGTTTAGAAATTAATTTTAATTTCAAAGTTAATTGTAATTTCTGTATGTGGGATTGATTTTCATCTCAAAGTTTTTTTTTTTCCTTTCTGATATTCTTTTCTTATTAGAATGTTATCCTTCTAATTATAAGTTTATTATTATAGGAAATATTTTGTGAAATAGTAGCTCCATAGTCTATTTATAAGAGCAATGTTCTTGAATTTTTATACTTCTTAAGTTTGGGAAAAAAACAAGAAAAAAAATCTTCTACTCTCTTACTGTGAAGAAATGGCCAAGTTGAAGAGATGTGGGTCATTTGTCCTCATAATGGTCATCATGTTGTGCTTTGGTTTGTTCTATCTATACTATTTATATTTATAATTTAAGTTCTATGTATTATATATATTCATGGTTCTTTAGTTATAATTTTAGGTTTTCAATATTTTTATTGCTTGAAAATTATGCAAGCATATTATTATTTAATGTAATCAAATATGTTTAACAAATCAATTTGAACATTAGGATAACTCATTTATCAAATATGATTGCAAGCTACTTTTTATAAATCGTTTATGTACATGTTTCATAGATAGGAATTAATTGAGATATATAATTTTAAGATACTATATATGTTATTTTTACTATTTTCAAAAACTTTTTGCGAAAAATATCAAAAGAAATATACAAATGTACTTGGTTTTAACTATAAATCTATAGCACATAGACATAATAGATTAAGTAAATTGAGATTTTAAAGCACACATTAACATATTCTTGTGGTTTTGCTATTTGGTTTCAGTTACCAAGGAAGTGGTTAGCCAAGGAAAATGTTGCAACAATCACCCTAAACTCGGAAGTTGTGTTCCTGGCAAAGATGATAATCCAGATGGTGGAAAATGTTGGACATTCTGTATCTCTGATTGTACTAAGGGAGGCTTTTGCAAGAAATTATCTAATGGTCATGTTTGTCATTGTTATTGTTGATGACATGCTTTGTCATTAAATGATATCAATAAATCTCTTAATATTAATAATAATATGAATAATATCCCTCAAATGCAAAATTTGGGAAATATATCATCTCTCCTTGTAATAAGAGAGTCATTTTTAAGAAGATACTTAAAAGCTTTCTTTAATCTTTGTTAATGTTGATGCCATGCTTTATCTTTTAATAATATGAATAATATATCTTCATGGTGCCAACCAAATTTATGAATCATAACTATCATATTTTTAATGTTATGGACATAACGATGTAGTGTTTCTTGTGCATACTACTTATAGTAACCATAATAATAAGATATTATTATTTTGAAAAAACTATTTCACTAAAGTTTTTAATCTTGATATTTAATTAACATTTATGCATTGTTTACACAAAAGCAAGAAGAGGTATATGGGATCATACCATTTGTATCATGTCTTTCACCTTGAAGATCTTCTTATTTTGCAAATTATATTATTTTAAAAGCTTTAATATAGATGGTTTATTCAAATCTAATTATTGTTTTATAAGAAAGAAATAAATAAACATCCTAGTTGTGCAATATATATAAGATTTTTTTTGTTAAGAATTATAGATCATAACATAACCTTAACCTAAGTATCACATCATTCCTAAAACGTAAGTGAACATATATGGGAATTGTATCTTAAGAATTATATATCATACCATAATTTGTGGGTCACACCATCACTAAAATGTAGTTGACACAATAGCTAAATCTTAGTAAGTAATATATGACTTCAACTAAAATATAAACTATTAATAACAATCTTTATTATTATTCTCTATAATTTTAAGTGTTTTAGTAAAACATATTATTTTCTACACTTAAAACTGAACATAAATATCACTAATATGGATAACTAAATAGAATATAATTTATAGTTTAATACAATTTAATGAAAAAATTGGTCATTACTTAATGCATAAAAAATCTATAAATTTTTTAAAATTTCAAAATGAAAAGTGAAGTGCATTGACCATTAAGAAAAAATAAAATGCAAAATCTTTCTTTTCGGCAATCCCTAGTCAACGATGGGTGAAACAATCGGGAGACAATAAGGATTAGATAAAATGGAAAAAAGAGGTATGTGATAGTAGATAGCGATCTATCTTGAGCTAAAACTGATAGCTGTCATCATATTTTTTATAATTGCTGGTAATCTCTCAGTGCAATCTTCATTGTTATCATAACAATCTATTACATACGGCCTTTGCCTTTTTCCAGGATAGTGGAACACTATAATTACCATTAGAGGAAGCCATGTGGGTTACAATTTCAATGAGTTCTTTCAATCTGGTTGTTGCATCAAGCTCTCCATTCAATTTGAAGACTTCATCAAGAGAAAACTTTAAGGAAAAGTCTTCTATATCCGGTAGGAGTACTCATGGGTGGTTCTTCAATAGTTGCCATGATCCCAAGATGGGCGTTGTGGTGGTGATTCCAATGGTGTTCAACATGAGTAATTAGTTACAATAAGTTTTGATCAAATAAAACTTTAGCCCATTTTTATGGCATTGAAGCCATAAGTTATTGTTAGCAAGGAGCTTTAGAAGGGAATTTACTATGCCTTTTTGGTCATGTGGGTCAACAGGCAATTAACTGTTAACTACCTGGAAAAATTGAGAGTTTCTTGTTAGATAAAACAAAGTAGGTTTATAGAAAAAAACTATTGAAAGTCTAATTTATGAATTCTTAGGATGACAAGCTAGGATCTAAATAGGTAGAATCTATAGGACCTGCTAGTTCAACACCTAATTGACAATATCCACCTGGCCAACCATTTTTTGTAGCAACAATAGGTAACCATAATCTAACAAAAACAAAAAAAAAAGGTGGGGGGATTAGGTAAGCCATAAACATACACCTATCTATAAGCAATAAATGGATTAGATTGGAACCAAATGGATCCATAAGAGCAGGGTTAATAAAAACCCACTTTAATAGGCAAATCTACCTCAGTGGTAACATTAGAAGTTTCTATGTTATAATGAAAAAAACATGCAAAAAGGTTTAGGTGTGGAAAAGCATTTGTAAGGACCTAGGTTGATTAATGGTGAGTCTTGCTATCAACATTAGCTTAATTGGGCCATTGATATGTAGAGGTGATGGGACTAAGGTTTTCCAATTATCTTTTTCATTAATACTATAAATTTTGTTAGGCTATGATCAGTATGAATTGTTAGAACTCATCGTAGCTCTACTTTGGGCCCTAGTCATCTTCAATGAGGGTTCATAGTTTGTTGAATATTCCATAGGGGTTATGAAATTCACCTTGGTTTTAGTAGCCAACGTATGTGTAGACTTACATTTTTCATGTGCTCCCTAGTTGATGGTGAGACTTGGTTTTTAGTGAAAAACTAATTTTTATAAAAATTGGAATCATCACTTGTTTTTATTTATTTTTTAAAGTGAAAATAAAATAAGAAATTAAACCCTAAAAATGAATCCTTACTCAGAAAAACATGTCTTTGAAAACTGAGTCTAAGTACAAGAGTTAGGTTATCTATCGGGAAGGTATCATATGGTAGCACCTCTCTAAGTTCTAAATAAAGGTCTTTAGTAATCAAGTCGAGGTAATTATGACAATTGATTGGTAAATCATGTGGATACCAAGAATCAAGGGATATACAATCAAGACTATAATAAAAGCATATTTTACATCACTCAAACAAGTTATGCACCAAAAATTAATAATCAAGGAAAGAAAGGAGCGTACCTTAATAGCATGTTGAATGCATTCATAAAACAATGAAGTTAATTCGCAAGTAATATATAACAAAAATCCTATGATATACACAACATGCATTTCACCTAAATCAAGAAACAAAGAAATAATGATAAATGAACAAGAGAACACAAGATGTAAGAGAACAAATCATACACATTAATAGAAACAAGTATATAATGAGAAGAGGAAGTGTACCTTGATAACATGCAAAGCCCTTTCATAAAACAATTGGGTTAACTCACATATAGAAAATCATTGTCTAAACCCTACAACATATCTAGCATATCTCAAATCATGAAATAAAAAGTTGAAGTGGTATGAATAAAAGGAAACAAGTTAAAATAATCATGTTTTAAAAAATTCAAAATTTGCTAACACGTATCCTCTAACAAAAATTAGTCTAAATTAAATACCAAGTGAAGAATTTCAATCCAAAGAAAGGTTCAACTAGTGTGTATAATATATTTGTAATATGAATCAACAATCTAAGGAGATCATTAGCATGCATAAAGGAGATCAAATTATGAAAAAAAAAAAAAAAAACTTATAGAATATTATAAACATGACAGAACAAGGGTATTTGCAAAATACATCCTAAATAAATACATAGAGAAAAAATTCATCATCATGAAAAAAATTAGACAATATCATCAATATATCTAGATCACAATCCAAAAGCCCAAATTATCTAATTATATTTGAATTAATACCAAATTAAATCACAACAAGGACACTGTATAATCAACATATGACTAAAACAATAGAGTTTGTAAAATAAATCATAAAAAAATATCTAGAAGTGGAATTTCATCATGAAAAAAATTGGAAAACATCTCCTACGTGATCTATATTACAAAACAAGAGGCCAAATGATTTAATCATGTCTCATTTAATACTTAGATTTCAAGAAACTCAAATTGGTTCAGAATAGAGAAAACTTTAATAATATATCAAAACAAATTTGTTTGACTAAACTAGAGGCATGATAAAATCAAGAAAAAAATATAAAAATGTTCAAATGTCTATATTACAGGAAAAATAATAGCATGATTAAATCAAACAAGAATAATTTTTAAATTGAGCCAAACAACCCCTAACTACAAAACAGGGTGAGTGCAACAAGTGTAGGAAAAAAGAATTTTTTTCTCCTACTTGGGGAACTAGTTTTCAACAAAGCAAAGTCCTAAATTAACTTTATGAAGTGTAGATTAAAGAAAAAATATCAAACAAAACTATTGTTGCAATATTAGTTCGGGAAAACTAAATTTGTGTAAAAACCAATTTAAATCTCTTCATTTTAAAAATGATTTTGAACCCAAATTAAATTTGATTGACAAGTTTAAAAAGTTAGGAACATGTTCCAAACATTAAAATAATTTTAGAAAAATCCTAAGCCATTGAATTCCAATTTTCCAAGTCTCATGTCATTAACACAATGAACATTGGCAGTGGACTTTTGAAAAGTTGAAAGTATGTAGGGCCTCACGAAGTCCTAATTTAATATACACAAATTTAATCCATGCATCCTTAACCTCATATGATCATTAGTAAGCTCATCAAGGCCAAGAATCATTCCATTTTATTTGGTCCCATGAACAATGAAAACCAATAAGAATAGTGCATACCAATTAAAACATGATTGCATGTTTTTCAAAAGAAAAAAAAAACAAGATTTTTTTATATGCTAAAGATCTAAGATGAACTTGGAAAATAGAATAATCAAATTTTTATGGGAAAACCCACATAACAAGAATAGGTGTGTGTGATAATGTGCGAAAAGCAATACTTAAACTTAAACTCAAACATCTTAAAGAAACAATCAAATAAAGAGAACCAAAGTAAAGATACCAAGTGGTGCAAGGCCTCGTCTCATGTGATATCAAAAAGGCCTAAACTAAATGAATGAAAACAATAGGTGAAATAATGAATGAAATAAACCTAAGCATAAACAATCAATCATCTTTAATAATCATCCAATTAATGAATATCAACAATCTGTGTGGCCTTTGTATCCACACTAAGCAAAGATAATTCCTATGTCTAAGTATGATGGAAAGAAGAGAGATAAATGGAGAGATAATCATCAATAACAAGATATGCAAAAAAATAATAATAATAAAAATAATAAAAAGAATCATACAAACTCTCCATGAACTAGTGTTTGTAATCTAACAAGGTAGTGTTATCACCTATCAAGATTACCTCTCCAATCCTTGAGTTACAAATCTCATTTATTATGTGATCAACTAATATACTCTAGCTCCAATGAGCATATGCCAAATTCAACTAAAGGAATTACTATAACCACAAATTTCATGATCACGTGTTCTTTAAATCACCTAATGGGACACACTGTCTTAATCCTATGAGATATCATGGTGCCTCTATTGAGGATTCCTATTGTCATTAGCCTCTATCAATAATGACTCAATTTATAAGGATATATGACCACTTTAGAGTTTCACCCATAGGTTAAATCCTTTTATTGATTTTGGCGTAAGCTTAATATCCTCTTAAGGTTGAGAGTCCATGTAGTATAGTAGCTTGGTGAATCATGACAATTGTTAGTCTTACATCATAATTCATTGTAGGTCTTATCTAGTGTGTATCAAATACACTAGTGCACTCACCATGGGAAACCCGTCTCGATGACCAAGACAATTCATCCCTCTAATTAGGAAATGGTATACTACAATCTCTATTGGATTGTCATGAATTGACTATGGACAACTTATCTACTTACAAGGAACCCATGACTTCTATCCTTTTACAACTCCTAACACACCTAAGTCATGCACAATGTAAGAGATGTGGGTTGAATGCTCAAATCAATGCCAATGCATAAAAATAATTGTAAGTGGATAGTTAAGTCTAACTTTGTTCATCATGTCTTACTTTTAGGGGCTCAATCACAACACTTTAACCATCTATTAAATCTATTTGAGACATTGGGGAGGATCTATTTCATCCTAATAGCCCACTAGGTCACTCTCCATTATGCAAAAACAATGGAGATAGGATTAAGCCCAAAAGCCCATAGGCCACTCACCATTATGCCCACATGAGTAAGATCCTATAATAATAATAATAATAATAATAATAATAATTGAGAAAATAAAAGTTAATCTTTATAGAGAAAACACCCAAGAGGGAAGGGGGTGAATTGAGTTTTAAAAAATCTTTTTCAAACACAACAAATTCAAGTAAAGAAAGCACGAATGTAAAGAGATAAGGTTAGAGGAAGCAAACTCATATTTTATAGTGGTTCAACACCCTTTTCCTACATCCACTCTTCTTAAGCTCCAAACAGAGTGAGGGTTTCACTATATTTGAAGCTTCAACCAAGCTTCTAACACCATTACACTTGGATTCCAGCTCCAATGGGCTTTTTCACAATCGGTTCAAGTCTTTACTCACTTGAAGGTTCTAACACTCAAATAAAAAAATGCAAATATCTCAACCTAGCTCAGCAAGGGCTCAAATAAAACTCAAATGCTAGGATGAATCACAAGGATGCAATAAAGAATATGCAAATGAAGGTTTAATGCACAAAAGAAATAGTGAAAGCCTTTTAGGTAAGAACAAGTAGGTAAACAAATAAATGTAGGTGTTCTCTTCCTCATAAATGAAGTGAAGCTCTCAATTTATAGATTTCTAGCCTCAAGAACCAAAAATGTCAAAAAGTAGTCTCGATTGATTGAGTTGGAGGATCGACTAATTGATTAGTAGTTGGGCAAAAAATAAATGGCAGGTGACTGTTAGGCCTCAACCGAACCTTGACTGGACATCAATTGGGAAAGCATATCCCTCGACTAGGAATGTAAGGCTACTGGAAGAGAGAGAAGATTTTTTGCATCTCTTGATCGGACCTAGACCGGGAAAGTGTTACCGGTCGACCGGTACCCTAGTTGATTGAGTCGGTTGGTCAGTGCTTCGACCAATTCACCATTTTTGGCCCAAAAACCTATCTTTTTCTGTTATTTTTTCTTCTAACACTTAGGCAAGGTCTTTAGGTAAATTAATATGTCAGTTTTGAAATGATTTGCCTAAGGTTCATTTGATAAAACTTGGGTTTTGATGGAAATGTAACTTTAATGTACAAATCAAGTTTTTAAAGAGGCATAAAAAGATATGAAAATCCTAAGTGCACCTATGCATTCATCTTACATATGTTTCATATGATTAAAGGTCTTTCAATTGTCATGATCTTGCTTCCATTCGGTCATTTGATGAATTTCCAAACTAATACCTAAAATTCTTTATAATTTAAACCAATTAACAACATAACCATGGTTTGTTTTCATCAAAACGCGATTATGGTTGTGATTAGGATAACCTTTGGGCTAACAACAATAACAACAACAACAACAACAATAATAATAATCAAACCTAAAATTCTTTATAATTCAAACCAATTAGCAACTTAACCATGGTTTGTTATCATCAAAACACAATTAGGCTTGCGATTAGAAGAACCCTTGGGCTAATAATAATAATAATAATAATAATAATAACCAAACTAATACCTAAAATTCTTTATAATTCAAACCAATTAGCAACTTAACCATGGTTTGTTATTATCAAAATGTTATTAGGGTTGCAATTAGGAGAACCCTTGGGCTTAACCATGGTTTGTTATCATCAAAATGTGATTAGGGTTGCGATTAGAAGAACCCTTGGGCTAACAACTATGGTTTGTTATCATCAAAACACGATTAGGGTTGTGATTGAAGTGACTAATGTAGTGTCGAGGCACTCTTTCCTCAATTTCTCTCATTCGTCGTTTAAGTACCCTTATAGCAATTAGGAATACCTAGATATTCTCATTCTTATCCTTACACCATTATGGTGCATGTAAGTTTTTTCCTAAGGAACTATAAAATTACAAGCAACAGAAGCAATAACATATAAAAACTTAGATCTAGAAATGAGGTGACCATATATGTGATCCGGTTATTCTCGGATCAAATTAAATCAAAAGAAAAGGCATCAAAGGTGTTGTAGATAACAAAAACCAAAGCTCTTCCTTCGATTTCTCTCTTTCCTAGATCTCGGCATGCATGGTTATCAAGTCCTCTCTTGAGAGGTGGAGGCTAGGGTTACTTTATGGAGTTTGAATAAAAAGAACACAAAAAGAGGTTTGAAACCCTTAAGTGGGTTTATAAGAGCTTTTTTGTGGGCTTGAGTGACTTGACCTTAACTTGAACTTGGATCACTTAATCAAGTTTATTGGGTCCTATAGCCCTATAAGGCTCCAATTAACTAATTAGGCTATTCCAGATTGACCAATGATAAGCTCTTATGCAACCTTGCATTTTTACAAAATCACCATTATGTACACATATGAACTAGGAAACCAAATATTAAAATTGTCACCAATGAATATGAGCTTGAGTGGGACCATTGAAACCCATAGGAAAATACTAGCTTTCTTAAAAGCTAATTTTTAAATTGACTCAACATCCTACTGGAAAGAGTCAACTACATTCTAATGTCATATAATATTAGAACAAGATATAAACTTGGGCCCATTACATAGTATCCACTACATGCAAACTCCCAATGAACAGGTATCTGTAATCTAAAGAAGTATACACTATAAACTTCTCAAAATTACCTCTTTAATTCTCAAGTTTTAGATTCTCTTAATATGTGATCAAGTGACATACTCTATCTCTCAAAGAGCATATGTTAAATTTTAAGGAATTAGTATGACAATAGTTTTCTAGATCATATATCCTTAGGATCACCTAAGTGCATACATTGTCTCAAATCTATAAGATATCATGATGCCTATCTTAAGAATACCTGTTGTTGGTCACCTATCTTGATCATAAGTTATACAACCTGTTGGGAATATCAAACCACCTTAAGGTCTCACCCATGAATTAAAGCTACTAAATACCTCAAGACTAGGTTGATATTCTTTAATGGTTGAGAGCTCATGCAATATGGTAGCTTGGTGAATTATGACTACTCGATAGTTGATGTCATGATTCAACATAGGTTTTATTCAATGTGCAACCATAAACACTAGTGCACTTGCAATAAGAAAACTATCCCAATGACCAAGACAAGTCATCATTCCAATTAGGAGGTAGTTCATTACAATTTTTAATGGATTGCCTAAATCTATACAACAATTACCGTAAACAAGAATAGAAAAGGGAACTAAAATCATAATTAACAAATTTACTATTGATACTTTATTCTATTACATCATGTCATACTTTCAAGGGTTCTATCCTAACAATAGCTTGCAAACCAATTTGCCACTGATTTAAACATTCAAAATGTCCTCTTTTAAGCAAAAGGACTCTAAAAATGTTGAAAATTTTTAACAAATCTATTGGATAAGAATTGATAGACTACAAGAAAAGCGAATTTTACTAACAAGAGTTTTAGTCGTATTTCAAATTTAGCCACTAACACCCTACTTTTAATGACATAAATATATTATTGCCACTAAAAGTGTTAAGACATTGAGTTTTGTTTCTATATTGACAATTTTGTTCCTTTTTATGTTTAAGTATTTTCAGATAGTGACTTGCTCTCCATTAAAGATCAAGGGTTCCTATTCGTCCAACTAGGAAGTCACATGTACATTTAAAGAGGTTTGACATGTGGTATATCAAGCTTCTTTAAGGTATAAAAAGGTTTGGTATCATTTTTGTATTTAAAATGTTTTAAAAATATTTTTCAAAAGAAGTAAGGGTTGCTCAAGCGGTTAAGCCTGTTCAAGTGGTCAGCTCGCTCAAGTGGTGTAAGTCTGCTCAAGTAGTCATGATAGTCTTGCTGAGTTTAGAAATGGAGTTTGTATGAATTTCACTCAAACTCTAATTTGGAAACTTAAGATACCAAAACTCTTTGGGCTTTTGCTTATAAATATCTCTCTAATAGCCCCTTAAGGGTTAGAGATTTAGGCGAAGAGATTTTGGACATTGGAGATATATCATTAAGAGAGATTTAATTCCTTAGAAAAAAAATCTCTTTGAGAAAGTCTAATGTGTTACATTATTCTTGATCTCTCATTCAAGGATTTAGTATTTGAATCATGGGTTAAAGACCTTAATCCCTTAGAAGTGGCTAAAGGATCTACTAGGGAGCAACAAGAAGTTGTTGCATCGTGGATGTGAATCAAGTTGTATGTGTTGGAAAGTAAGTCTCTATGGTAAAGTGGCTAGGTAAATCTATGTAACTTGATTTCAAAATGTGGATTTAGATTGGTAGGTCTTAGACCTCATGGTTTTTTATCTCCACAGTTTGTGGGAATTTTCCATGTAAAAATCTTGTCCCTCATTGCATATTTTTATCTTTCTACTTATATTTTGTTTGATGATATTGATATCATTTTTATTGATTGATTAGTTTGTTATTGAGGTTCTTGGGTTGGTTATCTTGAGAGTTATGGTAGTTATACCTATAACCAATTATTGTTTTCCTTAACTTCTCTCTTAGGTTATCTTTTAGATATTAATAATCATATTACTTTATCTCTAACTAATCACAAGATATTTCTAAAAGGTAAAAATTAGTTTTTTATATCAAAAGATTTTAGGTAAAATCCATTTAGTTATTTGGGATACCCTTAATATCTATTGGGTTAAAAGAATTAGGCATAATATTTTAAATATTTTTAAATTTCTTAAATCACCTATTCACCCTCTCTCTGAGTATTTCCTACTGGACTTTCAACAATTTAAAAAAAATATTATAATAATTATATTTAATGACAACATAATATCATAGGAAAATATTGTCACTAATTATTTGGGGCCAATTTTTGGTGCCACCTAATTTGGAGGGACAATGATTTAATGACAATTATTATTTTATTGTTACTATTGCTATGTAGATTTTTTATTTTAGTGGCAAGAATATTATCGTGAATTACAATCTACCATTAAAATTAAATTTTGTTAGTTTTTTAAACAATGAAATATTCTGTGTTGGGATTAAGCCCCTAAAAGCAAGACATGATGTAATAACGTTAGACTTTACTATCACCTTATTATCCCTTTGGTATATTGACATTGATTTGAACTTCAACCCATGTCTCTTATATTGTACTAACTTGTGTGTATTAGGAGTTACACAAAAGATACAAGTCATGGGTTCCTTGTAAGTAGATAAGTTGTCCAAAGTCAGTTTATGGATTTGGACAATCCAGTAGAGATTATCGTACATCACCTTCTAATTAGAGGGGTGACTTGTATTGGCTGTCGGGATGGGTTTCCCATCGTGAGTGCACTAGTGTATGTGATGCACACTAAACAAGACCTACAGTAAATCATGACACAAGGCTATCAATTGTCATGATTCACTAAGCTACTATACTACATGGACTCAACCTTGAGAGGATATTAAATATGTGCCAAAATCAACAGAAGGCTTTGACTTATGGGTGAGACCTTAAAGTGGTCATATATCTCTATGAATTGGATCACTATTGATGGAGGCTAGTGGAAATAGATATTCTCAATAAAGACACCATGATATCTCCTGGGATTGAAACAGTGTGTCTCCTTGGGTGATCCAAAGGACATGTGATCATGAAATATGTGGCCACAATAATTCTCCTTTAGTGGAATTTGACATATAATCCTTAGAGTTAGAGTATGTCATTTGATGATATAATAAGTAAGATCTATAACTCAATGATTTAAGAGGTAATCCTAATAGGTGATAATACTACCTTATTAGATTACGGACACCAACTCATGGGGAGTCTACATGCAACGGATAGTAGGTAATAGACTTGAGCACGTAATGTCTCATTGTTATTTACATAGGATACTAGAGTTCAATTGATTCTTTGTAGTGAGATATTGAATCAACTTTAAAATTGGATTATGAAGGAATCAATATTCCTACGGGTCCTAGTGGTCCCCGCTCTAAGCTCATATACCTTGTTGGCATGGATTATGAGGGACAGATTGGCTCTAGGTTTAGTTTTGTGCATAAGGGTGTTTTGGTAAGTTCACAAGGTTGCACAAGAGTAAATGAACAAGGTCTCTAGATTGAGCTAATTGATTAATTAGTAGGTCTTATTGGATTAATTAATCAATTAAGACCCATTTTAGGCTAGATTAAGTGACTTAAGCCCATGTAGACTCAAGTCACTTAAGCCCAATTAGGATCCCTATAAATACCCCTTAGGGGTTAGAGTTTTCATAAGTTTTATTTTCCACCATCCAAAGAGAAAGAGAGTCATAGCCTCCACCCTCCTTTCCTCCCCACCAGAAATATGTCAAGAACAAGGTTGAGTCATTAGGCGGAAGATCATGGGTTTATGAGACTTCCAACAACTTTAGGGTTGTCTTTAACACTTGGAATTTAAGGTTTTGGAACATCCAAACCTAAAGGTTAGTACTTTAACCCTAAAAGATCATTTTTTAAAATAAAAAAAAAAATTGGTATTGCTTCCATTGCTTAGATCTAAGATGCCAACACTATGTCACTAAATACTAATGTTTTGGTGGTAAGATTATAATAATGTCACTAGACATGTTGTATTCATTTTATTAGCAATTGAAAATATTACCACTAAAAATACTATAAATTATTATTTCTTAACAATCCTAATATTACAACAAAGAATTACTTATCAATTTGTTGATCCACGTAATATAGGGAAATTGCATTAGTGATAATTATAATTTATTATTACTAATATTATTTTTTTAGTAGCAACTATTGAAACCACAACTTATGGTTTTTATAAATAAAAAATAAAAGACAATTATAATACAAACTCAAAGAAATCAATAATATATACTATATTTATATTTATGTTTTTGTTAAATTAGTAAGAGAATATATCGACTAAATTTTATATTTAGATAAAATCTTATCTTTTTTTATAAATATTTTTTAAAAATAGAAAAATAACTTGAATACAACTTCAGACAAGAATATTCCTTTTATAAATTTTCTAAAAAAAATTATCATATAATTAAATTTCGCATTTACGATAACATTTTTCTAGTTCTACACTTAATGTATATTTCTAAAATTTAATTTGATTTTTTTTTTATTCTCTCAAATTTCCTTTTAAGAGTTATTATGACTAAAATTAAAGTAAGAATATATATCTTATTTATAATGAGTTAAAAGATTAATTTATATTTAAATCAATGATAATCTATATGAAGGATTAAGCAAAAATTTATATTTTATTCATATTATATTTTAGTATATTTATTATGCACTTTATATATAAGAAGAAATTACTTTTGCTATTACATGAGGGGAGGTACTCTACCTAAGTCAAATATTAAGAAAATAAAAATTTGAAAAAGCTTGCTTTTATTATAATATCCTACCAAATAGTTTTTTTGTCCTCTTGAGAAATTTAGCATATTAAAACCAAGTAAAGAAAACTTTCTTTAAATAAATTATTACATTAAGTGATTTTGTAAAAAAATTTAATTATTTCCATTCAAAACTTTAGTTATATTAAAAGGAATGTAGAAAAACTTTCTTTATTCAATTATTTAATAGAGAGATTTTTCAATAGCAAAGTTGTTTAATTTGTTTTATTTTTTTTTATCTCCCTTGTATTTCTTACCTCATAGCTCAAGGCAGTACATAGGTTTTCTTTGAAATATTACATTGAAAGAACAATAAGGTATTTAAATTAGTTTACTTTCTTTTTTTTTTTTCTTATGATGCAAAATTTTATATTTGTTATTTTTTAAAAAAAATAATTTTAATCATTTTTTAGATTTGATAATTTTGAATTTTTAGTTTTTAACCTTTTTAAATATATGAATCAATAGCAATAAATCTTAATTACACTTTCTTTTTTTACAAAAAAAAAAAAAAAAAATTATTATGATGCATGAAAATTAATCTTTCACTTCAAATATTTTAATTTTATATAACTATGAATAAAAATTATATATGACATTTTTTGTAATAGTAATTTGATTATTCTTTATTTGTTTTCTTGTAGGTTAGAGACATGTGATACTAAGTGATTCGTCCCCAATTGGTGTTCTGATTGATTCAGATCAATCAACTGATGTGCTTTGATTTTTAATCCTCAGACGGGAGTTATCAACAAAATTTATAAACCTAATTCACCATATACTAGGGTAGCATAGCTAGCATAGCATAGTGGCTCTAGGATCGTCCACAGAGATGGGTTTTCACTTCGCAATTGATATTATTTCAAAGATGACTTGGTGCCTTTTCATTTCAAGGTTAGCTTTAAAAGAAAACATAAAGATGTTTGAAAAGGTTGGTTTTAAGCTAACCAAAAATAGTAACTGATTTTAATTACAAAGAAAAGCGTTTCTTGGGACTTCAGGTCACTAGGATCAGGTGCCAATACAAAAGAGGAGATTCCGGTCACTTGTTTCTTTTCCTCGCGTTGGGGATTTAACATATAGTTATTTCCCGAACCGGTGTGGTACAGATGCTTACCATTAATGGTTTCAACACTAAATCCCTCTCACTGATCCACCTTGCAATGGCTCGTGCCTCTCACCTAGCATTTGCCATTCAAGGGGATCTTTAACCTTGGATTATCCTTCAAAAGCTCGCAAGAGATAACTAATGGATGTCTCCTTGGAGTCCAAAAGCTTACCAAGTGTTGGCTGATCTAGAAAATCCTACCTCTGAATCACCTCCCAAAGGCTCGCAAGAGGTAAACTAGTGAAACTCAATGGACGGAGTCCACTTGCCTTACCAAGTGTTGGCCCAGGTGATTCAAAGGCGTTTTAAGTTAACTAAAAACATAGAAACCAAAAACGGGTCACACTTTCTCTTCATTAAAAATGGAAACAACAAAAACTCACCCTCATGCATGCCGGCACCTTACCTGGCTTCCTTCACCCAAGAAACAAAAAGCCTAGCCTCTCATCCTCTGAGGAAAAATCCTCAAAGGATGTTTGGCTAGAAAGAAAATGAAAGAGAAAACAAAAACGAGAGAGAAAAACAGAGCAAGGCTCTGTATATTTTATATATCTACATACAAGGTGGTCTCTGAGAACAAGCTCCCGAGATATTTACATGATTAAGGGGTTATTCACCCTTTGCTTCTTACTTCCTAACTAAGGAATCATGTGATAGGAGGGTTACAAGGAGAGTTTGGGAAATTTAGACATCAAATATCTAAAGCAAAAATATCTCAAGATGTCGGTTGCAGCTATCGGGTGCTTCAGGAGGCGTTTCGCAGCCGGCACTGTAGCGCTGCGAAATTTCGCAGCCAAAGGACCAAATTTCGCAGCCCTGTGAAATTCTCCTTCAGCTTGGAGCGATCAGATTCCAATGGCTGTAACTTCTTCATTTGAACTCGGAATCGTGCACCGTTTGAAGCATTGGATTCTTGACTTCCTGAGCTTTGAAATGGTATATAGCTTGCATGAATTGGACTTCGGGAAGTGCTCCAAAAGTGGCCAAGAAGACTGCAACTTTTGTCCCCTGTTTTGCTTCACTCTGTTTTTCCTCTTTGCTTCCCTCCTTGCATTCCGGATTTGCTTATGGCAAAGGACTTTAAAGCTTCGATTCTTCATGTTTCTGAGCTTTCCAAAAGCTTTGCCATGGATTCCAAAGAACTCTCCTCAATCTTGGATTGCTTTGGTGAGCAAAAAGCTATCAAAAACACCAAAACTTACGCAATTTGATTAGAATTGATTGCAAGGGTCCTTAATATGTTAATTGGGTTAAAAGGTGATAACTACTACTCAAAATTGATTAAAAGAGTTAATTACAAGCTTCCAAAATAGCATTTTTGAGTAGTAATCACTAAGCAAGTGAAAAGTTCATCAATTATGACATTATATTTTTTTTCCGATTGTAATGCCCATAAACTATTCAACATAGTAATGCTTATATATAAACAATTACTTAAGGAGATTGTATGAGTTGATTATGAAAATGTATATGTTTTAATTATTCTTAATGGTGAAATTTTATATTCTCGTTCATCTATAACAAGTTTCTTAAACAATTAGGTTTAATTTGTTAATTATTTTCATAAACACAAAAATTATCTTTTTATGGTATTTAAGATTCTTTTCCATACAAAAAATTTCTTTTACTTCAAATTTATCCTTGTCTAGAAATTAATTTTAATTTCAAAGTTAATTGTAATTTCTATATGTGGGATTGATTTTCATCTTTTTTTTTTTTTTTCCTATCCGATATTCTTTTCTTATTAGAATGTTATCCTTGTCAATATAAGTTTATTATTATAGGAAATATTTTGTGAAATAGTAGTCCATAGTCTATTTATTAGAGTGATGTTCTTGAATTTTTATACTTCTTAAGTTTGGGAAAAAATAAGAAAAAAAAAATCTTCGACTCTCTTATTGTGAAGAAATGGCCAAGTTGAAGAGATGTGGGTCATTCGTCCTCATAATGGTCATCATGTTGTGCTTTGGTTTGTTCTATCTATACTATTTATATTTATAATTTAAGTTCTATGTAATATATATATATATATATTCATGGTTCTTTAGTTATAATTTTAGGTTTTTCATATTTTTATTGCTTGAAAATTATGCAAGCATATTATTATTTAATGTAATCAAATATGTTTTAACAAATCAATTTGAACATTAGGATAACTCATTTATCAAATATGATTGCTAGCTACTTTTTGTAAATCGTTTATGTGCCTGTTTCATATCTAGGAATTAATTGAGATATATAATTTTAAGCTACTATATATGTTATTTTTACTATTTTCAAAAAAAATTTGCGAAAAATATCACAAGAAATATACAAATGTACTTGGTTTCAACAATAAATCTATAGCACATAGCATAATAGATTAAGTAAATTGATATTTTAAAGCACACATTAACATATTCTCGTGATTTGCTATTTGGTTTCAGTTACCAAGGAAGTGGTTAGCCAAGGAAAATGTTGCAACAATCACCCTAAACTCGGAGGTTGTGTTCCTGGCCAAGATGATGATCCAGATGGTGGAAAATGTTGGACATTTTGTATCTCTGATTGTACTAAGGGAGGCTTTTGCAAGAAATTATCTAATGGTCATGTTTGTCATTGTTATTGTTGATGACATGCTTTGTCATTAAATAATATCAATAATCTCTTAATATTAATAATAATATGAATAATATCTGTCAAATGATGCAAAATTTGGGAAATATATCATCTCTCCTTGTAATAAGAGTCATTTTTAAGAAGATACTTAAAACTTTCTTTTATCTTTGTTAATGTTGATGCCATGCTTTATCTTTCAATAATATGAATAATATATCTTCATGGTGCCAACCAAATTTATGAATCATAACTATCATATTTTTAATGTTATGGACATAAGGGTGTAATGTTTCTTGTGCATACTACTTATAGTAACCATAATAATAAGATCTTATTATTTTGAAAAAACTATTTCACTAAAGTTTTTAATCTTGATATTTAATTAACATTTATGCATTATTTACACAAAAGCAAGAAGAGGTTATATGGGATCATACCATTTGTATCATGTTTTTCACCTTGAAGATCTTCTTATTTTGCAAATTATATTATTTTAAAAGCTTTAATATAGATGGTTTATTCAAATCTAATTATTGTTTTATAAGAAAGAAAGAAATAAACATCCTGTTTGTGCAATATATATAATATTTTTTTTGTTAAGAATTATAGATCATAACATAACCTTAACCTAAGGATCACATCATCCCTAAAACGTAAGTGAACATATATGGGAACTATATCTTAAGAATTATATATCATACCATAATTTGTGGGTCACACCGTCACTAAAATGTAGTTGACACAATAGCTAAATCTTAATAAGTAATATATGACTTCAACTAAAACATAAACTATTAATAACAATCTATATTATTATTCTCTATAATTTTAAGTGTTTTAGTAAAACATATTATTTTCTACACTTAAAACTGAACATAAATATCACTAATATGGATAACTAAATAGCATATAATTTATAGTGTAATACAATTTAATAAAAAAATTGGTCATTACTTAATGCATAAAAAATCTATAAATTTTTTAAAATTTCAAAATGAAAAGTGAAGTGCATTGACCATTAAGAAAAAATAAAATGCAAAATCTTTCTTTTCAGTAATCCCTAGTCAACGATAAGTGAAATAATCGGGAGACAATAAGGATTAGATAAAATGGGAAATAGAGGTATGTGATAGTAAATAGCGATCTATCTTGATTCTATATTTTTATGCCTTTCATTAATACTGGGAACAAAAGAAACAAGGGGTCTTATTATTCTTACATGTTCATTAGTAACATTCCCTTGATACTTTCCAAGGGTGTCACTCGTATTTTGCTTGTACTTAATGTTTTCTTATTCTACTAGAAATCTTATAAGAACTTGTTTTGTTATAAGTGGATTTATGGGATTGGTTCATCAATGGTCTTGGGTCAAAATCCTTTTTTGACTCTGCACCATCGATTTCACTATTATTAGTGAGCAATAATGGAAAAATTCTTTCATATTCATAAAGATAGGGGACATAATTCACATGGATATAGTAAATCTCGCTTGGGCTGCTTTAATGGTAGTCTTTACATTTTCTCTTTCACTCGTAGTATGGGAAGAAGTGGACTCTAGAGGTACTATTGATTCAGTTGAGGAATCAAACTATATCAATTGTTTTATAGATCATTCTGCAAAGCGTTTTTTTAACTATTTTTTATAATAAATAAAAAAATACCAAATCTTGAATTTTATAAAATAAATTAAATCCATAAAAAAAATTAAATTAAGTTAATAGTTAGATGAGGAAAAAATGAAGAAGATAGAGTAAATGAAAAAAGGAAAAAAATAAATATAAAAACAAATACAAATGTGTTGATATATATAGAATAACTAGTGGAGGGTACTTAAATAGGCTGCCCAATTTATATGCTCCAAATCTAAATTCTAAATTTCATAATTTTTTAATTCATGATTTTAGTGTCATTAGAATCCACAATTATAAAAGTTTTATAACTACCAAATTTTACTTTATGAATTAGTATAGACTTAATTTGTCCAACATTTGTTGTAAAAAATATAAAACAAATCACAATAATTAGGACACAAGACATACATTGGAAACCACTTGCAAAAATCCCTATAAGTGTAAGACCAAGGCTCAGTCAATTATAGAGCAAATCTACTAAATATGAAAAGCAAGTATATGTGCACATTTATTTGTCTTAGACAAAACCTTCTCCCAAGAGACATACACTAGCCAACACCTACACTTTGCTTTTAAGTTTGCCACACAGTAACTCATGCTCGTTAGAGGAAACCTTATGAACATAAGGGGATTAGACAAACCCACCAATGTCTTTCCATTGAAAGAGCTTTTAAGTTTCCAACTCAAGTTTTTTTCCAATATAGTTTAAGAATAATAGTGAAGTAATGGAAAAATAATATATATTTTTTCTTTTAACATGTTTTTCCTCTTATGAGGGTTATGAATGAAAGTTTTTTTTTTATTTCTTTTCTATTTTTATGAAAACAAAACAATACTTATAACAAATACAAAGCCTATTAAAACTGCAAAGTGATCACCAATACGAAAATTAGATTTTAAACTCTCTTAAATTTTTTAGACTTCTTTTTAAATTAAATTTAATTATTATTTTTTTCATTATAAATTTAAATCCACCACTTCAAAATTTTTGCCAAAAGATTACCATGAATCTACCAAGCTCTCAAAAAGAGTTACAAATCTCACACTAAACTAACTTTTTAGTGCAACAATACCTTTTTTTCTATTTACACATTTAACATAAATAGAATACAACTAAAAAAGTCCAAAAAAATCTTCCTAAAATCTAACAATTTCAAGAAAATAATAATCACATATAAAAACTATGAACAACTATTGCCTTTAAGAAATAATATAAGTCTTTTCTTAAAATAATAATAATAATAATAATTCTTTCAATTTATTAAATGAATGGGAAAATATATTCAATAAAGGCAAACTAACTTGCAACAAATTTATTGAATCTATTTCTTTCTATGCCATAAAAAGGAACACTAGTAAAACAAAGAGGATATAAAATAAAAAAAATAAAAAAGTTGAAAACAAAAATTACCACTAAGCATTTAAAGGTCTCTTGAAGGAGCACTTAATGCAATGTGGAAAGTACTTAAGCATTTACAACCCTTGATGGGGTTCTTGAAGTGACTCATATAGTGTTGGGATACTCTTCCCTCAATTTCTCAATCTCATTCGTCATTTGAGCACCCTCATAACTGTTGGGAATACCTGGATATCTCCATTCCCATCCTTATACCATTAGGGTGCATGTAAAATTTTCCCTAGGGCTCTTTAAATCTATAAACAACAGAAGTAATAACATATAAAAACTTTGATTTGAAGATGAGGTGACCATACATGTTATCCAGTTGTTCTCAAACAAATTAAATTAAAAGAAGAAGCATCGAAGTTGTCATGGATCACAAAAACCGAAGGTCCTTCCCTTGATTTCTCTTTTTCCTAGATCTTAACATGCAAAGTGATTGAATCCTCTCTTGAGAAAGTGGAGGCTAGAGTTCCTTTCTGGGGTCTGAAGAATAGCAAGAACATAAAAAAGAAGTCTTAAACCCCTAAGGTGGTTTATATAAGCTTTTGTGTGGGCTTAAGTGACTTGACCCCAACTTAAGGTTGGGTCACTTAGTCAAGCTTAGTGGGTTCTAATTAATTAATTAGTTTTTTTGGGCTCCAATTAATTAATTAGCCTATTCCACATTGACCAATCATAAGTTGTTATGCAACCTTACATTTCTATAAAACCCTTATGTACACAAATGAACTAGGAAACTAAATATATAAAAGTGTCATCAATGAATATGAGCTTGAGCGGGACCATTGAAATTCATAGGAAAATATCGGTTCCCTCAAAATCCTATTTTTAAGCTAACTTAACATCCTACTAGAGAGAGTCGACTAATATCCTATAATATTAGAATGATATATAAACTGAAGTCAATGACTTACTATCTATTGCATGCAAACTCATGAATTTTTTAAGCTAACTTAACATCCTACTAGAGAGAGTTGACTACACTCTAGTATCCTATAATATCATAATGAGATATAAACTAAAGTCAATGACTTACTATCATGGTTTGAAATTTTGGAGTTTTTCAATGAAATATCGTCGATATTTCGGTTATCGGAGCAGTTCGATACAATTTTCCACACCAATTATCGGTTAACCAATTTTTCATAGATTTTTCAAAAATTTCATCGAAATATCGGCATTTATAAGCATTTTTACCAATTTTTCAACAAATTTCCCGATATTTTCGATAATCAACTCATTCAGCTGCCTACCCCCTTCAAATTTCAAATATCAAATTGTTTACGTTGTAGTGTTGGCTACATATTTCAAATTGTGTTTTTGTTGTTGTGCTGTTGGGACAAGGTTCAAGCTTGGTTACTACTGGACCAAGTTCACACTTATCAATAGATCTTGACAATAAATTTGTTAAAGTTCATAATTAAAAAATTAATTAATTAATTTCAATTATTTTAATTTTAATTTTATTTAATTAATTAATAAATGTATAAAAACCATCATTATAATTTTCTTAACAAATATTTTTTAATATCATTTATATGATAATTAAATATAAAAAATATAAATATTAAAAAATTATATATGCATCATCGTTTATTTTACATTATTGAATGCATTTGAATTAAATAAATTATAATTTTAATATTAAATGTATCATCATTTATCTCATTAATCCTATTTTAACAAATTAATATCACTTCACTTTTAAAATTTTTATATTTATCCTTTTAATTTTATTTAATTTTGAATGTTTTTATTTTAAAATATTAAAAATATAAATTTATTCAAAAAATACTGAAATATAAAAAAATAATAATGAAGTTCTAATATTTTATAAATTAAAATTAATTTGATTAGATAAATAATAAATTATTAAGATCGATTTATCCTTACTTACCGATAAGTTTTCTCTTTGGTCATATCTATATCAATTGCACTTAGAAAATAACTTTAACATGTGTATTTTTATTTAATTTATCTTTTTTTTTTTTTTTTTGAGTTTTTCTAAATATTTTCATGAATTTTTAATAATTTTCGTCTTACCAATATTTTTATTAAAATATCCACCGATATTTTCGATATATCCATAAAATCCAAGTATTGATATATCCATATTTACCAATATTTCAAACCATGCTTACTATCCATTACATGGAAAATCCCTATGAATTGGTATCTATAATCTAACAAGGTATAAGCTATCAACCTCTCTACATTACCTCTTCAATCCTTGAGTTTCAGACTTTCCTATTATATGATCAACTAACATTCTTTATTTCTCAAAAAGCATATGCCAAATTTTAAGGAATTACTATGAATATAGATTTTTGGATCATATTTCCTTATAATCACCCAAGTAGACACATTATCTCAAATTTACAAAATATCATGATACCTGCCTTGAGTTTCCACACTACTAGAAAGGCAAATCTATATATAAAGTAAGTTGATCATGGCTTGAAATCTTCAACTTAGTAGTGAGGTTGGTTATAGCTTTAATTTACTTAGACTCTCTTAAGTTACTAGGATGTCAACGTGCTGGCTAAACCCCCATCTTATGGTGCAAGATTGTTCAAATGTATTTTTATCTTCATTTTAGACCCAATTTGGCACAAGTTGGAGTAAACCCACCTATTTAAATTTTTAAAAATTTTATTATATTAAAATAATTATAAATCAATCAATAAATGAATAGTTAATAAATTATTTTTTATTTTTATGAGAAATAAAACTTATATTTCTATTGTATACATGTTGAAAAAAAAAAGTTAAAATAATTTCATTGATACTCCATCTATCTTTAAAGAAAATCTTTCAAAGTTGTCTTAAAGTAGTTTATATCAAATATTGATAAACCTATTTTATATGTTTTTAAATATTTTTAAAAATAACTTCTATTATAGTTTTTTGTTTTCTATTATTCTCCATATTTATATAATTTTCAAGCATACCCTTGATATCCCGAGTTCAACTAAAGGTTGTAACTTCATGTAGGAACCAAATGAATTCTTCACATGGAAGAAGATAATGTACACCCCTCTAGTGCTGAGATTCAAGGATAAAGTCATCATTGTAGAAGATTGATAGGTTTATGAGATCTATAATGACTACCACACCTTCAACACTTCTCTTCATCAATAGAATTTGATCTAAGAACATCTAGATTTTAGGTAAAAAAACATTCCTTTTTAGATTTCACGTTTTTATTCATATATTTGATTCTATTACTAAGATCTATAGAGCCTAAGAAGATTTGCATGTACTCCAAGGGTGAGAATGGTTTGGACCTACATTTTTATTTATTTTTAAAGGAAAAATAAAAAAAAAGAAATAAAATCTTATTCTTTTTTTAAGGAAAAACCATGTTTGTGAAAAATCAAGTTCAAATCTAAAAGTTAAGTTACTTATTGAGAAGGCACCGGAAGAATAATACTCCTAGATCTAGGCCTTAAAAAGGTGTCTACTAAATAAGTAAAGGAACTATGATAATTAATTAGTAAATTTTGAATACCAAGAAAAAGAATGACGTGAAATAAGACCTAATGATAAAAACATATTACAATAACAAATAAAACAAATGATAAGAGAATTGAATAAATTGATTTATAAAACCAATTAGAAACATGGGTTTAATTATTTCTAAAATAAAACGTATTTTTAAAATAATTAAAAAGGTTTATTTACATTAAAAAAAAAAGTTATTCCAATTTATTTTATTAACAAAAGAAAGTTTTTTAAAATATATCTTGTAATTTTTTATTTGCAGAAAATGCTTCAAAATATTTTATTTATAAGGAAATGATTTTTATTTACTTTGTTTTAGAAAAAGAATGATTTTCACAAATTTCATTTACAAAAGAATATTTCAATTCAATTTTCATTTAAAAAAATCATATTTTTATTACAATATTCAAATCTAATTTTATGTACAAGAGAATATTTTTACTAATTATTTAGAAAAATGATTTTCATAAATTCATTTACAAAATTTTTTTTAAAAAAAAAAGATATTTCAATCCAATTTTTATTTAAAAATGAGTTTTACAATTATTTATTCATTTTTTTAAAAAAGTTATTTACAAAATAAGAGGTATTCAAATCCAAATTTATTTAGAATCAAGATTTATTAAAATAAAAAACAAAAAAAGGTTTTTTTTAATTGAAAACAAGATTTTTATAATTTTTATTAATAAAAATATTAAAATTCAATCCAGTTTGTTTATAAGAAAATAATTTTTACTAGGACAGATGGTTTTTTTTTTTTTTTAACAATTTTATTTTAAAAAGTTTTTACAATTTTATTTTATTTTTAAGTTTTACTGTTTTATTAAACAAATGCTTTTAAGGTTTTATTATTAAAAAAGCCATTATTTTTTTACAAAAAAAAATAATAATATTTTACAATTGTATTTAGGAAAAAAAGTTTTTATAGTTTTTATAGTTTTTATTAAAAAAATTTATATTTTTCATTTAAAAATTAATTTAAAATTTTTTATTTAAAATAATTGATTTTATTTCATCTTTTATTTAAAAAAGGGGCATTTCAATTTTATTTTTAAAAAAATTCATTTTTATTAAAAAAAAAATCAGTTTTATTTATAAAAAGGATTTTTATGGTTTTATTTTTTTCAAAAAAAAATATTTTTTGTAGTTTTATCTCAAAAAGGATTTTCAGTATTTTTTATAAAATAAAAAATAAAAAAATAAAAAATAAAAAAGAAACACTAATTTAAATCAGTTTAATGAATCAATTAATGCAAATCTTTCAACCATAGTAATAAAATAATCAAACCATATACGAATCACAAACTAGTATACTAAAAAAAAATGAATAGAACCCATAGAACCAAGCCCAGAACTAAGTAATAATAGCTTAAAACAATAATGTAGGCCTAAAAAAATATCCAACAATCCAAAGCCCATATGAAAATCTTATAAACTGAAGCCCAACAACAAAACCTAAATATCAATAAGCCTGAGGCCCAAATGGAATAAAACTAACATGATATCCAATAACTCAAGCCCAAAAGCAGAGCCCAATCAAATATTAGAATTAAAATAACAAAGGCCAAAGGCCCAAATGAATGTAATAAAGCTCAATTAATCCTAGGCCACATAAAATAATCAAATTCAAAGCCCACAAATAGCCCATAATCCACAAACACTGTTGTAGAGATTTTAGAAAAACTTACCCATGTCTTTCTGATGAAGCCTTGGGATGAAAGGATGATGGTGGTCATCCTAAATTTCATATTAAAAAGAGAAAGGAAAAAGAAAATTTCTTGTTTGGTTACTTGAGGAAAATAAAAAAGAAGAATATTAAATTAACCTATATCTACATCAAGTGTGCAGGAAATTTCCCCCCACTTAATTGTATTTCATCAAACCCTATAGATGGGGACATAATGTAACCATGGCTATACATTATTTTTAATTAGAATTTGAATCAAATTGGAAATTAACTAGATACATGTATAATATATGTTACTTACCTCAATAAACAAGGACAAATGTGTGACCAATTGAGTCTTTGACTTACCTGCTAAGCTTTTCCCTTGGATTGCTTGAGATTCTGCATTTAGATATCAATCAAACGGGTAAAGGCAATAGATTGTGCAATTTTCTCCATTAAAGTTGTTTAAACAAAAGTTTTAGGTTATGTTTGGTTCCCGGAAAATGCGAGAAAAAGAAAATTGGGAGGAAAAATAGAAGGAAATGAATATAAATTTTTTCACTTGTTTGGTTATTCATGGAAAATTTTAGGGAAAAATTTTTTTTTTTTTTTTTTATTTGGTTAACCACGAAAAAAAAAGTCAAGGAAAAATTAAAGGAAAACAAAATCAACAATTTGTCTTAGATGGTTATCAATTTGTTGAATAATAAAATAAATTTTGTACTTTTATTTTCTAAAAATCAGTTTTGCAAAACTATTACAAACACATATAACCAACCCACATCTTAACTCAAAACATTGCTCTTTACTCACTGGAATTTATGTGAAAATCAATATTTAGATAAATCAAATTCAATAATCCTAGAAATCACACGCAAACAACCAAATTTCCAGTAAATTAACACTGTATTTATGCTCTTGTACTGCAAATTAACACTACATTTATACACTTTCTGTAGGACCTCTATACACCTTGCTAAAGGAATATACATATATTATATCCTCATTATTGCATTAATCCACAAGGTGTCATTAATCCAATCACAAACTACACTAATCCAATGGCAAAACGGGTTAGCAAAATCTACACCACTCACCCTGATTAAAAAGCTAGATAATAATATACAATATCCCAAAAATGAAGGGAGGGGATGACTAGACTGCACCGTCGGCGCAGATTAGCGCTCGTCGACCCCCCATGACGGCCACAACGTCATTTTGGAGGGTTTTCCTTACATGGATTCTTCTCTCTCTGCTTCCTCTTTCCTCAAAGGTAGCTTCGTTCCCACGGCATCTGACCTTAGATACAGAGAAAAGGGACGCTTAATTCGATCGATTTTTCATTTTCTTTCCCTTAAGACCCTAGTCGACCTCAAAGGCACCCTAGGATTTCTTTTCTCTTCTTTGGCTTCTTTGGTTACGAACCCATTGTTTGAGTTTAAATCGAAGAAGAAGGTGCTCGGGGTGAAGGTTTGCCCCTTGAAGATGATGTGGTTCATGAGATTCTTCGGGTTGTTGTTTGCGATAATGGTGATGATTCTCTTCTCGCCGCATTTTCAATCATTTCCTTCAGTCAAAGCTATTCGATCATCGCACCATGACGGTAATGAGAGAGACAGAAGAGTTTGGAGACATACACGAGCCCGATAAAATTTCCCCAACTTTTTCCTTCTCTTTTTCTCTCATTTTCCTCATTATTTTTAAAGAAAATAGTAAGGAAAATATTATGATATTTTCTTTAATATTTTCCTTTATATTTTTTTTCTCTCATATTTTTCATGTCATCCAAACTAAAGAAAATGATTTTCCACATGATTTTTTTTCCTTTCCTTAACATTTTCCAAGAACTAAACATAGCCTTAATCTTTCAAGAGCAATAAAAGGATCAAATTGACTTACAAATACTAAAAAGCAAGCCTTAATAAAAATGTACTTGAACAAAAAGAGTTTTAGATTTCACGCTTGTAGAATAAGGAAAACTAGTGAAAATATCTCAATAAATATTTTAGATCATGAATAGAAAAAGTTATTAAAGAGAGATGGGATAGAGATGTGAGGAAAAAATGAGAGACACTTAATGGAACTAGAGAACTCACTAGGGTGTAGATGTGAGAAAGAGTAAGAAACACCAAATAGGGCAATACCTAATGGGGTAAGAAGACTCTTGGTTTAAGGTGGAGATACAAAGAGACCCAATAGTTATATCTATTTTTATATTTTTTTTTCCCTTTATAATATTCTCTATCATATAATGGAATGTTCTCTCACATCCATTGATACAGATATGATTGATCAAACTACGTTAAAACCTTGTATTTTGTGTGGTTTGTTTTACCTTTGTCTTTCTTTTTTCTATAATACATTTGTATTAACGTTTCCGTTTACACAACAAAAATGAACATGATAAAAAAATTCTACCCCCATAATTAGAAAGAGAAAGAAAGGCGAAATGATACCAGTAAAAGAGAGCATTGCCAATAAAAGAGTGAATGAGATTGGCTTTGGGTTTCTCCGAATCTTTTTTTATGGTGTGGCTCCACCCATGGGCTCTGGTCTATTGGGTTTCTCTGAATCAACGTACATCATTGGTGGATGGTTGTGGTCAGTGCCTCGTGCGTTGTCACAAGCATTGGTATCTTGTACAGCTGATGTATATATGACCGCCCAAATCCCCACAAGAAGAACCGTTCCCTTGTACCATGGTGAGATGATTCTATTCATAATCCTGGGCATATATAAAGTGGAATCCACACCGCTCCACTTTCACTGGTTCAGTATCAAAGTATTCACTAAATAAAGTGTTCAAGGTCCTATACTCATTTGAGTGATATCTTTTCGGAATTTTTGACTTTGGATAATATATCAACCACACTTGATTTGATTCATCTCCATGAAGGCAGCTTTCACAATTGCGTTTAGACCAGAAATCATCCACCAACAAAAATGCACGGTTGTTGAAATTCAGTTTACATTTGAAACTCCTGTTTTCTTCGATATCCGCCCATTCAATATCAAGTGGAACATGAAGAGAGCACAAAGCAAAGCCCAAGAAGTCATCGTTTTCGTACCAATACCGAGGAAGTCTCATTATTATTTTGGATCCGTTTTTCTGGTGGCTTATCCACTCTGGAATTCCATTACTTCCAGGAATAAACATTTGGACTTTGAAATTAACTTCAAACTCCTGCACAAAAAGTAGAGTATAAATCTTGTGTCTCTATAAAAACAAAAGGTCAAATGCTATTTATGAAAATCATACTTGAATCCTGGATTTAAAACATTTGAACAGAGACGACCATAGTAGAGTTGAGGGACTTGATAAAATTTCCAGTGATGAGCATTGATGGGCATCTAGATATTCTAAACTTGATGGAAGCTCTGGAATATGTTGAAGCATCTGGCAATGACTCAAGTCGAAAACAATCAAGTTATAAAGTTGGTTGATCCCGTCTGGTATGCTACTGAACCGGTTCCCTCTGAGACTTAAATGTTGCAGTGACGATAGGTGGCAAATACCACTGGGGAATTCCCTTAGACTGCAGTTGATCAGTTGTAATGTTATCAAGGAGCACAAACCCGACAAAGACGGCAATTGACAATTCATTGAATCTAAATCTTTAACATAAAGGTATTCTAGACATTGCAATCTCCCCAAGTTCTCTGGCAATTTGTTGAGTTTTGGACAGGAAACAACAATGAGAGTTCTAAAAGATGTCAGGTTACAAATACTTTCCGTAAGATTCACAAGGTTTTCGCAATATGCCAGATTCAAATATTGAAGCCCTCTTAGACGCTGAATTGATGATGGTATCTCTTTTATGGCAGTTCCATCTAAATCAAGCTTTTGTAAGATCACCATATCTTCCAGGATTTCAGGAAAGCTCTCTAGTTGTGAACAGCCAGAGCAAGAGAGAGTTGTAAGGGATTTGAACTCACAAATACTGCTTGGCAGACTCTTGAGGTTTTTACAATCCCGCAAACATAAACCATCAAGCTCCGAGGGATTCTCTATAATGGGTAGCTCCTTCATGTCACTGTCCTTAAAACAACCACGCCATCGGCATGTCGCCTCTTGCTGGCATTCACTGCACCTTCTAACATCTGTATGCGCATCCTGAGTCTGTGTCGTTAGTGGAAGGTCTTGGGAGTATATAAGGCGGACTTTACACTCCTCCACTTTAAAGGCTTTCTTAAAAGTATTGTAAAAGCCCTCAAATAAAGGGACAATGTAAGGCCATTGATCAGAGGGATACCACTCCTGAATGGCTGCCTTGGAATACCAAATCACCCACGTTTGACGTGATACGCTATCATTATCTTGGTCATAGCAAAAACAACTAGATTCATATAGGGGAAGATCCACCAATGTAATATTATCACCACAGATTTTCAAAGAACATTTCAGACGACAAGAGGGCGTAAATACATACTCCGACAATTCAGCCACAGAATCATTCTTAGATTTATCATCTATTTCATTCTCCGAGGTGTGAGCAGATTCATCCTCAGATCTATTGTCTGGTTCATTCTCGGATACGTCGTCAGATTCATCATCGAGTGGAACATAAACACAGCACAAAGCAAACCCCAAAAACTCATTATTTTGGTTCCAATTCTGAGGAAGCTCTGTTGCTATTCCCTGATCATCCATTATCCACTCTGGAACTCCACTACTTCCAGGAAGAACAATACAAATTCCCTTGCTGCCGTAGGTAGAAACACTATTCTCGGACCATACTTCATTCCGACTACTGCAATTCAAATCCTGCACAAAAGCACCATGTAAATCAAATGTGCATAAAAAAAAGTCAGTGCCATGAAAATCATATATACCTGAATTTCCGAATTGAAGCAATTGACCAGAGAATGAACTGGCAAAAATGAGGCTCTTGATAAAGCAGGATTTGAACCATGCGCATCTAAAAGCCTTAGACTCGACGGAAGCTCTGGAATGTGTTGAAGATTCTGGCAGTGACTTAAGTTAAGGACTTGCAGCCTAGAAAGTTGATTGATGGTAGCAGGAATGCTTCTAAAATCATTTGATTTCAGATTTAGTTCTTTCAGTGATGATAAATGACAAATATCACTGGGAATTTCTCCTTCCATTATGTTGCAGTAACTTAGATCCAATACTTCCAATGATGATAGGCAACAAATATCAATAGGGATTTTGTTGAGTTTTGAACTCATTCTAAAACTGAGAATTTCAAGAGCTTTTAGATGTTCAAACAATGATGATGGTAGCACTTTTATAGCCGTTCCACTTAAATCAAGCTCTCTTAGCTTTCTCATATTGCCCTTGATTTCCGGAAATCTCTTTAGCTTTGAACAGCCCCGGCAAGACAAAGTTTGAAGGTATTTCAACTTATAAATGCCTCTTGGAAGACACTCCAGTTTTACACACCCTGTTCAATTCAAGGCAGGAAGAAACTAAGTTAGTTTTAATCACTCTAATACTGATCCATGAACCTTTTAAATACCATTGTATAACCTTCTAGAGTTAGAATCTCCAAGTTTGGCACACTTGAGAAGTCCGGGATTTCAGTGAGATGCACTGAATAATTGAGATTCATAACCTTCAACTCGTTATGGAGCTGAACCAAAAAAAAAAGAAGAAAATTCAATAGATAATTTTACATAAACATTAAAAATTAATATAAAAAAGTATAAGTAAATGATAATAACAATACCTTGTTCCCTCTCCAAAGTTGCTTTATATTGCTGCCCCTTAATATGAGTTCAACAAGGTCCTTTGCATGAAAATTTGTTGGCAATGATTCTAAAGAGTATCCATCCCAATGGGAGTATCCATCCCAATGGAGATAAGTTAACTTAGAAGAAAACTCAAAGTCCCTTGGAAGGCAATCTTCATAAAATAGCTTTTCATAAGGGTGGCTACCAAATACTGATATGAGATCATATTCATCACCTTTGTGGATTTTGAGCAATCTAAGTCTATCCATCTGTTTGAAAGATTCTTTAGTAAACTGTATTGGATCAAATTTACAAATATCTAGGAATACTCCTTCGATTGCTTGTGTTCCCTGAAAAATATGAGTCAAGAATAAGCGAAACACAAGATGCATAACACTTAACTAAACTATATAGATGGTTAACTTCTAAAACAATAACAATAATATTGAAGTTTGCATAAGCACAGATAACCTAAGTTCTTGCATTTGGCACTTACCATATTTCTTGTCAGCACATGATATGCATCAGAATCCCATATTCTACTCCTTCTTCCAAGATCTTCAGGACATTCTTGACGAATGATTTCTCTGCCCATTTGTTGTATTAAATCATGCATATCTATCATGTTTTTTGAAATAGTTATGAGACATTTGTCATTTAGAGTTGCTATTCCATACTCAGCATGAGGGCCTAATATTCTTGAAACAAAATCTTTGTCCTTCCCCTTGAAAAAACATGAAACATCCAAAAATATCTCCTTATCCATATCATCAAGTCCATCAAAACTTATTCTAAGTACCTTGTTAATTTCCATGTGGGGTATCCTTTTTAGCTTATATAATGCACTTTCCCATTCTCTTATTTTCTTTCCAAAAAGAGAGGCACCTAAAAGTTGAAGTGCTAATGGAAGGCCATCAGCATACTCTATCATATTGTATGAGAGGTTTTTATAAGCTTCCTTGGGAAGATTTTGTTTGAATGCCCACAAACTAAAGAGCTCAATTGCTTCTTTATTATTAAATTTCGAAACCTCATATGATATATGCACTCCATAATGAGCAAGCACTTGTTTGTCTCTAGAGGTAACGATGATTGTACTTTTTTCATCAAACCAATCCTTCTCTTCAGCCAAATATTCTAGTTGTGTCAAATCATCAACATCATCAAAAATAACAAGAACTCTTTTAGAATTGAGACACCTCTTTATCATATTAACTCCTTCATCAACATTGCTTATTCTAAAACCTTTTCCTTTTAGGATTCCATGAAGAAGTTCCTTTTGTAATTGAAGTATATCACCTTTGGATCTTTCTCTAATATTTCTAAGAAAAATACTACCATCATACTGATATGAGATCTCATTATAAATAGCCTTGGCGATCGTAGTTTTACCAATCCCACCAGTTCCACATATCCCAATCACGTTAACCTTATTCAATTCAGTGTTCATCATTGATTTCAAATTTTCTAAATGAACACTAATTCCAACTATATTTTTGCCCACATTTAAGGGTTGACAATTTAAACTTCCAACAATTTTATTAATAATTTCACTGACAACCTTAGTCTCATACCTGCCAATTATAAATTACAATGATGGGTCAGAATGAGTTGTAAAATATAACAAATGTAAAATATATTTAGTCATATATGGTGATGTCCAACATTCCAGCATTACTAGAAATGGGATATTGTAAAAGAAAGGACTCAAGCCTATTTACCACATATACGTACTTAAGCTTCCAATTTTGCAAGTCTCAAACTGCTAATATGCTAAGTTGCCAACTTTCAATTTGTGATCTGAGCTGCCCAATCTAGTGAGACTTACTAGTTGGAGCATTGTTTAGAAAAGTATTAGGACTCCCCTCTAATGACTTCTTTCACCTTTCATGTCACAAACAAGTTGTTTTATGATCCCTCAATTTTGCTTGTCTTTGGGTTTTATCAACTTACCAATGTTGAAAGGACTTCATTCCTAGTTTGCTAATTAATTTTGCATTTCCCGAGAGAAATGAGTACTAAAAGCTTCAAATGTTAAATTCTTAAGAGTGAAAAGCCTTTTGAGAAAATAATATTTATTTTACAAATTTGATCTACAATGGTATCATTTAAATATTTTATAGCATCTCACTAACTCATGGATGGAGGTCTTGAAATAAATATTTATATATGTATAGAAGAATAGAAGATATCACTTACATTTTTTTAAAAACAAATGAATTGAGACCCATAATATAATCTAAATAAAAAGATTTATTTTAGTAGATCCGTTTTGTAGATTATTCAAAGTATTCATTAAAAAAATCAAATTTCATATTTTATTTTCCTAGATTAAATTATCTTTTATTTAACTTCTTATAATTGAGAAACTTCTAAGAAATAAAATAAAAAAAATTCAATAAATATTATTTATTGAATATTCATGTGATAGACTAATTTATACAAAATAAAATAAATATTCATTGAAAAAACTGTGATTAATATTAACTTATCAAGGATAAAATATTAAGCCTATGTTTGGATTTCGAAAATTTTGACTGAAAATGCAAGAAAAAAAAAGTAGAGAGGAAAAATATAAGAAAAAAAATGAAAGAAAATAAAAAATAAAGTTACAATCCACAAATTATTTTTATTTACCATTTTTTTATTTATTTTAATTCATCGATATAAAATTTAAATAATTTTTAAATACATAAATTTCTAATTACTTTTAATTATATTTAAATTTTTTTTTAATTTTTCATAAGATAATCAAACGTCAAAAAATCATTTTCTTCAATATTTTTTTTCATTCCTTTATACTTTTCGAGAACGAACATAACCTAAAAGTTATTGGCAATTTCTCTTAGTTTAGAATGAAATTTAAGAGGTTTTCTAATTGAAGAAAAAAAATTAAATAAAGTGGGATAAAATTTCTAAATTGGAGGTGAAGAGAAGCAAACTTACTGGTGATCCACGTGGCATCCAGATAGATCTGCTGCTTTGGTTAAGGCAATCCTCCACTTCTGTACCATCTGCTTCTTTTCTTGATCAGCATCTCCCTCATGATGGGCAAGTGCATCTCCAAAATTTCCCCTTTGCTTTCGAACATCTGATGGATCCACATGATAGAATACTGGTAGAACCATTATATCCTTTTGCCTCATGCATTCAACGATTTTTACAAGTTCATTTAAACACCATGTGGAGTAAGCATAATTTTTGGAGAAAATAATAATAAAAATCCTTGATTCTTCTATAGCTCTTGAGAGATCAGATGCAATATCTCCTCCTTTATCTAATTCTTCATTATCTCTGAAAGTTTGAATTCCACATGCGACCAAAGCGGTATAAAGATGATCGGTGAAATTTTTGCGGGTGTCTTCGCCTTGAAAGCTCAAGAACACATCATAATTACGAGAAATAGAAGAAGTAGAAGAAGAGGCTGTACGGGTGCTGGAAGAAGCCATTTTTGGATTGCTTGGAATCAAAGAAAATAAGAGAGAGGATCCATGGATGCTCAATGACTATTGGGCCCAGGCCTGTTCACCATGAACAAAACTCCAAGCTGGGAGGGGCCGGGTGCAGCAGAAAAGCTTATCTGCAGACAAAAAAAACAGAAGGAAAGTTTGGTGGCCTGATCAGGTGGTAAATATTAAGAGAAATTCAGAGACATATTTTACCTTTCTGGAGATAAACATCAAGGACCCGGCCAAACAGTTGGCGTCATGTGGTAAGGCGGCAGTGGATGAACTGGGTTCTGAGTGGAATCCGCAAAATAGGTGTGGTTGAATTTTAGGGAAGGAAGTGAAGCTGTTGGTGAGGGAAGCTTCCTACTCCATTCCCTTTGTGTTGGAGACTGCAGTCAAGGAGTGTAGAGAGAAGAGGCTGTGGATGGCAGAGCTATCTTTGTCTAGTTGAAAGAATCGTGAGGGTAAGGAATTCTAATATATTAGCTAAAATATCTTTGAAAATTTCTCCTAAAAAAAAAAAAGAGGAAAAATCTTTTTATTAGCTAAAGATTGTTTTGTTCCGACCATGGTTTGGACAAAAGAAAAAGAAAATCCCTTTTTAAGTGGTGGAAAACCGATCAATTGATTATTAAAATAAATATTGTAAACTTATAGAAAGGAGAGGCAGCATCCCTTATTCCCGCTTGTTCATATTTGGATGTTGAATTTTTTATTCAAATTTACTTCCCACTTCTTCATATGATATATTGTAGAAATTAAAATTTGTCCCATTTTTATTTTTAGGATTGATTTTAAACTTAATTTTATTCTTAATTTTTAAATTCTCATTTTATACATATATTTATTTTTTTTACTCACCATTTAATTATTAATTTTTATTATTTTATATATTATTATATTTTTATTTTTATTTTTTTCTTTTTTCTTTTTTTTTTCTCTTTCCTCTATCCTCTATATCTTTTGACCTTCCCCATCCACTTTACTTACTCCCTCATTTCTCTCCTTTCATACCTAGAGGTGTACAATGGGCCGTGCTGGGCCAACACGGCCCGATATTGACCATGCCATTACGGGCCAACATGCTAGGCCAACGTGCCAGGCCAACACGACCCACTTAAAAATCGTGTCGGGCTAAGCCGGCTCACGCAAGGAAAGAGGTGGCCCGACACGGCCCATAGGTCTGTGGGCTAATCTTGTCGAGTCGGGCCGTGCCATGCTGTGCCAGCGGGCCCAAAAAATTTTAATTTAATTTTTTAAGTTAATTTTTCTTAAGTTTTTTTCATTATTAAATAAAAATTCTTTTTGTTACTTTAAACACTTTTAATAAATTTATTTTTTATTTTTTATACACATCTAATAATTATACTTTTTATTTTTTATATTTATATTTATCAAGTTTGTAATTGTAAAATTAATAAAAAATGTTAGTTTTTTGTTTTTAAAAATAGTAAAAAAAAAAACTATATTTGAATTTGTTTATTTTTTATCAAAAGGGCTAAGTGGATCGGCACGATTGGCACGGCGGGCCAAACGGGCTGTTTCTCTAGGTCTCGTACGGCCCACCCCTTTTGGGCCGTGCCGGCCCAGCCTGCTACAGTGTCATGCCAAGCCGGCCCAACCCGGCCTTTTGCCATGCCATGTCACGGGCCAAAATGGGCGGCTCATTCCATTGGACACCTCTACTCATACCCTCATTCTTACGCCCATACCCCAATCTCCTTTTTTTATTTTATTATTTTTTTCCATTTTCTTTTTTTTTTTTCTCACTTTGTTCTTCTTCTTTCTTCTCCCCACAGCCCTTCCCACACTCCACTATTTCCTTTTTTTTTTTTTTTTTTCTTTTCTCTCTCTTCCCTCCTCTCTCATTCGCTTCCTCAACCACTTTACCTGCTCCCTCGTTGTCTCTCCTCTCGTACCCCCATTCCCAGGACGGCTATACCCTTATCTCCTTTTTTATTTTATTATTTTTTTTACATTTCCTTTTTTTCTTCCTTTTTTCTTCTTTCTTTCTTTCTTCTCCCCACAACCCTTCCCACACTCCACTCTTTCTTTTCTTTTCTCTCTCCTCCCTCTCTCATTCGCTTCCCCAACCACTCCACCTACTCCCACGTTCTCTCTCCTCTTATACTCCTGTTCATACGGCCATACCCTTATCTCCTCTTTTTATTTTTATTTTTTTCTCCCTATTTTCTTTTTCTTTCTCCCCACAGCCCTTCCCACACTCCACTCACAAGGCACACACTAGCCGACCCTTTTTTTTCCAGATTTTCTCTCTTCTTCCACCTCTTTTTCCCCCACAAAAACGATTCTTCTTCCCTTGGACTGCCACCCGCTCCCCACTTTCCTTTTTTTCTTTTTTCTTTTCATTTTTCTTTCCTTTTCCCCTCACCACACCGGCGCCACTGTCGTCGACGTGATGTCGGCACCACTGTCGGCAACGTGACACCGGCGACATGGCACCGATGCCACTTCCAGCAATCACCTCTCTCTCATTGTCTTTCATTTTCATTTTTATTTATTTTCCTTTCCAACCACGGCAAGCCCCAATTTCCCCCATGGTCTCCAAAAAAGTGTAAATTCATTTTGATTTATTTTACCTTTTCTGATTTTAATAATAATTATTTTTTTGTGAAATTTGGATTATAAAATTAATATAAAATTTGGTTCTTGTTAATTAATATGGAATTTTGATTAATTTATTGTTGATAAATTAATATAAAATTTAGGCTCATTTTAATTATTTAATTTGACATAATATAATATTGTGGTATATTTTGAATGTGGGTTTACATATTAAATTGGGTTGATTTTGATTGTGGATTTAGGTTTGTATATTAAATTAGGCTTGAATTATGAGATATTAAAGTTAGGTCTAATGAGATTTATTTGAATTTATCATGTTTTGGGTTTGATTAATTGAACTTATATTTTGGCTATTAATTTGAAAATTTTATATTAGGGTCTATGACGCGTAAGATATTTTTGTTGGATTAAATTTGTTAATTTAGGCTTTTTTATTTAATAAAATTTATTGAAAGTTTGAATTTGGATTTGAATATTTATTTTGAATTTTGTACATTTCAAGATATTTACATTTGGGTTATTTTTGTTTTTACATGGGCTCATTTTGTAATTTTGTTAACTGAGTACGAATTTATGATACCTAGAGTACAAAATTTCATGGAAGAAAGTGGAGATCAAAAAGTTATAAGAAGACCTTGAGTTTATTGTAAACTTATTTGGATACACGTTTTATTTTATACTTTTATTTGGTTTTATTTCTATTAATTCTTGTAAATATTTGTTTGTATATATTTATTGAGTGTGTACAAAATTGAATATCATAAAGTTTTTGTGTTTAAATTAAAATTTTGTAATAAATTCTTTTGATACAGTAAATATAATTAACTTTTTTGAAAATTGAATACAAATGAAATTGAGAAAATAAATTGACTCTCTTTTGTAAATAAATAAATTGAAATCATTAATTCAAAATCATTTTTAACAAAATCCTTCAAAATTTCTTGAAAACTATTTTTTTTAATATATTTTTTTTATTTAGTTTAATAAATCATTTTTCATAATTCTCTTGTTATTTATTTTATGTATTTTTGTAATTAGATTCGATTATTATTTTTATGTATATTGATTTTCACCATGACTTGTACATGCTCATTTACATGATTATTTTTCTTGGTATCCATAATTAATTATCACAATCCCCTTAATTCATTTAATAGAGGTCATACGCATATAAGCTTAGAGGGTGCTACGACTCACCATCGTACCTTCCCAATAGGTAACCCGATCCCCGAATTCCAGATTTTGTTTTCCGAATACGATTCAAGCCTTTTCTTGTGAGATAATCCTTGCACCTTCTTAGAAAGCGAGATTGATTCTTATTGATTGGTCGATAATGAAGAAAAAAATACCACCAACAAATTATATGTATAATTGAATTAATAGGAACATTTCAACACATGAGTCATACAATTTTGTAAATGTAAAAGGTAACATAATTGGACACCACATTCTATAAATATATGAAAAGAACACTTATCATCAATAGATAAAAACGAGATAAATATTCAAAACAACTCAAAACCATGAATGGTTGGAGCAAAAAAATTAGCTCGTCTTGTATTTATTTTTTGTCATCATTACTATCACTGGTCTGCTTCTTAGGTACGTACCAAATATGGAAATTCTACCTTTAAAATCAAAATAAAATTTATAATATCTTGTCAACTAAAGTTTTAATTCAATTGTTTGTATTGCTAGTTCCTTGATTTTTGGTAGTTTGATTTCTCGAATAACATTAATTTCAAAATTGTTTACAAGAAGTGTAAAGTATCTTCGGTTGTGCTTCCACCCAAATAGCTAGTAAGTCTTACCCTTAGAAATTTGGAACCACTTACTAGGGTTCAGCCTCATACAATCAGGCTTACTGATGATAGCATGCTAATATAATCCAATTTTACTCCATTATAGTTCACGTTTGTCTCATAATCAATTGGATATTAATATTGCTTCTTTTTCTTTGTTGTTTAGGATAAATTCATAGTACCAACCCAACCCTAACGATGGTGAAAACTAACCTAAGGTGAAAAATTTTCTTTTCTTTCTAAATTTTCAATATCTTAATTTTTTTTTTCTTTCCAAGGCTTGTATGAAATCTATTAAGGTTTTCATTTTTTTCAATCTTTATATTGACAATTAATTCATTCTAAAATTTGTTTGGTGCTTGTTTGGATACACTTCCTATTTTGTATTTTTAAAATTAAAAAATAATAGTAAATTTTATATAAGATATAAAATTTCTTTAAGATTTATATTGAAAAAGTGATAGTTTTAAAAATGGTTTAAAATTTGAGGTATGAAAATACTTTTACTCTCTTAAATTTTAAATTTTCTTAAGTGATTTTTAAATACTTAAGGTAAATCAATAGTCTTTGTACAAGTTGTTCTTTTGTATAAAAGTTTCTAATTTAAGAATAAAACACAAGAAGTGTATTCAAATAGACACTAATGGTTCAGTTTGGAAATATTTTTAAAACTCATTCTCAGAAGATAGTTTTTGAAAATAGTTTTCACAACAATTCTTTGATTTTTTTGGAATAAAAGTCCATTTGAGAATTTATAATATTTTTAATTCAAATAAGGGAAAACAACTAAAAACAACTAAAATATGTTATTACAAAAAAAAAAAAAAAAAAATCACTTTTATCCATCTTGACTCTTACACTTGTTGAACCTCTCTTATAGAAAAATAATTCAAATGTTAAAATATAGTGATAACGTGGATTTTAGTAAGATATGAAGTAGGTGACAATGAAAATAAACTACATTTGAATTAGTTGATACTGTTAAAATAATTATATATATATATATATATATATTTGTTTTATACATTATATCTTATGAACATTTTGGTCTAACATCTTTTATATTGTGTATGACTTAAATGCATTAGGAGTTACATAGAAAATCTAAGTTATGAGTTTCTTATAAGAAAATAATTCATTCACAGCTGGTTTATGGATTTTGACAATCCATTTTGAGATAGTAGTGCACTACCTCCTAATTGAAGGAATGATTGGTCTTTACCATCAAGATGAGCTTTTAATGGCAAGTGAATTAGTGTGTATCATTACACATTGAACAGGACATATGATATCGTGGCATTTGACTATCAAGTAGTCATGATCTCACTAAGCCGCTATACTGTATGGTTTCTCAACCTTAAGAGGATATTAAGTTTGTGCTAAAGTTTGTAATTATTTTGACTTACAAGTGAAACCCTAAGGTGATTGCATATTCCTTATAGATTAGGTTATTATTAATAAAAGTTTGTGATAATAAGTATTCTCAATAAAGGCACCATAATATATCATGTAGATTAAGACAACGTTTCCTCATCCGAAACTTAATATATACTCTTTGTGGGCTAGATTATGTTAGTAAATAATACAATATGAGAATTTGAGACTTAAGGATTATAGAGGTAATCTTGAAAGGTTAATGACATTCACCTTATTAGATTACATACACCAATTCATGGGGAGCTTGCATACAACAGTTCATAGGGAGCTTGCATACAATAGATAATAAGTTATAAATCTGACTGTACTATAATGCAATTAACTCTATATAGTGAGATGTTGAGTCAACTTCAAAATTAAATTTTAAGTGAGCTAATATTTGTCTATGAGTCCCAATGGTTCATTCTCAACCTTGTATTCCTTGATGACATGGATTATAAGGGTTGTTTAAGTCCTTTTGTGCACTTGTATGCATAAGGGTGTTTTAGTAAATAAGCAAGTTTTCATAAGAGCTTGTGAACGGTCTCTTTGGATTGAGTTAATTGATTAATTGAAACTCAATTAAGTTAATTAATCAATTAGAATAAAGTGGGTGAGTTTAAGTGACCCAAACCTAAGATGGGGTTAAGTCACTTAAGCCCACTAGAAGTCTATGTACATCCTTTTAGTGCTAATATTCAAGGAGAAAATCATCATGATAAAAGACTAGTCTGTTTGTGAGATCTATAATGACTACCATGCCTTCAACATTTCTCTTCACCAATAGGACTTGATATGAGAACATTTAGATTTCAGGTAAAAAGCATTCCCTTTTAGATTCAAAATTTTTATTCATGTATTTACTTTTATTGGTAAAATCTATAGAGCTTAGGAAGATGGGAATGGTTTGGACTTGTATTTTTCACATGCATTCTTACTCAATGACAAGACTTATTTTTATCGTGAAAATTTGATTTTTGAAATTCCAGGCTATCACTTATTTTTGTTTATTTTTAAAGAAAAATAAAATAAAAAATAAAATCATATTCCTTTTTTTTTTAAGGAAAAAACATGTTTGGAAAAAATTGAGTCCAAATGTGAGGATCAAGTTACTTATCACTAAGATACCACAAGGATAGCATCCCTCAAAGCTTTAAAAAGGTCTATGCTAAACAAGTAAATGAACTATGACAATTAATTAGTTAACCATGAAAACCAATAAAAATAATGACATGAAATAAGACCTAGTGATAAAGGCACATTATAATAATATATAAAATAAATGATAAGAGAATTGCACAAATTGATTTATTGAACTAATTAAAAACACAGGCTTTATTATTTCTAAATAAAACACATTTTTTAAATACTTAAAAAAATTATTTACATAAAAATTGTTATTCTAATTTATTTTGTTTGCAAAAGAAAGTTGTGATTTATTTTTTAAAAATATATATATCTTGTTTATTTTTTACTTAGAGAAGAAATGATTTTTATTTACTTTTCTTAGATTTCACAAATTTCATTTAAAAAAAAAAATATTCCAATTCAATTTTCATTTAAAAAGAATATTTTTCTAACTTTTGTTACAACATGATTTTTATTACTTTATTTAATGAAAATATTCCAATCTAATTTTTTGTACAAGATAATATTTTTAAATATTATTCAGAAAAATTATTTTTATAAATTTATTTTTATTTTTTTTAAAAAAAGGTATTTCAATCCAATTTTGTATTTAAAAATGAGTTTTAAAAAATTTATTTGAAAAAAACATTATATACAAAAGAAGAGGTACTCCAATCCAAGAAAATGATTTTTTTTTTAGTTTTTATTGAAAATAAGATTTTTCTAATTTTATTAACAAAAATATTAAAATCCAATCCAATTTGTTTGTAAGAAAATAATTTTTACTATGAAAAATATTTTTTTTTTAAAATTTTATTTAAAAATGGTTTACAATTTTATTTTTTTAAAAAAAGGTTTTGCAATTTTATTTTTTTAAAAACGTTTTACCATCTTATTAAAAAAATGCTTTTAAGGTTTTATTATTAAAAAAAGAACTTTATAGTTTTATATATAAAAAAAAGTTTATTATTTTTTTTTTTACAAAAAATGATTTTACAGTTGTATTAAGAAAAAAAGGTTTTATAGTTTTTATTTAAAAAATATTTTATAGTTTTCATTTAAAAATTAATTTGATAATTTTCATTTAAAATAATTGATTTTATTTCATCTTTTTTTAACATTGAAATTTTTTATTTTTTATTAAAATAATTCATTTTTATTTATAAAAAGGGTTTTTGTAGTTTTATTTCAAAAAGAATTTTCAATTTTTAAAAAAATATATATATATACAAACTTAATGACCAAAAAAAAAAAAAAGGAATAGGCTGAAATGAAAATAAAATGAAACTCTACTAGAGTTCAGCTAAATTGAATTTTATTTAATATAAGTAAATGGACCAACATCGCCCAAATATTAGAAAAAAATAATATGAAAAATAAAATTTGAAAAATGAAATATTTATTATTACATAATTATTTTAAAATTAAGATAATGGCAATAACAACATGAATTAAGTATTTTGGAATGTGAAAGTAATTCAATTTGAGGTATCTTTAATTACTTAATTAATTTTAAAATATCCTAAATAAAAAAAATTAATTACTAATCAAAATTTTCAAACCCAAAATCGAGTTAAACCTAATTAAACAATTAGGCATTGAAATTCTTGAGTCAAACTTGCGTAGCAGGATTTGATGACCGAGTATTAGAAATGAGCCCACTTACTGCCCAATAGTTCAAAAGTTGGGCCTGCCAAGCCCAGCCCATTGCCACCTGAAAAAGCCTAACTCGCGTCATCCCTCTCGGGTTTGTTTGCAGCACGATCGGCCCCATCTCCGCTTTCGATCGCTTATTTCTCCAAACGCTGCTATTCGATCGATCTCTCGGTTAAAGGTACTGCTCCTATATTTATTACCAGTTCAATCAATCAATTTCTAGGTTGGATACAATTTTGTGGATGCTGAGAAAATTACGAGAAAAAAAATTGAATTATAAATTTTTTACCATCTATTACTCAAGAATACAGAAAATTGCACTTTATCTAAAACTCATAGGACTCTTTGGCTTAGTTGATCTGATTTTTTTATTTTTTAGTTTTTTTTTTTTGTTTTGGATTTTTGGAAGCAAAGAAAATGAGAGAGATACATAGGAATCAGAATTGGGTTTCTTATATTTTTCTTCATTTTCTTAGTAACCAAACAGAGAGTGGGATTTCACTCAGTGCTTTATAACTTGGGAATGCTATTGCTGGAAGGTTGTAATTCTACAGATTCTCTTTGAACAGCCGTGGAACTATTGCAATTTTGGATTATAGTCTAGATGGATTTTTATTTTTATTTTAAAAAAAATTTATTAAGATCGGGGATCTTTCCTATCTGGGACTGTTTTCTTCTATAAGTATAGACAAATGTCAGAAGAGTAATTAATTCTTAAAATTTTTGCCACTGGGGATTTGGTACCTGAGACTGGACTGTTTGGTTTAGTTGACCTTAGGGTATTTTTTTTTTTTTTTTTTTTATTTGAAGCAAAAGATAGAATGTTGTTTTCTTTTATTGCTCTATTTTCTTGGAAACCAAACAGAGGGCTAGGGTTTCTCTGTTGAATGCTTACAATTATATATATATATATATATATATAATTTGACTTGATCTTACTGTGAAAACAGAAATGGTATTTACTGTGGCTTGAATCCCATGGTAAATGGAAGCCTTTTGGGAAGAAAAAAAAAAAAGGGAAGAAGCAAGAACAGGGGGAAAAAAAAACGGAAATAGAAATTCTTAAATAAAGTAAAGGAAGAACTTTGAAGGATAAGATAAGTAAAATCTATATAATTTTATCAGTTATAACCAATAAATAATTGAAGGGAATTTATTATGATTTTTAAGGTGAATTTATTATGATTATTAATGTTAAATAATAGAGATACCAGATATGAGGAGAAATCATTTGACATAATAAGGGTAGAAAGAAAAAGTTTACAAACTCTTTGTAGTTTTATATTTAGTATAGATTATGTAGTGAAATATATATCAGATGTATGCATATTTCATTCAATATTCAGGTCAAGAGTATACTGAGTGTTGACATCATCTGAAAAGTCAAAACATCTTAGTGTATGGGAAATATGAAGTAATCTAATCTTTGGCACGAGTGTACCGACTCCTATACTAGCTACTAGTAGCAGGTGGGATAGGACATTCGGGTTGCATCAAGATCTACATAATGACATTTAAAAAGAGGATGAATTACCTATAAATAGTATTAAGTAAATAAATAATGTAAATTAATTATACTGCCACAAAATGATTCTGGTTGTTGAAACCAATTGAAATAATCTTTTGCTTGGGTAAAGAAATGGGTATTGAGCTGAAAGAAAGGAAGGAAAGACATGATTGCATTGATACAGTTGCTCAACACTTTTCTACTTTGATGGATGATATTGGTTGTGAAGACATTTTTCTACCATAAGCATTAGAGCATGTGTAATACTTGCATCATCCTACAAAAGAATGAGATTTACAAAATCATCACAAAGAACAAACAACAAAGATACTGTACAGGTTATTTGGTAGATTAGTGATGGATGGTCTACTGTGTATGACAGTAGTGTGCTAAATTCTCTTTATGTTGTATTACATTGGAATGTTGGACGATATTTGTGCTGTCAAATATTAGTGTACTAGATCATCTTTCAAGTGTACAGAAGTTATGTGCTCAATACTCTTAATATTGTCAAACATACAACTAGATATTATATGGTTGTCGAGCCTGCTATGCTGAACATGCTCCCTGCCAAACTTCTTTAAAATGCAAAAAAATAAAAATAAAGCATGCTTCTTCACTCATTTGATCATGGGCAACAACCATTTTCTTTATCCATTGACAAAAATCTTGATCCTGTCCAAAAAATTAGGGTTTGTTTTTGAGGTATTGTTGAAGGGAATAAAGTAAAGAGAGTGAAAGAGATTAGTGGGAGAGGTGAGTGTAATAGGAAAAGAAATGGATTTTTGATGTTTTTTTATGGAAGGATACTTTGGAAAGTAAATTTTTTTTTAAAATAGATGGTTTAAAAAATAAATTTGGTGGGTTGGGATATAACTACTCTTTTATAGAAAAGACTTAGCTAATCCAATTACTAAAATATCTTAAGCTACTTTGATTCTCAAAAAGTTTGAGGAAAAGAAAATGGATAGGAAAAATATTAGGAAAGGAAAAGGTATGGAAAATTTATGAAATTTTCTTATTTGTTTGTTTATAGAGAAATATAGGGAAAAAAAATATTTTGAATAATGTACTTTCCACAAATTTTCTTGAGGAAAATGAGAGAAAAATCTTTTAACATTTTCTCTTCTTTCTTACCTATCAGACTACTTTCTTCCTTATGCTATGGTTGATTTTAGGGAAGTACTTAGGAAAGGAAAAAAAATTTAAGGAGCTTAGACATTGTCAATTACAATTAGCTAGAAACTTAGAATTTTCATATCATTATATAAAAGAGAAAAATTAAGTGAAATAAATTTGAAGAAGCATATAAAAATAATTTGTTAACTTCAAATCTATTTTTTTATTTTCTTTGATTTTTCCTTTCCATTTATTTTTCAGCTATGTTTGGATGTCATGCAAAAATGTAGGGAACAAAATACTGAGGAAAAGATGAGTTTTACTTAGATAAAGATATGGAAAGTTTAAGTAAAGTTCATTCTTAAACAATTTAATTTTCTTTCCCTCAACTTTTCCATAGACAACCAAACATGAGAATTATAAATTTTCTTTACCTTTATCACTCTATTTTTCCTCTTCATTTTCTTTCCCTTACACTTTCTTGGAATGAAATATAGTCTTCCTTTCTATGTTCTTTCCCTTACATTTTTCTTCAAATTTTCAAAGAATCAAACATGGGATTAGTATTTTTTTTTCTCACTTTTTTTTTCTATAGAATCCAAACCTAAGAAAATCATTTTCTTGAATATTTTTTGCTTAGTACTTTCTAGCAATCACAAGTAATTTTAAGTGTTTTATTATTTCATTCAAATTCTAACCTCAATTGCACTAAATACTCTTAGGTCATGTTTGGAATGTTGGAATAGAGAATGAAAATGAGAAATCAATTATATTCTCATTCATTAATGTGCTTAGATTGTTTTTTAGAATGGGAATTGGAACAAAAAATATATTGTTATGTAGAAACCAAATCTCACTCACTAAGATTATAATTTCTCTTGTCTATATGGTATTATGATTCACTTCCATTCCTATTCCCATGTACCCAAGACACCCTTGGTGATTTTTCTAAAGAATATTTGAAATGAGTATAAACAAGTTGATGGGGGTACTTTTTTGTCTTAAAAAATTTATGTAACTAGATTCCAGTAATATTTCTTGTTTTACAAGAATAAAGGTTATTTTTCAGATTCAGGGACTGTTTTACATTTTTTTAATTCAATAAGCTAATTTTCAAAGTGCTATAGGTGTTTATAATGGTTGAAGAAGTTCATATGTAACATGTAGCTGTATCTCTCTTTTATAAAAATATTTTTTATAACCTAGCAAAATAAAAATATAGAATAAAAGACATCAATTGCTAATAAAATTAATTATAAAATTGCTTGGAAATAATAAGGAATTGAATTTAAAGAAGATAAAAAAATGGAAATGAAAATAGAAGTTCTATAACTTTAAAAACCACTTATCTTGTTTTGTAATATCTAACTATTTGACCAAGTTTCCATCAATATAACATGTTTCAATGATTTTTATTTCTAAATGGTGCTTCATTTTTATCATTTAACAATAATTTTATGTTAATTTCTCAATTTTTAGCACTTAATTAACATTGTTACTTATATTTTACTTTATAAATTTCATATTACTAGATACTTCACTTTCAAAATCATTTCTTGAAGTACTTTCTCAATATGATCCAACATATGGATGTTACTAACTTTGGAAAACAAGATATAGGACCATCCATTCAGTTTAGGAAAGAAGCATTTTAAATGAGTCAATTATATTATTTTTCTTTTATGTCTAGGGGTGGTTTTGTGTATAAATTTTTATTTTCTAATATTCTTTCTAATTATTTTTTGTTTATGTAATACACTGCTCTCACCTAATTAAAACTTCAAATAAAGCGAATGCTTTTAAAAATGCTTCATCAATATAGGGTTTTTCATTTGGACCTCATGTTTTACAAGAAGTTGAAGATGAAGGTAAAATTATAATTTTAAAGAGATAACTTTGGTATTAAAGAAACAAATATTTTAAATATACTCAAATTTAAAAACCAAAATTAGACAGGTCAAATTACTAAAGTTTCCTTTTACTATACATGTGGTTTTCGTGAACATGTGGTCTTATTTATTTTTAATACAAACAATTATACATAGTTAATAAAAAATAATTAAAAAGGTAATATTTTGGAATGAAAAAAAAATTGTGTAATTATAAATAAAAATAGGAGCACTAAAAGAAAAGAAAAAGGGAAATAATATAGTATTCGTTTAGAAGCTTAAATACTATGTTTCAAACCAAATAACAATTTAAGGTGATAGGATAATAATCATGAGATTGAAATCGTATGAATGGTAGATTTTTGTTTTATTTATTTATTTATTTTTATAAAAAAAACTAAAAAAAAACTTCGGATTTAAACCTAAAATAAACCTAAATCCACAAAATCCCTCTTTTCCATGTGTTTTGTTTATTGTTTAGTTGTTGAAAAGCTTACATATGAAGAAGCCTAAGTTGAAGCTAGACTAGATTTTGTGGTATAATTATTCAATTTCTTTATTTATCTATTTTTTTCATGGTCTAGTTATTGAAGACTTCAACTTCTGTATTGATATTTATTTCTATTTTTCTTACTCTAATTGTTAAAGATTTCGACTTTTGTATTGATAGTAGTTTGATCTTTGACAGAATGGAAGATGAAGGGAATTTGAACAAGTTCAGAGTTGGCCCTCACCCAACCTTGTTTTACATTCCTGATTTCATCACAGACTACCAACAAACTGAGCTCCTCAATAATGTACCAACTTCCTTCTTTGTTGATTGTAACACTAGTTTCATTTTTTATATGAAATCTCATCTAAATTTCACCTCTTTTGGTTGGAATTCCTTTTGTTTTATAGATTTACCAAGCCCCAGTGTCCAAGTGGAAATCTTTGAAGAATAGGAGATTACAGAACTGGGGTATGCTATAATTGATATATAATAGTTTGTGTTGATAATAAATTTGATTATGTGGTCTTTGGTGACTTGTAGGAGGTGTTGTCCATGAGAAGGGTCTTCTCGCTCAAGATTGTAAGTGGGAATGTTACTCCATTATACTCATTTATCCTGAATTTTTTTACTCATCATGTGATGATTTCATTAGGATATTTTTAGATGCTCCCTAGACATACATGGGCTTTGTAATGATCATTTGCAAGTCTTGAGCAATTGTAAGTGATCTCTATTTTAGGATTCCAAAGAAATGGGATTAATTCTATTTTATGTTGGTGATTTTGGTTATGTTTGTATCTTACTCAAATTGGCTAAAATCATAACACCACCCAAAAAAAAAGAAAAAAAGAAAAAAAAAAAAGATAAAAGAGAGAGAGAGAGAGAGAGAGAGAGAGAGAGAGAGAGAGAGAGAGAGAGATGAAATCCTGTTTGCTTTACAGGAAATCAATTATGAATTATGGGTGAAATGGAGTGGTTCATTTGTTCTACCTAGAAGATGCTTGACAGTAGTCTTTAATAGCAAAAATGCTGGGTGTTGTGTGACATTGTGGTGCACATTGACTCATATTTGGATGCATTCATGGCTTGTCTGAAAGAAATAAAGGATCCATTTGGGGGTGATAAGCAGACCAAGGAAATGAGTAAGGGCTCTTCGTAGCCATTTGATGTTGATAGCGCAAAATGTATGACAATGTTTTAGTGAAACCAACCCTAAGTAGTTGGGTTAACACTTTATAAAGTTGAGTTTAATTTTAGAACCACTTGGTTGGATTTATTTTCTTCAATCATATTAAGAATAATATTGCTATCATGGAGTTTGTTAATATCATATTTGAGAAGGATTGAATTTTGAGTTGATCAAAGTTATGTCACCCATTATGTTCTAAAAATTGTAACAACTATTCCTTTTTTTCTTCAAAAGCCCCCTTACTAGGCATCTTTGTTAGGCACACCATTGGGCAAGGCTACTACATTGTAACTGATGAAGGGTATTTCTATCCAGACTGTACCTGTTCCATCATGGTAAATATCTATAAATATCTACACTGGGATATTATTTATGTCCTCACGATTGTAAAACTAGCAAGGATCATGTGGAATAACTCTCATTTTTCTCCTCATAATTCTTTGATTGTGGTTCATGTTAGAGCTCAGAATTTGTTTCTAATGCAACCATGAGTTGTGCTTTGTGTTCAAACTTGTACGGTTGTCATGCACCCTCCTTGTTAAAGTTCCTTCTTCCTCTCTTCTCACAATCCCAGCTTCTTGGATTTTACCGTTTCTCTTCTATTGATACTCCTCACTATTTTCTAACTGCCAATGTGATTGTTTACTTATTTCATTGCAAACTTAGAACAGCTTAAAGTTCATGTGTTGTATGTGGGTGTTACTAAAGCTTCAGACCCTAAAACATTTTAGTTAAAAGAATAAATGGCTCAGTTATCTCTTTCTCTCTTTTGCAGTGCCCACTTGGCTAACAAGGATTACAGAAAGGATATTTGAAGAGTCGGGGCTCTTCCCCTCAGCAATTAATCATGTGCTAATCAACGAATACCTTCCTAACCAAGGAATAATGGTTTGTACTTGAAGCCTTATACCTTTTCACTTGTCTTTTTTCTCAACATTTAATCATAGTGTTGTAAAGCGATTGAAATGCAATTGAATTTAGCTACAATTGGTAGCACAGTAATGGTTATGCATTATTTCCTAATAACATTGTTATTTTCCATACAGCCACACCAGGATGGGCCTGCTTATTTTCCGGTAGTAGCAATTTTGTCTCTTGGGTCTCCTGTTGTTATGGACTTCACCCCTCATTCAAGATTAAGATTAGACACAAATGATGCAGAGGATAAAAATTCAGATGACAAAAGCTTTGAGATTGAGACTAAGAAATGGTTGGATGATCATCATCCTTTTTCCATTCTATTGATGCCTCGTAGTTTGCTGATATTCAAGGATGAGATGTTCTCAGGTGGGTTTCTTTACTTTCTTTTTGCTTTACAAAATTAATGATGTTTGTTTGTTGAAAAATTATGTGTTGTTTGGTCCAGAGTACTTGCATGGTATAAAAGATAGCGAGGTGCAGCAGTACGATAAAGTAAGATTATCATGTTTTTTGAGTCAATTCTTTTGAGCAAATGGAAACATATTGCTTTTTGCATCTAAAATATGCATTAAATTAACTCATACTTTAAGGTAATATATTTTTGAAAAACTGGGATGCTTATTACCACTTATGTCTTCAGGTAGTTAATGATATTGAAGCATTGGAACAACATAGACTAGATCCATTGTTTTCAGGCTCAGAGAAAGCAGTTGAAGTAGTGAGAAATGGCGAACTCAGGAGTATCCAGAGAACAACCACCAGAATTTCATTGACGTGCCGATTAGTATTAAAGGCTCACAAAAATTTGTTCAAGTTTTAGAATGTTGTGTAATGAATTTAGTTTTATCTTTTCTGATTGAGAGTAATCTATGAAAAATTCCTAAAATCACTAGGTTGAAGCCTAGCATCTAACCTTGAATAATAGCATGATTGGAGCCCTCAAGAATATATAGATTGCTCCTACAAAATTGTGTGATTAAAATAACTGTAATTCATGTTTAGTTAGTTTTGTCATTTTGATGGTATTTATGCATTGTAAACATAAACTTTTGGATGATTCATGAAATGATACCATTTATTGAAGCGCCTTTAGACTTGCTTTTATGTACACTAATGAGCATGGTCCATGCCTAGTGAATATGTATGCTTGTTGAAAGGACATTGCAAATTTAAATAGTGGCTTTCTAGAGCTTGTTTGGCCAAGCAGCCCTTAATCCAATTGACCGGTTTAGGCTTGTTCCACTCCTTGCCAGGGACCAACTAAGAGCCTGTTTTAATTAACTAGTGGCTGCAGAGTTGTGTATTTTGATGGCACTATGGTTGCCTGGGTCTAGCTAGCCTGGAGTTAGTTTCTTGGTTGAGGCAGTTGATGCTTTGAACGCCACCTACGAGATAGCACTAGACTGTGTAGCAAATGTGAGCTAGAGCACCATTGTTCAGTATCATGGTCTTTTATACCTAGTACTAAATTGAGTGAGAATGTGAGATCTTAAGTTGTCCTACAGCCATTGCCTTGGTTGTGTGCCAAATCTTTGGAATGGCTTTATCATTTAAATCAGTGTTCTAAAGCCAACCTTTATTATCCCACTGGATCTTCTCGAAGCGGGCGTAAAATAAGACCATTAGAATTGGACTTCACCCTTGGTGTTAGAACCATTCTTAATCCTTTCACTCTTGGGTTTATGGCTTAGAATATGAGTCCTAACATGTATTGAAAAATCCAATAACAAGATTCAAAATGAATTAGATTGTGAAAAACCATAAGCATATATCAAAACAATGATTTGAACAGATTAGATTCACAAGGATCCACATGCAATTAAATGTCATTTTGTCAATTAACTTTGCAAAATAATCAGCTTCCAAATCAGACATATGAGTTAGCCCCTTAGAGGATGAAGTTGCTACAGCACCTGCTAGTGATGTTGTGTTGCTAGTTACTACTATGATTGTGTGGATGTTTTTGGCAGGTGAACCTCTCTCCCTTCCTGTTTTGTGTTCCTCCTCCCAAGCTTTGTTTTGGGATACTTGGGCAAGTCCTTTTAAAAACAAAGTGCATACAAGGGTCGAGGGCTTGGGATGATCTTGAGGGATGCAGTGATATCAGTAGGGCTTGGGGTGATCTAGCATTTGAAGATTCTCCAACTTTGACAAACATCTGGTGGCAATCCAAATCAGTAGAATCATAAAAAACATTGACCACCCAATCGAATGCTGACTTGATGAAGTGATCAAGTTTACCTCTATCATCTTTGTCTAACAAACTAGTTAAGAAAAAAAGAGGTTATGTTACTAGAGGTAAGTTAGGTTTCCACTTCCAAGTAGGCAAAGAGGGTAGCTTTTCATGGGATGAACTCCAGTTAGTTTGGCCACGTTAGTTGAGATGAATATTTTCCCGAATTGAATAGATTTTTCATCATAGGTTGTAGCTTTGCGTGTTAGTTCAGCTATGTACCAAGATGTAAGCAAACCATGCATAAACCCATGATCTTGGTTTGTTCCTTCACATCTCTGTTCTAGAAAATATCAGGATTTTTTTTTTGTTCTATTGCGCCTATCGTACGCTGGTATTCATTAGCAAGGATTTTATTCTTAGTATATTTTCAACTTTCAAGATGACAGAAGAACTTGTTCAAGAGACTTAGTTGGTGTTTTTTTTTTTTGGCTTTTTGCTTAAAGCAATTTAGTTTTAGAATTAAGTTATTTGTTTTTCTACTTTTTCATAACTTATTATAAACTTTTTAATAAATAGAAAAAGTTAAAATATGTAACTTTTTCTAAATAGAAAAAGTAACATATTGGTTTTTTTTACTTTTTAATACTTAATAAAAATAAAATACTACAAAAATAAACAACTTAATATTTAACACTATTAAGCATTAAAGTTCTATTTAGAATTAAGTAAAAAAATAAACACCACCTTAGATTATGTGTAAAAGAGTGCATAGGAATGAATAATATTTGGATAGAAGGAAGTTAAATGTTGCATTGCTGATACAGACATAAACACCCTTTTGGGTTATTATCACCTGTATCTCATCCTATATGATAATTTTATCCGCATTTAAAAAGTTGACTTTTATAAGAAGACTTCAACTTTCATTGGCTATATTTGAATATTATGAGTATGCTAGTTAATTTATTTGTTCTTTCTCAAAATATATAATAGAATTTACCCATTGGACATATAAGAAAAAATTATAAGATCAAAATTAGTTGGATCTATCGCATTATATGAATATTATTAACATAAGCATACTTGGTGTTTTATGAGTTCATGTCATCATCAATACAATGCTCATTCATAAAACAAGAAAGAAAGTTTGTAAATAAAATATATATCAATTCAAGTTGACTAATATTCTAAAGTCCTATTTTTTATGAAATAATTACCGAACCTATATCATAACTTCTACAAAAGTTTTAATAACTTTTCACTTGTGATCCGTACTTCTTTTTATTTGCAAACTGAGACTCTTATGCAAGAATAGAGTCCATTTAGTAGTGATTCTAAAAAACACTTTTCAGGCTAAAAGTATTTTTTTTAAAAATTAAAGTATTTTATAAAATTTAAAAAATATTTTTAAAAATTTGAAATATCTTAGTGTTGAAAAATCAATTGTAATATTTTCTAGAAAAAAAAACACTTGATTAGGTGATTTTTCTAAAAATATTTCCATTAAAAACACTTCAAATAAAAATAATGTCCAATGCACTTCAAGTCATGTAATGTGTTTTTCTAGACTATATGATGATAGTAAAAGTATAAGGTTTCAATTTTATAAGTATTTATGTAATAATCATCTTACAAATAATTTAAACCTTTATTCCATCTATGAAATCGTATATTATATATATATATAATCACACATATATACAATCACATAGAAAAAAATTGTTAAATTATCGCACACGTATATACAATCACACACATACCAAATCGTTAAGTTATGAATTAAAAAATAAATCCAAAAGGTTCTAGTTTAAAAAAGTCAATACCTATAATTTTATTTTAAATTTATTTAAATAGGAATGGACTCATACCCACTACTTAAAAGATTTGAAAACAAATATTTTGCTCATTCTTGATTTGAAATTTTAATCAGTAGAAACATATATAACCTCTCTAAACATTCTATTTCAAATTTGAACTTGAGGTGCTCTTCCCCATTTAATTTGATTGCCGATTATTGCTTTAAAACTTTATCTCTTGCCAAGATTTAAAAATACGATCGAACACAAAAACTAAATGAAGTGAGTTTAAATTGGAATGACTTTTATCACAATTAAAAAATTACTTAAAATATTTGACTTGCCTTGATTAGTAAGGACTTCTATGGTTTAACTAATTGAACATTTGACCTTTGACTAGTCAGTTCAATGTTATGAGTTTAGTAGCTTGCAATAGCCAATCGATGCTTGGATCATTCAAAGCTAAGGAATAATTTCTTGTGGTAACTTATTGAACAAAATGTTTAATACTTGGAAAATTATTTTTGGATTTTGTGTTTGGACTTGAAAGCAGGACAGCTAGGAATAGGATATACCATACCAGTTGGTTTGGTGTCAAGCTCATGGAAACAAGGGTATCAATTTTGGGTTAGAATAGGTTTTAAAAATAGGGTACCAATTTTGGGTTAGAATGGGTTTTAAAAATGTCCCAAAAGGAAATATGAACCCATCAAAGATCACATGATAGGAATTGTAAATGAGTTACACTTAAGAGGGACAGATCAATCTTGCTTAAGCAAGTAAAGTGAGTCCTAGTTCTTCAACATATCTATGTTTTCTTTCTAAAATGCTATTCTATTAGGATGTGAGGACAGGAAATGTTGAGTGATGGATTTACAGTGGAGGAAAAACTATAAACAAAAACAGAATCACATTAATTAGTAATTGAATTACGTTTCTTAATTGAACTAGACATTTTAATTAGGAACATCAGAACCTACAACGGCTATGTTGACTATCACTTGGATACTTGGAACTTAAGCCCATCATCTGAAGTCCCTTGTAGAAGTGTTGCCCTACTGACTCTCGATCCTTCACAACAAAAAGTAAAATGAAATTCAAAGCAAACATGCAATGTTATTCTTTGTAATCAATGAGACATGAAGAAGATTTTTAGGAATAGCTTTAGATTTAGAAGTGGGACTGGAAAAAAGGAATGACCAACATTTGAAATAACCAAGCCAGTACCATTTCTGATGTGAATCTTGTTGGTACCATGGTTGTTGGATCCAAATGAAAGGTCGTTCAAGTAACTAATAACATGATTAGTGGCACCTGAATCAAGATACGAGCAGTGGTCAAGTGTTGGTACCTGACAATCATGGAGTTATTGTTTGGTTGTAAATTACAATCACAAACACTAGCTAGATGAGGTAGAAGCACCATTAGTTTGGTCATTATCGTTGTTCAATCCGGTGAAAGAGATGTCAAACCTGTAGTGGCACTGGTGCACTGTATGTCCCATTTTGCCACACAATTGACACCGAGGCTTATTATTATCCCTGGACTTGCTTTTGTCAGTGCCACGACTATTAGGACCCCCAGAAACTTGATCTGCACCTTGATAAGTCTTATTATTGTAGAACTGAATTCCACCTCCAACTTGAAACTTATTTTTCAGTTGCATAGCTAAGTTTGTAGACATCTCTGGGCGGCTACGTTTCTCCCGAGTTTGAAGTAGATGCAGCTTGTAGAGCATGGTCTTTACACTGGATTGAGGAGTAAAGATATTCCCAACAGTATTCCAGATATCTAGGGCAGTATCACAGCCAGCTAGTTGTGGCAGGAAGCTTGGACTCATTGAAGCGAGAATCCATGATGCAAGAAGGTGATCTTGTTGTTGATAGGAAATATAGGCTGGATTCACCATCTGTGTGCCGTCTTCAACTTGAATAAGCTCAGGAGGAACTTCTTGAGTCCCGAGGATGAAACCTTCAAGGCCATAACCCCTAATTGCAGTCTGAGCTTGACGTTTCCATATGGGGTAGTTTGTAACGTCCAATTTCACCGTAATCAACTCATTTAGAGGGTTTGCCATCTGAATCATGGAAGCAGTAGGGGAGATTGATGGAGTTGGTGTCAAAGTCACGTTTGAGCAGATGTCTCTGAAATGAAAGAGAGGTTAAGAAATATCAGTTGATCACATCGGCTTTGCCTTCCAATTTCATTGCATGAGCCAACGCCTTCTTGGCCCCATACTATCTTTGGGATTTTACATTGGACTAAATAATACTAACAAATATAGCCAAATACTTCCTCTAGAGAAAATTCAAACGGAATTGAAATTTCTAAGCAGAAATTAAGAAAGGGAGAAGAATCAGTTAACAAATTAATAAAGGATGATGGCTTAGAGTTAACGTTCATCATTAACTCGATTCAATCGTTTCAAAGTTCGATGGATCATTCATCAGTACTATTGATATCCTCCAGTTTAATGAAATTCTTCTTGTGTTCTATTATTCTTACTTTCATTTTGGCCTAACAGACTTGTCTTATGGGAAATAGAAAATAGAAATGAGGTACTAAGGCATTCCGCAAGTGAATAGAAAATAGAAATCTAATGGGAATAATAAGACCATGTCAATAAAGTTTGTTTCCTTGCTAGATTTTTAATCTTATTTTTATGTGGTGATAACTTGTTGCCCTGTAAAATATCGTAAGTCCTTTCTATTGCAAATAAGAAACTTATACTTCAACATTATAGTTTGTAAGTAGCTATGCATAGAAATATGAATTTTTTGTAAGATAACAAGACTACATCATCTAAGTCATCCTATTTCCAACTATAGAGCTGCTTTCAATTTCATTTTGTTGGTTAGCTGTCAGCAGCATTCCAAGTAGTATCAAAAGCCCTTAGTAATTAATCAACTCTTTAAGTTATCCTCATATATACTATCTATTTACAAGAGTTATGCATGTACGCTGTACTCTTATTGGCCTGCTTTAAATTCTCCAACTGTGTTGTATTTAAGGTGAGAAGCCTTATCAGTCTTTGGTTAGCAAACAACTTGTGTCACAGAAAAATATATTTGTGATGGAAACAAGGTACATATTTGGGGGAAAACCAATGATGGTCTTTGAAATGAATGATGTCTAGAAAGTTGAGAATGAGTTGAAGAATATAGAATTCCACAATCTTGGATGTTGTCAAGTACTAACTCCATGCCTGCTAATTAATTCGTGCTGAACTATAAACAAGTAAAAAATCCCACCACTGCTATGCAACTCCACTTAAGCACAGCTCACTGTGAATCACACCTGGCAAATCTACAAGCTTTAGGGAATGAAGGAAAAATCTTGGGAGTGAGTTTGGAAACAACTCTGTGCATGGGACTATATACATGTTTTGTTTGTCCACTAGCAAGAAAAATTTTGAATATTCTAACCCAAAGATTTGTATCTGAATCCAGCTAGCTCACTAATTCATGGATATTAGTTGCTTCAGAGTAGACTTTTTATTGCATCTTTAATCATTTACATTAATTTTGGGGCTAGTTAATTTTATGTAGCATGTATGTCATATTTGTGTTGAATTGAACATACCAAGTGAAATATGGCTACCCTATTGTGCATGTTTGGGTTTCTTTGACAAAACCCTAAGAATGCTTTCTATCTAAGAATGTTTTCCACCTTTTCAAGAACCTTATGATTTCAGGAGAGCTCAAAATTGGTATGCCAAGGCTTAAAAAACGAACAGTACACGTACCCAACAGAAGTACTAGTATGGCTTTCATAAGATATAGTACTAGTGAGGGGACAAACCTCTGAATTCGCCTGAGTTCTTTTGCAATCTCCACCATGGTTGGCCTCTGCTCAGCAGCAGTCATGATGCATCTCAGGGCAAGTTTTATTACTGCTAGGAATTGGTGTTGCTCATGGATCTCTCCTCCTCTTGGCAGAATACTAGCATCCACAAGACCATCAAGTTCATGGTCTTCTACATATGTTTTTATGCAATCCAGAGAAAGTTCCCCATCATTACCCAAAGGCCCAAAATCAATGGTACTCCTGCCAGTTAAAAGCTCCAGAAGAAGTTTACCAAAACTAAAAACATCTACTTTCTCTGTGACCATTCCTGTCATCTCATGCTCAGGTGCTATGAACCCCTCTATGCCCATCACTTCATCCACCACATACTTTCTCCCCTCAGGAAGAGCTATAGCAAAGAAGAAATTGGACAGTTTGGGAACACAATCTTCATCCAAGAAGAAGAATGAAAGCGTTACCTCTCTATGAATGATAGCCCTCGGAAATGCAGTGTGGAGATATGCAATTACATTAGCAATGTCACCTGAAATCCTTAACCTACTTTTCCATGGCAAACGCTGCCTACTTTTTCCATCTCTAGAAGGATGTATCACATCATAGAGAGACACCACTCCATTGACCGGATATTCGTAAACCAGAACGGGAATCTGGGTTTCCAAGCAGCATCCCAAGAGCTTCAAAACATTCTTGTGAGGGCTCAGCTGTGTTGCAAAGGTAATTTCCTTTATGACCCTCTCAAGAAAATAATCGTCAATGACATGATGAAACTTCCTAACGGAAACGAATCTGCCTTCAAGAGAACCCTTGTACCATTCAGAATACGTCCACCGGTCAAAAATTAGAGAGCTATTATAATTGTTTGTGGCTTGCTCCAGCTCTTTACTAGAGAAGTTCCGGATGGGATTGGACTTGCCATTCAAAGATGAAACCAGCTTCTCTAATAACAAGCTTCCATTCTTCAAGAAGAATTCCTCCCTTTTCTTGGCCATCAGATTCTTTGTTTGCTGGGCAGGCAGTCTTGGGGAAAGGGGAAGCTGTATGATCTGTATTATTTCTTGGTTGAGCAGCAATGGTGTGAATGTAAATTGAAGCCCGACAAAGTCATGGTCTTCTGCCACGGAAACTGGAAACCCAGTGGGCAGGTAGAAACCCTGTAGCTGATTATGACCGCAAAGCAGAAGTCCACAGTCTTCCCAAATGCTTATTCCTTGAAACATCCCCTCGTATATGACTTCAAAGTTTAAAAATATTAGTAATTATGGATATATGGGTAATTCAATTTTATTAATATATCAGAGATATATAGATAAATATTTTAACACAAAATATTAATTGATTTAAAATTAATCAAAACTTATAAAAATATAAAACAAAACTCTTATAAATGAAATTAGAAGTATAATAGGTATTTTAAAGTTATTTTGTTGAAGAAATTAATATATATATATATATATATATATATAAAAGTATATATTGATTATTAAATTACATCACATATTATTCAATAATAATATTGTGATATTTGATTATAATATGTTTAATTTTAAAATATATTTAATATTAAAATTATGATATATTTAATTTAATTATATTAAATGATAATAAATGTGTAATTTTTAAATATTTAATTAATATATTAATGATATTAAAAATTTTTTACTACTTAATTAAATGAAATTTTTTTATTTTTTTATAAAATAATTATAATTAATTTGTTATTTAAAAGATTATTTTAATATTTTGTGTATATGAAAACTCTTAATATATATATATTTGGTGCATGATAATTAACAAAAGGGCAAGCTTGCCCTGATGGTGAGTGGAAGCTGGCCTCAACCTTTTGGGATATTTTCATTTTAAGTAGCACAACAACTCATTTTATTGAGCTTTGACTTAGTCAACATGGAGCTTTGACTCGTGTTGACCGCTGATATTTTGGTTGAAAATATCGTATCTATATGTATCGATACACTGATATTTATGATATATTACCGAAATATCACGATATTTTAATCAGTGGATGACATCAAAATGTAAGAGCTCCTAAATTGAGTTTCCCACAAGGTCCTTCCCATCGTTTATTCTATTTATACAAACATTTTGACCTCACTTTCCCACCTCTGGCCCAATTCTCCCCTATCTTCTGGTTGACGCAGTAGTGTGCAATTACTTTATGTATATGTCTTTCTTTGAGAGTGACACTAAATCCATTGTTAGCAAAGTGATTAACTCCATCAAAGTACTCCGATAAAGACACTAATCTGAGTACTTTGTACATCGTTCTACTTTTTAGTGAACTGATACATTAATGGGAAAGAGCAATCAATTGATATGATAATTTCCTACCATTGAGTTCACAAGATTTGTAGCTAACCTAAGAAGACTACTGAAACCAAGTGACCTACAGGCACAGTGATTGAATTTATTTTCATCTAGAGAAGGTAGACTGGAGAATAATCCGACTTGATTTGAATCTTCATTATGTAACAATGATATTTCTCCTCACAAATTATCACAAATTTGACTAGAATTCAATCTTCCAAAAGTTTATTACCTTACTCAGCAACCTGACATTTCCTGAAAGCAGCCCATTTAGTTGACAAATGCACTTCACTGTATAAAATGGAGACAAGGATGTTGATGTATCATCTGACAGATTGAGGTCCATATATTCAACTAATTAAAGGATGAAATTGTGATACAATCAAATAAAAGGATGTTGATGTATTTTCCCTTCACTCCGAATAAAGAATCCTCTAAAATGGAAGCATGTTCTAGGATAAGCTTCAGAGGGGGCAAGAAGAAGTCTGTTCTGTAATATTTTGAATGGGACAACACTCCCATCATTTATATATATTGCATTCATCAAAGGGTAAGGAAACTTAATTTTCTAAAAAAAGGGTCCATGCATATATATGCTTAGAGATTGACGTTAATACTCATTTTTTAAAACCATGTTTAGATTATTTAAATTTCAAAATACCATTTAGTATGGTCATGAGAAAACAACACCTAAAATTGATGTGCTTTCCTGCACTGGAAGTTCCAGATCCCCTAGATATTTGAGATGGGAAGTGATATGGAGGTTAAGACCAAAAGTAAGAGGAAAGGTGGGCGGTCGCTGCCAACGGGGAGTACAAACTTGATCCTGTCCCAATGTTGTCATACATGCTTTCCCTTCCTGTCTGGTGACTCTCAAGATGCTCCTGCAAACGAGAAAGCAAAATTTGTACTGCCAAATTAAAGGTGAACCTGTGCATGCTAATCCCTGCTTTATAAATCTTCAAATATTTATAGTAGTACAAGGTAACTATGAAATTGAAGAAAACCTACCTCGATGAGCTGTTGTGAGCTGTGAAGTGGTGCCCTTGATATCCGGAATGTACTCATCAGGAAGCTCCAAATGCCTTGGGGCTGTGATGGTTGCCTAGGAAAGAAAGAGATTCATGAAAGTTCAATATTCACCCTGTTAAACTTTTCTATTGCTTGAAAGTTGAGGTGCTCCTTGTTGGGTTCCTCACTTAGCTAATCATGTGGTGGATGTATTAGCAAAACAAAGAACAAAACATTTTATTTCTTTTGCAGATAATCTTCTACCTCCTTCAGTACTGTCTAGTTCGTTCTTGGATTGATTTTGTAAACGCTCTGGTTGTAAGGTTTCACCTTCTAAGCCTAGCAATCCATCAAAAGCAAGATCTTAACTTATAGATAATGACATTTATGAGCTAGGGATTTATGGGTCCAAGTCAACTTCATGCCTTGATGGAAGAGAATAAATTGAACTAGCCTGGGTTGACAACAAGGCGTAGAATGGTGCAATGACATTGATAATAGACTACATATTAGTAACCTGGACCCATAAATATTATATAAAATTATGTTTCCATTAATCAATTTAAAATAAATGAACAAATAGTTGTTTCACTCTTCAACTTTATCAATCGGTGCACTTCTTCTAACTATGTAAATAAGCCAAGTTTATTCAATACACATACACATTTACAGCCCAATTACTAACACAATATTCTAGACCAATTTGGCTAGAGAAATTCTCATATCAATAAAGTCAGTTCTTGATTTCGCTAAAATCTTTGATTCAATCTTTGAAATACATCATCTTAATCAGTCTTTCATCTTCATCTACATCTTCTTTGGAAATCATGACCGACAACTTATCGAAGCAACCAACAACAACAGTGTCTGAGATTTTTATCTTTGAGCTGGTATTGAGCGGCACAACCTTCACAAACATTTTATAGATGGAAAATTAGGGTTGCATCACTATACGGTATGTGCAAGCATATAGAATTATGATGTAGTATATCAGAATGAGAAACACGTACGTGTTTCTACATATGCATAATAGGATTGGGTTAACTTTAAAGCCAACTAGCATGGGCCGAAAGGCTTGTGGTTGAGCCCAAACCTAAAGGTTGTTAGTAAAAAGATAAAATGAGTGATGTGCACTATAATAGTGTACTTAGACTTGAAGAAAACAAAGACAGGTAGGATTGAAAAGGAAAATATGATTCTTATATATGAGGGTACAACCCTTGCCATTGAGCTATTGGACATAATGAAGGCTTGTGTGGGTGAAGTTGTAAATCGTTGCTACTAACTTAAAAATTTAGCGTTTAGAAAAGGTTCTATATTTGGAAAACCAAGCAAGGCCTTGAGGGAAGAGAGTTACAAAATTTACATCACGTACTAACTTTTAAGCATATAAAACTCATGCTTAAAGATGGTTTTCTAAAGAAAAAATCAAGGGGATGGTTGTATCAACCATTAAGGCCTCAATGTATATGTTCAACCTATCAAATATGGATATTTGCTCATTGTCCCTTCATTTTTATGGATAAAAACATTACAAATAAAAGCATTTTAATCACAATCAATGTAAAAGCATTCTTCATTTATTTTTATTTTTATTTTTGAGTGTTTATAAAGTAGAATTAGGTTAAACCCAAATTTATTCCTTTAACTCTATCTATTAGGTATAGGCAAGGATGAAAATATTGATAATTACGGATATATCAGAGATATATCGATGAGTATTTTGAAAAAAAATATTGATAAACCTAAAATTGATCAAAATTTATAAAAATACAAGAAAAACTTGATAAAAATGTAATTAGAAATATAATAGATATTTTAAAGTTGTTTTATTAAAAAATTTGATATATGTATAATATGATTTATCATATTTGATAATAATATCGTATGCATCGATAAAATATAAATTTTATAAGTGTACATTTATTATTAAATTACATCAAATATTATTTCATAATAATATTATGATATTTGATTATAATGTCTAACTTAAAAATCTATTAATATTAAAATTATGATCCATTTAATTCAATTGTATTAAATAATATAAAATAAATTATGACATATGTATAATTTTTTAATATTTAATTAATTCATTAATGATATTAAAAACATTATAAAGAAAATTATTATGATAATTTTTATATTTTTGGTAATCAATTAAAATAAATTTTTGTATTTAATTATAAAATAATTATAATTAATTTGCTCTCTAAAGTAGTTTTTTTTAATTTTCTTTACATAATGACTTTGAATAAAGGTTTGGGGTTCGAATCCCTTCAACAACATAAAAAATAGGGATTTTTGAGAGAGTACATATATCGATATTTTGGCGATTTTTGCCGAAATTTCTCTCCTCCAATTTTTCTCCACAAAATATCTTGTCGACCCCTCCCGATACATGATATATTGGCAATAGATCGCCCATATATCCCGACATTGTCCTCCTTGGGTATAGGTAGGTGTGAAATTTTGGCCTCTCATCGGATCGGACCATCCAGTCCAACTGTCGGTGGGCTTCCACTGTTCGGTCCCAACTCTTCTGTTTATAAATGGGCCCAATTTACAAACTCTCTCTCTCTCTCTTTTTTAATTCCAAGAGGCCCAAATAAAAGCCCAAGCCTTCATTAAATGGTAATAAGCAAAAGCCCAATCTAAACACCATTGAATGGGCCACACCTTAGTTCCGTGTCCTACACATATGGCTTGGGTAAGTTGTGTATATAAGGGCCTCGTTTTTCCTTTTTTTTTTTTTTTTTTTTTTTTTTTTTTTCTGTTCTTATCGACATCCGATGTGGGATACATGATTTTGGTTTTAAGAGAAATGAATGAAAGAAAACTCACCTTGAGGATTTGAACTCCAAACCTAATGGAGAACAGAAGGCATAAACCACCACTTAGCTGATTAAAATGGCAAATGAAAAAATATATGTGTTTCTAAAGAGATTTGTAATATTAAATAAAAATAATATAATATTTTCTCAAATTATAAAAGTAGTTAAAATAAAATTTTCTTTCAGTTTGAATATATGCACATTAAAATGTTATACATATTTCATTTAATAAAATTCAAAATATATTTTTTTTAATCTTTTATCAAAGATAAAAAATTAATATTATTGATTTTTAATATATATATATATATATATATATATATATCTATATATCTATTAATTTTATTAGTATATAAATTATATATTTATGATATCATCGGTTCGACCGTGATTTGACCATTGATCGGATCATTGAACTGTGAACCAACAATTTTTTCAGTTCAATGACCACTCCAATTTTAAAAACTTTATTCCTCACATTGTCCTAAACTACTTCATCTACTCCAACTGCAACTAATGATGATCAATGTCAAATAAAAACATTACAAATAAAAGCATTTTAATCACAATCAATGTCAAAGCATTCTTCATTTATTTATTTATTTTTATTTTTGAGTGTTTATAAAGTATAATTAGGTATGGGTAGGTGTGAAATTTTGGCCTCTCACCGGACCGGACCTGCCAGTCCAACTGTTGGTGGACTTTCACTGTTCGGTCCCAACTCTTCTTTTATTAAATGGGCCCAATTTACAAACTCTCTCTCTCTCTCTCTCTTTTTTTTTTTTTTTTAATTCCAAGAGGCCTGAATAAAAGCCCAAACCTTCCATTAAATGGTTATAAGCAAAAGCCCAATCTAAACACCATTGAATGGGCCACACCTTGGCTCCATGTGCTACACATATGGCTTGGGTAAGTTGTGTATATAATAAGGGCCTTTTTTTTTTTTTTTCTTATCGAAGTCCGATGTGGGATTCATGATTTTGGTTTTAAGAAAAATGAATGAAAGAAAACTCACCTTGAGGGTTTGAACTCCAAACCTATTGGAGGACAGAAGGCATAAACCACCACTTAGCTGATTAAAATGGCAAATGAAAAAATATGTGTTTCTAAAAAGATTTATAATATTAAATAAAAATAATATAATATTTTCTAAAATTATAAAATTAGTTAAAATCTGATAATCAAATTTTCTTTCAATTTGAATATATTCACATTAAAATGTTATACATATTTCCTTTAATAAAATTCAAAATATTATTATTTTTTTTAATCTTTTATTAAAGATAAAAAATTAATATTATTGATTTTTAATATATATATATATATATATATATATATATATTAACTTTATTAGTATATAAATTATGTATTTATTATATCACATGTTCGACCGTAATTCGATCACCAATCGGATCACTGAATTATAAATCAATAACTTTTTTAATTCAATACCCGATTTAATTTTAAAAACATTGTTTCTGATATTCTGATGCACTACATCTTCTCCGACCACAACTAATAATGATCAAAGAAATGAGACAATGGTCAATGAATAATTTATTAATTTATTTCTTAATTCAATAGCATTGGAATCTCAGCGGGAATATTCCAAGTCCATAAAACCAAAGTTTAATTATTTAATCTTTTTTAGCACACCACTCATGACTGTACCACTTTCCTACCAACTTAATTCATTGACTTGGATTTGGAGAGTTCGGTCAATTGCAGCATCTTAGTAAATTGTTAAGTGTCTTTTCTCTAAACCACAAATTCAAATGATCAAGTCTAATTTAATTTACAAAAACCAATGATTTGTTCTTACTAATTATTTTAATTTATGGAAGCAGGAAAGGGTTTACTTTCATGTAAAATTAAAAATTAAAAATGAGAATTGAAAAGTAATCAAATCACTAAAAAACAAATTTGGACTTCTTTTGGTGTGGGGTTAAACTCAATTTGTGCCCATGCAATGGAAATGGGCGATTTTTTTTCTCCTTTATCTTAGTGTAGATCTTGTGATATTATTACTAAAATAGAAGGTACAAATATAAATTATATACCAATTATTTTAACTTTAGGAAAAAAAACGTTTATTTTATTTTAAAATAAATAAATAATTTTTTTTTTTAATTTTATCTCAATTGTATAAGACTTCATAAAAATTATCTTATTTACAAAATATTTTCAAATATAAAAATAAAAATTAAACAAAACATTTCATGACCATTTTCACAAGTATCATTTAGAACATAGTCTAATTTTAAAATATTAGAATAAGTTAATTACTCTAAACTATATTATTTATAATTTTTTTAATTATTAATATGATACCTAATATACGGAATTGGAATAAAATGTGGATCAGTAAAAAAAATGTCAAATCAAGATAATTTTATATGTTGAATGAAATTGGAATGGCCAAAAGTTGTCAAATCAAGATATATTTTAACAATCCAAGGGATTGACATTAATAGTCCTAGACACGATATTCTACAACTTTACATTATTCTTCTTATCTTACTTGAACAGAAAATAAATCATGAAAGCTGAATAATACGAATATTCAATGAAATCTTTTGGCATGTTATTTCTTTGCAGCATCAACATGGAGGCATGTCAGATGGAGGAGGCAGCATTTGAGCTTCTGGGTGTTTACCATTTTTCACTATGAACGCAGTGTCCATGCCCCAAGTCAAATGGCGTTCTACATGGCAGTGCAGGAACCACACTCCTGCAACAGAGAAAATATACCGACATTACACCTAACTTAATTGTAATATTAAGAAAAATTATTTCCTTGGTATGCAGGTTAGTAGTTTCAAGGGTTTTTTTTCTTTAATAGAGGACATCAGTGCTTGCAACATACCAGGGTTGGATGCCTCAAATCTGATTGCAACCCAACCTTTCGAAGGAACACCGATGGTCTCCTGAAGGGGAGGATCCACCAGATTATAGCGCAAAGGGTCCCTATTTTCATCGAAATTCCCAAATCCCCATCCAACAACATAGAAACTGTATCCATGGAGATGCATGGGGTGGTGTGTCTCTGCAAGTATGGCTGTATCTTGAAGAACAATCTCCACTGTGGAGTTATACTCGAGCACCCTTACTTCTGTTCCGCTGCTCGGCAACTGATAGACTAATGGAAGATAATCATATGTAAAATCGAACACCAACGGTGGAAAGCTAGGAAAGTTATTTCCATATACACCACTGATGTTATAATAGTAAGCTTGCAGTATGTCAATTGTAGGGGTATGGAAGCTTATGTTGTTTATACTTGAGGAGAACCGCGTCCCATTGGCCCCTGCACATGAATTATTGACACATGGGTATGAGTTCATAGAAAGAGTGTAAAACAGGTTAGTGCTCGTGCTCAATGGGACATTGCAAGGATGTTCCGCATCTGCTAAGCTTCGGAGGCCGGCCATGACCTTAACCGATGCATCTGTGTCATTGTATGCAGGAAGATCAGGTAAGGAGGGAGGTGAAGATGGAGTGTAGTTTCCGCTGTACTGTACAATAGCTGTGGTGGTTGTGTTATCATAAAAGTCTTGATATTTCGGGGCAACAGAATAAGTTATAGCCGCCATGTAATAGTGATCAGGGCGTTGGTTGGCTTCTAGTAAGACATCGTAGGTTTGGCCAGGAAATATTGTGATATAATCTTGTGTCAATGGTTTCGTGTAGCTACCATCTGTTCCAACCACTGTCATTTTATGCTTGGCTATGGCGAAGAAGAGAGCCTCATGCAAGGCAGCATTGATTATGCGAAGTAGATAGGTCTTTCCATGATCCACCGTTAGCTTGAATGTGCCTGCAATTAGAAAGGGAAAGTTGTATACTTATGACTAGCCAAAAGAAAAAGAAAAAGTTTCCATGAGGATCCACCAATTATGAAGTGATTGATTGATAAGGGGTGTAAATTTGGCTCCATAGTTCAAAATTATGTTTGGACTAGCCTTTTTTGTGTGTTAAATCATGGCTCAACCATCCTTATAGCTATAACTATGTTGATGTTAATATGAAAAAGTAATATGGTTAACATACAAGAAAATGAAATCGCGTACAATTTTAAAATGGGAAGTTAAACTTTGTACCTGATTTTGAGCATGGATATAGATCACCGGGTTGTCCATTTATCAATAAAGCATCAGAGGAGTTGGGGTCAGCTCCGGTTGCAAGCCCTTCATCTCGAACCTCATTCACATCCCTCTTCCACCATTCTCCTGCATTTCAACAACTTCAATAATTTTAGATTTTGCTTTACTGGTTAATTCATAATATGTAAATTAACCTTTAAAAGCAACAACACTTATACCTAATATGATGGGGACCTCTGCGTTAGGTTTGTGAAAAGGATACTTGGTTCCATTCTTGGGATAGATGATTATAGGTCCATGAACAGTGGCTCGGGTCCAGTCACTATGAGCATGCCACCATAGAGTGCCTTCCTCAGTGGAAAGGATGATCTTCTGGGTAAACTTTGACCCTGGCTGAATTGGGCATTGTGTGATATACTCGGGACCATCTGTCCATGGATATCTAGGCATGGTCACCCCATGCCTGCGAAACCATAACTATACGTTAAAACTAGTACTATTTTTCAAAGTAACAAAAGATGGCATGCAACAAGCATCAACTATATTTCAATGGAACTGAAGCAAATAACCCTAAAGTATTGTTTTAAATTTAACTTTATTTGCAAAACAATATATTGTAGCCCTCTTAGAAATAAAAGAATGTATGCCATGCAGGCATGTTGCCGCCACGCTTTCTCTGAGATACACATATAGGACCTACCAGTGAATGGTGACGTTTTCTTTTCCCCTATTATAAACGTCAACAATGATTGTCTCTCCTTTCATTGCATATATAGTTGGTCCCGGAAATTGTCCATTTACTGTTAACATTTTCTTGGTGCTACAAAGCCTTGTATATGAAGCTTCCCTCACCTGCAACCAATTAAAAGTTAACCATGCAACCTCATCCCAAAAGAAATATTACATGCATGAATAGTTCCATCGATCCATTCATGTAAGTGTATAACCAATTAGAATTTGATGGCATGCATGAATGACTCAACAACACCCATATCATGCATGAATAACTCAACGACACTAGGGTAAGAGGTCATATGGTAGAAAATGAGAGCTATGCTTCTCCCTAAATATCATAATTAGAAGGTGGCATTAAGACTAGAATCATATATAGTATTTACCACAAAAGTAAGCCGACGGGTTGAAGCTTGGCAATGGATGCCACCACCAAAAACTAGAAACACTAAAATTTGCAAGAGGAAAACCTTCATGATCACCCACATTTTCCTTGGAATAAAAGCCTCTTCTCTTGTCCTAAACACAACTCCTTCAATTCTCTTACTATTTCTAATAGCACGACTTTTGCTGTAATTCTTTCATATATGATTCATTATATAGCCATGATAGTTCTCTCGGGATACAATACTTCCTCTCCACGTGTCAATATAAGAGGAAGTGATTTGAATGTGTATTGGTTTTCAACGTTCTTTCAGGACCACTTTAAAATGATTAATTATGATATTTCTTACAAGTTACCTGCACATTATTTTGGAAGAAACTTAAAATATTCTTTCACAAGTCTTTTATTGATTATTTCAAGAAATGTTAATTAATTAAATATATGTAGAATACTTTTAAAGCTTTGACCGCCCGTATGAGTACCCTTATCAAGGTTAGTCATGAAAACTGTTTTTTTACTGACAACTACTTTTAAGAATTATTTTAAAACTATTTTTGTAAACATTATTTAGCAAACCCTTATTAGTAGTCTTACTTGTTTTCGTGTTACTTAGGACAATCAATAGTGCAGAACCGATGACTTTGGTGGTAAAGTTGCTTTCGTCTTGTTACTTAAATACAATTAGTCATGATCATTGTTTTCGTTTGAACGGGACAAAGTTGTTTCCCAATTTTTTTGAAACTTGAGAATTGAGATTATAAAAGACGATGATAAATTAATTTGGTATTTCAGAATTTTCCATAAAAAATACAAAAATATATTTTGTAAAAAATTAAAAATAGAATACGAACAACCCCTTGTATGTTGTGAATCACTTAAAATATCTATTGGGACTCATAGTATCTTTTTTCTCATCAAAAAGTAATTTAATAATAATAATAATAATAATAATAATTAATTATAAATTTTAAAAAACATTTTTCAAAACAAATGCAATTTATAATTTATTTGTTCGTATGAATGTACATCTTGATTAAAATGGTTTTAGCCGACTTACAAAAACTACTATCTAAAAAAAGAAAAAAAAAGAAAAGTAAAATAAGAAATAATTCAAACTTCCTTGCTTGGTTTATTGTATCATATACAAAGAAAAATCATTATATAAATAAATTATGGAAAGATTTATATATTTTTAAATTATTTATAAACAGAAAAAATGGTGAATAAATTTTAAAACGTGTAAGAATAAATTTTAAAACGTGTAAAAATTTGATGAAGTTAATTTAAACTTTTTTATTTTTTCACCTTTTTTCTCCTATATTTTCTCACATTTCTTTTTAAACTTTTTGAATAAATTCCATACTGTTTGTGGATACATATTTATGCAATATTTTGAATGTATATTTTTCCTTTACAAGAAACTTTTCTTGAAAATAAAGATTATTTTTGCCTTATTTTCAAAATTGTGTTTTTATTTTTTAAATGTGAAAATTACTATTTTGATTTCTAAACAATGAACCATTTTTAAAATATATTTTAGAAAATAGTTTTTCTGTGACACTCGAAGATCAAAGACACCATGGTCATTTCACTTGTCAAACCCAAGAGTTCAACACATGAATTACCTTAACTAACAAATACAACAAGTACCTCAAATTGATTCATAACAATGATTAGAGCAAAAAAAAAAAAAAAAAAAAAAAAATAAAAATATATATATATATATATATATATATATATTTTTTTTTTTTTTATAACCAAAAACAAATTAAAAATATCTAAATAATAATAAATTTAAAGATCATCCCAAACACTTTAAAGAGTTTTAGAAATCAATACTAAATTCAATCTTAATTTAAAACTCCTAAATCATTAATTGTAAAGCAAATTTCAAATAAAACACTCTTCTTATCTCGATTTCCCCTCATTAATATCATTTGTACCCAAGGTTTGAAATATCAATAAATACGAATATATCGGTACTTAGATTTTATGGATATATCGAAAATATTGGAAAAATATCAGTGGATATTTTAACAAAAATACCGATAAGACAAAAATTATTTAAAATTAAATATTTGAAAAAACTAAAAAAAAAATGATAAAATAAATAAAAATACACGTGTTAAAGTTATTTTTTAAGTGCAATTAACATAAGTATGGTTAAATAGAAAAATATCAGTAAGCAAAGATATGTAATTTATTATTTATCTAATCAAATTAATTTTAATTGATAAAATATTTGAACTTAATTATTATTATTTTTATATTTTAGTATTTTTTTAATAAGTTTATATTTTAAATATTTTAAAATAAAAACATTCAAAATTAAAAGAATAAATATAAAAAATTTAAAAGTGAAGTGATAGTAATTTTTTAAAATAAGATTAATGAGATAATGATAATATATTTAATATTAAAACTATAATTTATTTAATTCAAATGCATTTAATAATGTAAAATAAACGATGCTGCATATATGAATTTTTAATATTTATATTTTTGTATTTAATTATCATATAAATGATATTTAAAAAAATACTTGTTAAGTGAATCATGGTTGTTTTTATATATTTATTTATTTATTAATTAAATTTTAAATAACATAATTATAATTAATTAATTTATTTTTTAATAATGAATTTTAATATATTTGTTATAGATATATATTAACAAAAGAGAAGATGGCCCAATGGTAACTAAGGAAAATAAATAGAGTGAACTTAAAACTTAGGAAAATAAGTAGTTCATTTAATTCAATAATTAAATTCACTTTCGCGTTGCCCATGATAAGCGAAATTTTGCCTAAATAGAGTAAACTTAAAACTTAGGAAAATAAGTAGGAGTTCATTGGAGTTCATTTAAATTAATAATTAAATTCACTGTCTCGTCAAAATAGAGTGAACTTAAAACTTAGGAAAACAAGTAGGAGTTCATTTACTTCAATAATTAAATTTACTTTCTTAAAAAAATTATGCACTTTCAATTTAAAGATAAGCGAAATTTGAAAATAAGTAGGAGTTCATTTAATTCAATAATTAAATTCACTTTCTCGTCGAAATAGAGTGAATTGAAAACTTAGGGAAACAAGTAGGAGTTCATTTACTTCAATAATTAAATTCACTTTCTTCAAAAAATTACGCACTTTCAATTTAAAGATAAAGTGAAATTTCGCTGAGTGAACTTAAAACTTACGAAAATAAGTTGGAGTTCATTTAATTCAATAATTAAAACCACTTTCTTCAAAAAATTACCACTTTCAGTTTAAAGATAGAACTAAATAATATACTTTGCATACTTAAATTATATTAATAAAAAATTATAAACAAACATTTTACTCTGACTTATTAACATAATATTGAAATGCCGATAAACACTGATATTTTAGCTAATTAGTATGGAATGTCGTGTCGACTTTGTCCGATATGCAAAATTTTGCCGAAATAGAGTGAACTTAAAACTTAGGAAAATTAGTAGGAGTTCATTTAATTCAATAATTAAATTCACTTTCTTTAAAAAATTACGCGCTTTCAATTTAAAGATAGAACTAAATAATATACTAAACATACTTAAATTATATTCAAAAAAATTATAAACAAACATTTTACTCTGACTCATTAACATTGTGCATCAACTTTTATTATTTAGTAAAAAAACTCTCAAAGATTTTTTTTTTTAAAAAAATAAAAAATTTATTTCAAACCATGTATAGTTCGAGTTTTTTTTTTTTTTTTTAATGAAAATAAAAATTATTTTAAGCTATGTGTATATTTATTATTGTCAATTTTATTTTCCATTATCATTCTCATTATTACCTAACATTGAAATGGAAACAAACATTCATTTTGACTTTACAATCCTCTATGCTTTCAAACATAAGAATTGGAATGGACATATTTATTACTAATCAAGGAAAACTAGGAATCGAAATAAAGGTCTTGTTTGGTAATTGCTTTTGAAAAACAATTTTGGAGAATTTTTTTTTTTCTAAAATTGTTCAATATCTTGTAAAAAAAATAAAAATGTCTATTTGAGAACTTGAAATGTTTTTAACTCGCTTTTTATGTTTTAAAAATATTTTTTATTTATAGTGCTTTATTTTTTATCATTCCCCATAATTGTGTAATTATTTTTTAAAATAGCCCTAAAAAAATAACTTAAAATAATTTAAAAAATGTTATCTAAAAACATCCTATTAATAGTTTTTAAAAGCAAAAATCTATTTTCTATTTTTCGGTTGTAAAACATGGTTTCCTGTTTTTTTGTTCTAAAGAATAGGAAATTGTTTTAAAAAATGGTTACCAAAAAGATCTATTCATTCTCATCCCCCATTCCCATTTACCGAACATGACCTTAGTGACTTATATTTTAGTCAGTTTTATATTGATTTACAAAGAAAAATCATGCTTCAACTAAATGCATATGAACTAATATTAGAAAAATCAATTTTAGTAGGGTTGAAAGAAAATAAGTTAATATTAAGTAGTTGAACATTTGCTCGGTTGAGAAGTATTCCTAAATTTCAAAAGTAATATTTGTAGGAAAACTTAGGATTACCTTTTTGGAATACCCAAGATCTAAAAAAATAGTTGTTTCACTGTTTAATTCTTTACCCTAAGTCATAAATGGAATCACACTAAAATTGAGAATCACTTTGTTCCACAATACAAAGTCTTTCACCTTCTTTTTTAGAAAACTTTTCTTCTTGAGTTCTCTTAGTCTTTTTTTTTTCCAAAAAAAAGTTTATTAGGGTGATTTTTGGGCAATTTCTAGTAGTTTCAACTCCCTTCCACCCTTATTTGGTTGGATCAAGTTGGGTCACCTTGACTTGAGCATCCACCCAACTCCAATAATATTTAAGTATTTAATAAAGTAAATGATTGAATTACCATGAACAAGTATAATGATCAAAACGAAAATTTTACTCTTTGTTGTTTTAATATTAAATCCAACCTCTAATTGAACAAATCATTTATTCTTAATATCTTCATCTTCATTTTGTGTTTTTGAAAGTTCATTTTTATTTTAACTAGATCAAATAATATTTTCATAACAAGGCCTTTAATCTACATTTTTTTACGAGTAATACCAAATAAACATCTCAACAAATATTATATAAGATGATCATTAATTTCACTATCTTCATTTTATTTATGTTATTCTTCCTTATCAAGTGGATTTAATTATGTGTTGTAAAATGAACAAGGACCTCTATAGTTATAATCTCACCTAAAACGTTGGGAAGTGTTGTGTGACTCATTTTTTTTATTATAAAAAAAATAAAAAACTGAATGGGTGGTTACCAATATGCACGTTTACTAGGAGTTATAACATTTTTTTCTCTGGTGGTTAAGAGGGAAACAATTTGAAAAAAAAAAAAAAGAGTGCTAAGAGAGACAATGGTTAGAATTGTTTTTCTTAGGGATATCTCTATTAATGTTGTATGGTGAGATGTATGCATAAAAGCTCGATTCATATAAGAGCTTTGAGGGTGTAATTTTCTAGTGATAGTGCATCATCCAAGTCCCCTTCCCTTCGTGGATGTAGATCAATTTGATCGAACCACATAAATGATTGTGTATGTGTAGACTTTCTATTTTGTCCCTTTGACACATGTCTTTAAGTTCACTTCTAGTGCTCCACGGTAGTTCCTTGGTGGCTCATTACTACTCATACTACTTACCTTTTTTTTGAGCCACCTTGGAGACTCTGGTTGAGGGATTATCTGACCCCGTATTGTGACCCTTGGCAACCCTGATTTAGACTTAGGCTTTTCCTTACTTTTTAGGATAGCTTTTAGGTGCACTTTTAGGACAATACACTTAGGCATGTTTAGGTCACTTAGACAATGTCCCGATCACTTTAGGACACTTAGTTCATTAGGCACCACCCTAGGCCCACTTAGATTCACCTTGACCCGCTTAGATCCACCTAGACACCTTCTAACTTGCACACATTCACCTTAGGTCACTTAGACACCTTTTCATAATAGGTCACTTGGACACTTCTTTTGGCATAGTTCGCTTAGGCATGTTCTTGATTTTGGTTACTTCCTTTTCCGAGATAGGATGAGTATTGGCTTGATTATATATTGCATGAAATGATTATTTTTATTTTTATTTTTATTTTTATTTTTGAGAGTTTGAGTTTGACATTTAAATTATTATAATCCGTTGCATTAATTTAATTTCTTGATTTTTTCTAATTGTATACGTCTAATATTTATTTTGATTACCCTTATCAATTTATTTGTTTATTTACTCACCTATTTATACATTCCTTAATTCCAATGAATTGATATCTTAGATTTTGGTGGCATGTGATTTGATTTTTGATTTTATTTCATTCTATTTCCAATCACAGGATTTTCTTATTTCCATTTTATTATTTTTTTAATTTTGCATGTCACTTGGAGCGGTCAAGGAGAAGGAGATTCGCACATTGAGGATGCACCAAGGAGAGAAACAGGCTGCCAGTCCACCAAGGAGAGATCCATGCTGTGGTACAAAGATCTCACGCACAGCTCGCAATGGAAGATTCCACGCACAGCCCACAATGAAAGATCTCCAACAATATGCATGAAAATAGGAAGGAAATGGCCACTTTGTGCACAACACGCACATAGTGGGCTGTAAAAGAGATTCTTTTTTGTTTTTTGGAAAGAAAAGTCAACATGGTAAGGATTTGATCACTTACCAAATAAGACACGGCTGCATCCTTAGAGAAATTGTAAGCCGCACATGTATAGACTTCCTATATTCACGCGCATCTCCAAAAAGGAAACAAAGAATTCCATAGAAAGGATGGGCTGCCATATAAATAAGATAGAGATCCACAGACAAAGGAGATTTTAGGGCAAAGGGAGATCAACACACGGGGGGATTTTTTTTGGCAAAAATCCACACACAAGAGCGATCTTTTTAGAGAGGACAGTTAGTGATTTTAATTCCTTAGTTTAAATAATGTGAGAGATAAAGTTTATATTTTTAATCCCAATCAGTCTAATTCTAGTTTATTTTTAATTTGAATGAGTTAATGATTTTAATTCCTTAGTTTAAATAATTTGTGAGATAAAATTTATTTTTTTAATTTTGAATTAATTTAGTTTTAGTTTATAATTTAATTTGAATGTGTTAGTAATTTTAATTCCTTAGTTTAAGTAATTTGTGAGATAAAATTTATTTTTTTAATTCTGGATTAATTTAGTTCTAGTTTATTTTTAATTCGAATGAGTTAGTGATCTTAATTCTTTGGTTTAATTGATCTTGTGAGGTAAAGTTTATATTTTTAATTCCAACAAGTTTAATTCTAGTTTATTTTTAATTTGAATGAGTTAGTGAGGTAAAATTTATATTTTTAATTCCAATCAGTTTAATTCTAGATTATTTTTAATATGAATGAGTTAGTGATCTTAATTCCTTAGTTTAATTGATCTTGTGATGTAAAGTTTGCATTTTTAATTCCAATTAGCTTAATTCTAGTTTATTTTTAATTTGAATGAGTTAGTGATCTTAATTCTTTAGTTTAATTGATCTTGTGAGGTAAAGTTTGTATTTTTAATTCCAATTAGCTTAATTCTAGTTTATTTTTTAATTTGAATAAGTTAGTGATCTTAATTCTTTGGTTTGATTGATCTTATGAGATAAAGTTCATATTTTTAAAATCCCAAATTAGTTTATTTTTAATTCAGCTATTAGTTTAAATATGTTTGTGATTTTAATTCATCAGTTTAAATAATTCCGTCAGGTAAGATTTATATTTTCCAATTCTAAATTAATTTAGTTTTAACCTACCTTTTTTCTTGTTTGAGTATGATTGTGGTTTTAATTAATTAGTTTAAATAATCCTGTGAGATAAAGTTTATATTTTTTAATTCTGCATTAGTTTAGATTTAGTTTATGTTTTAGTTTGAATGTGTTATTAATTTTAATTCATTAGTTAAATAATTTTATTAGATAAAGTTTATGTTTTTAAACGAGTTTTGATTTTGTTTTGTCCCATCTTTCTAGTTGAGGTATTTTTATGATCTTAGTTTAGTTTATTAGATTAATTAATTCTATTGATAAAATTCATGTTCCTGATCTTGTTTTAGTTTAATTGCAATTTATTTGTTTGGTTTGCATTTTTTTACAATAATCTTAGTTCATTAATTTAACCAATTCTATTGATAAAGTTCATGTTTTTAACCTTGCTTTAGTTTTGTTTTACTTTATCTATTTAGTTTAGGTGTTTTTTTGAATTTTAGTTTATCAATTTGGTTGATCCATGTAATTAATCTCATGCCTTTTAAAATTGTTTATCCTTGTTTTGATTCATGTTATCTAGTTTAAGTGGTTTTGGAATTCTAGTTTATTAGTTTAATTGATCCTATGTGATTGAATTCATGTTTCCAAATATTAATCTTATTTTTTAATTCATCTTTTAGTACATGAGTTTTTAAGACTTGGGTTGTTTAAGTTGATTGGTTCCATGCTGTTTTCATATTCTGAACTTGTCAATTTTATTTCTTGGTTGGTTCAATTTTAGTTTGTATGTTTTTCAAAGCTTTAGATAATTTGTTTAATTGATCTTAAGTTGTATTATCTCTATCTTAAATATATAAATTTTCATTCTTAGATTGACCATAATTTAGTTCATATGTTTCTCTAAAATTTTAGTTAATCAGCTTAATTGATCTTATGTTAGTTTTTGATTATTCTTCTGTGTTCGACTCCCCATTTTTAATTCTTGATTAATATCTTCTAATTTTATTTGATCTAAAGTCATTTAGTTTATTGCTTTGATAGTTTTTTGTGAAGTTTAATTTTTAGTGGCCATTGGAAAATCATGAAGATTGGCCTCTACCGTCACCTTTATTAGTTTTGTTGATTACTGAGAAAATTCTACTTTGTGATTTTGTTTTATTTTGGGTTGCCTATATTTGATCTTTGCGAATTGTTTGTTTGTGAATAATGTCTTTTCTTTTAAAATAAAATACTTTTCTCATAATGTTCCTTACAAAAACCTATTTTAAAAAATTCAGTTAGAGTCCTTAGAATCAAAAACCCCATTTTCTTAAAATAATATGCAACCATTTTTTTTATCGGTTTGCATCTTTCTCGATTTTTGATGAAAATTTTGGTTTTAAATCAGACATGAATCAAAGCTTGTGGTCCCACATAAATGGGATAATTCTGGGCTAAATTCGTGTATATCAATTGGGGAATTGGTGAAACCCCTACATCAAAAAAAGAAATCTTTTAAAAATTCTTTTTTTACTACCACCTTTGCTACTTATTGAAATCGTGCTTATCTTTTTTTAAGAATTCTATACAAGACATGTGTGATGACTGGTAATTTAGTGTACTTCAATCATTTTTTGTTATATTAATTAGATTTGCATGTTAGGATTTCTTGCTCTATTATTTATTATCTAACCTCTCTCTGTCCTGCGGAAGCACGCTATGAGTTATATATGCTATCCAGGTACGTTCCTTAATACCCACTTTCTAAATCCTGTGAATATGATTGTCATTGCGTACTATGCCCATGCTTGCTATCCTGTTTGATTGTCTTGATATATATTTGATGCTTGTTTGATTATCTTTGACAAAAATACATGTTGTGTGATGTATATCTATACTAACTTTTGTGTTTTATGATAGCGCTTGAGAAGCCGTTCAGGTACGCACTTTGACTCTCTCCTATGATTAGACTTCTTGTTAGACATGTTTATTTTTTGAAATCACCTTTGTCTACCTAGGTATCCATGATCAACCATTTAATTGCCACATTTCCCCCGACTTAGTCAGTAGAGACCTCTTTAGGGCTTAGAGGGGTGCTACCTCCTAGAGGTACCTTCCCAATAGGTAACCGGATTCCCTGACCTAAACTTGGGTTTTTCAAAGACATGCTTTTTCCAAAAATTATGGAGTCACATTTTAGGGTTTTTCTTTCTTGTTTTATTTTCCCTTTAAAATAAAAAATAAAATAAGTGGCAACTCTGACTTTTCCAAAAATTACTTTTTCACAAATAAAAGCGAGTCTCTTCAATCGAGTGGAGACGCACGTGAAAAATGCGGGTCCACAGTATGTTTTCTTTTATTGCACTGTTGATATAGTTCTTGTTAGTTTCCGCATATCACATATAGTAATTTTTTTTTTTGCAAGAAAGTTTAACAAGTGGTATCAGAGTGGGGTTCGATTAAGGCAGTCTAAGATTTAAACGATCTTAGAATTTCTCATCAAATTTGAAGAAATTTTCAAAATGGTGATATCCAAATTGGAGATAGAGAAGTTTGATGGGAAATGTGATTTTAATTTGTGGAAAATGAAGATGCAGGCTTTGCTTAGAAATCTAGGTCTTGATGAGGCAATTATAGATACAAAAAGGATGACAACTACAATCACATCAGAAACCTTGAAGAAAGCAAAGAACACAATAATTTTGAGTCTTGGTGATTAGGTATTGAGGAAAGTGTCAAGGGAAAGTTCAGCCTCTGCAATTTGGAAGAACTCGGAGGAGATCTATGTGGTAAAATCACTTCCTAACAGAATTTATCTTAAACAGAAGTTCGTTGGTTTTAAGATGCATGAAAGAAGTCGATAGATGAGAATATAGATGAATTTATTAAGCTTGTTCTTGATCTTGAAATCTAGGTGTTAAGATAGAAGATAAAGACCAAGCAATGATACTTTTAAACTCATTACCAAAGGTGTTTGATCAGTTGAGAGACACTCTAAAATATAGCAAAGATTCATTATCATTGGAAGGTGTAGTAAGTGCAATTCATGCAAAGGAGATGGACATGAGGGCTGAAGGAATAGACACAACCTCTGGTGAAGGTTTTTTTGTACATGGTAGACCAGCAAAGAGAAAAAACAACCAGAAAGGAAATCATGGCAGATCCAGGTCAAAGTCAAAGTTTAGAAGGAAGTGTTTCCATTGTCACAAGGAAGGACACTACAAACATGAATGTCTAGAGAGAAAATCGAAGAAAAAGAATCAAGATAGTGAATCTACAGATGTGGCAATAACTTTTGAGTCTCGGTGATTAGGTATTGAGGAAAGTGTCAAGGCAAAGTTCAGTCTCTGCAATTTGGAAGAAATTGGAGGAGATCTATATGGTAAAATCACTTCATAACAGAATTTATCTTAAACAGAAGTTCGTTGGTTTTAAGATGCATGAAGGGAAGTTGATAGATGAGAATATGGATGAATTTACTAAGCTTGTTCTTGATCTTGAAAGTCTGAGCGTTAAGATAGAAGATAAAAACCAAGCAATGATACTCTTAAACTCATTACCAAAGGTGTTTGATCAGTTGAGAGACACTCTGAAATATAGCAAAGATTCATTATCATTTGGAAGGTGTAGTAAGTGCAATTCATGCAAAGGAGATGGACATGAGGGCTGAAGGAATAGACACAACCTCTGGTGAAGGTCTTTCTATACGTGGTAGACTAGAAAAGAGAAAAAACAACCAGAAACGAAATCATGGCAGATCCAGGTCAAAGTCAAAGTTTAGAAGGAAGTGTTTCCATTGTCATAAGAAAGGACACTACAAACATGAATGTCTAGAGAGAAAACCAAAGAAAAAGAATCAAGATAGTGAATCTGCAGATGTGGCAATAACTTTTGAGTCTCGGTGATTAGGTATTGAGGAAAGTGTCAAGGGAAAGTTCAGTCTCTATAATTTGGAAGAAATTGGAGGAGATCTATATGGAAAAACCACTTCCGAACATAATTTATCTTAAACAGAAGTTCTTTGGTTTTAAGATGCATGAAGGGAAGTCAATAGATGAGAATATAGATGAATTTACTAAGCTTGTTCTTGATCTTGAAAGTCTGGGTGTTAAGATAGAAGATGAGCCAAACAATGATACTTTTAAACTCATTACCAAAGGTGTTTGGTCAGTTGAGAGACACTCTGAAATATAGCAAAGATTCATTATCTTTGGAAGGTGTAGTAAGTGCAATTCATGCAAAGGAGATGGACATGAGGGCTGAAGAAATAGACACAACCTCTGGTGAAGGTCTTTCTATACGTGGTAGACCAGAAAAGAGAAAAAACAACCAGAAAGGAAATCATGGCAGATCCAGGTCAAAGTCAAAGTTTAGAAGGAAGTGTTTCCATTGTCACAAGGAAGGACACTACAAACATGAATGTCTAGAGAGAAAACCAAAGAAAAAGAATCAAGATAGTGAATCTGCAGATGTGGCAATAACTTTTGAGTCTCGGTGATTAGGTATTGAGGAAAGTGTCAAGGGAAAGTTTAGTCTCTATAATTTGGAAGAAATTGGAGGAGATCTATATGGCAAAACCACTTCCAAACACAATTTATCCTAAACAGAAGTTCATTGGTTTTAAGATGCATGAAGGGAAGTTGATAGATGAGAATATAGATGAATTTACTAAGCTTGTTCTTGATCTTGAAAGTCTGGGTGTTAAAATAGAAGATGAGCCTAGCAATGATACTTTTAAACTCATTACCAAAAGTGTTTGGTCAGTTCAGAGACACTCTGAAATATAACAAAGATTCATTATCTTTGGAAGGTGTAGTAAGTGCAATTCATACAAAGGAGATGGACATGAGGGTTAAAGGAATAGACACAACCTCTGGTGAAGGTTTTGCTGTACGTGGTAAACCAGAAAAGAGAAACAACAACTAGAAAGGAAATCATGGCAAATCCAAGTCAAAGTCAAAGTTTAAAAGGAAGTGTTTCCATTGTCACAGTGAAGGGCACTACAAACATGAATTTCCAGAGAGAAAACCGAAGAAAAAGAATCAAGATAGTGAATCTATAGATGTGGCAATAGCTTTTGAAGGCTATGATACTGTTGATGTACTCATGGTGGATGAAAAGGATTTGACCAGTGAATGGATATTGGATTCGGGTTGTACATTTCACATGTGTCCTATAAAATCTTGGTTTTCTAGCTGCATGGAACTTAATGAAGGGAAAGTTCTCATGGGTAATAATGAGGCTTGTAAGGTGTTTGGAATTGGCTCCATTAAACTCAGATTACATGATGGTATGGAAAAAACATTAACTAATGTGAGGTATGTTCCAGACTTAAAAAGAAACTTGATTTCTTTAGGTATGCTAGACTTAATGGGTTGTATAATAAAAATTGAGAATGGAACATTGAAAATTTTAAAATGTGCAATGATAGTGATAAAAGGGCTCAGAAAAAATGGCTTGTACACTCTACAAGGTGAAACAGTAGTTGGAACTTCAATAATAGCTGCAAAAGATGGAAATGAAACAGCAAAGCTTTGACACATGAGGCTTGGTCATGTGAGTGAGAAAGGACTGCAAATCTTGAGTCAACAAGGGTTGCTTGGGAAAGAAAAACAACTGAGTCTTAGTTTTTGTGAGTAGTGTATACTAGGGAAGAAAACCAGGGTGAAGTTCAGTTTGAGTCGACATACTACAAAAGGAATGCTAGAGTATGTGCACTAAGATCTTTGGGGACTTGCTATAACTCAATCCTTAAATGGTGCCAAGTATTTTTTGATATTTGTTGATGATTTTAGTAGAAAAGTATGAGTTTTTATATTGAAATCAAAGGATGAAACTTTTGAGAAGTTTAAACAATGGAAAGTAATGTTAGAAAATCAAACTAGTAGAAATTTAAAGTATTTAAGGACATATAATGGACTTGAGTTTTGTGGAGAGAAATTCTCTAATTTCTGTAGGAAACAATGAATTGTAAGGCATAGAACGGTGAAAAGTATGCCTCAGCAAAATGGACTGGCAGAGATGATGAATTGTACTATTCTTGAAAGGGTAAGATGCATGTTGATAAATGCAAGACTACCTACAAAGTTTTGGGCAAAAGCTGTCCATACAACATGTCACTTGATTAACAGATGCCCTTCAATTGCAATAAATTTCAGAACACCTCAAGAAGTATGGATAGGTAAATCAGGGAGTTACCAACACCCTAGAGTGTTTGGGTCAACAACATATGCACTTGTAAATGACAGAAAGTTGCAACTAAGAGCAAAGAAATGTTTATTTCTTGGATATCCTACTGGAGTGAAGGGGTATAAGTTGTGGTGTCTTGATTTGAGGAAATCAATAATCAGTAGAGATGTCACTTTTAAGAAAAAACAAGTGATAAAGCTATGGATTATGATGTGAAACAGTTGGTGGAGTTTCAGGTGGAGGAATCATAAGAAACAAAAATTGGAACTAAGAAAATAAGTGGAGTCCAGAAAAATGAATCAACTAGCAGTAGTCAACATCATGAATCAATAACTCTGGGTGAACCAACTTACAGTTGTCAACAACAACATGAGTCAGCAGTTCAGGATCAACATCTGTAAGATTATGTACTTTCCAAGGATAGAATAAGGCGTGAGATCAGATTGCCTCAGAAATTTGCACAAGCTGATGTTGTTGCTTATGCATTGTAGACAACAAATGAGATAATGGATGAAGATCCCATTAGTTGCTCACAAGCAATGAAAAGTAAGGAGTCTAGTTAATGGTATGAAACAATGGTTGAGAAGAAGAATTCACTTCAAAAAAATAGAACTTGGGAATTAGTCTGAAAACCAAAGAACACAAAAGTCATGGGGTGCAAATGGATATATAAGAAGACTGGTATTGCTAGAGTAGAACTCGAGAGATTCAAAGCACGTTTAGTGGCAAAGGGGTACTCACAAAGGAAAGGTATTGACTACCAAGAATTTTTCTCCCCAATGGTAAGGCACACTTCAATCAGAATGTTGCTAGTGATGACAATTGCAGGTGATTATGAGTTGGAACAAATGGATGTAAAGATGGCATTTTTACATGGAAATATTGATGAGAAAATACTTATGGAACAACCAGAGGGTTTCAAAACAAAAGGAAAGGAAGACCATGTGTGTTTGCTTAAGAAGTCATTTTATGGCTTGAAACAAGCACCTAGACAATGGTGCACCTAGACAATGGTACAAGTGTTTTGATAGTTTAATGGTTGAGAACAAGTTCAATAGAAGTCAATATGATAGTTGTGTATACTATCAACAATTGAAAAATGGGAATTACATCTATTTGTTGTTGTATGTTGATGATATGTTGCTGATATGCAAGGACATGGAGGAAATCAATAGGTTAAAATTACTCTTGAACTCACAATTTGACATGAAGGATCTAGGATTGACTAAAAAGATTCTAGGAATGGAGATCAAGAGAGACTGATCACAAAGAAAGCTATGGTTGCTGCAAATAGATTACATTGAGAAGGTTCTAGAGAGGTTTGGCATGAAAAAGGCTAAATCAGTGGTGGCTCCAATGGAAGCTAATTTGAAGTTAAGTTTAGCTGATGCACCAGAAATTGAAGAAGATAAGCAGTACATGTCTACAGTACCATACACAAATGCAGCGGGATCCTTAATGTATGCTATGGTTTGTACTCATCCAGACTTGCATATTCTGTTAGTATGGCTAGTAAATACATGAGCAATCCAGGGAAAGTCCATTGGCAAGTAGTCAAGAAGATATTGAGATATCTTAGAGGGACTAGTAAACTTAGATTACTTTATGGAGATGGTTTAGCTGAAGGTGGAGTTGTAAAAGGTTTTGTAGATTTAGACTTTGGTGGAAATGTGGATAAGAGAAAATCATTGATTGGATATGTGTTTACAGCTTGGGGCAGTGCAATAAGCTGGAAGGCAAACCTACCATCAATTGTGACTTTTTCTTCCACAGAAAGAATACATAGCTACAACTGAAGTTGTGAAAGAAGGCTTATGGCTTAAGGGACTGATCAATGAGTTAGGAATTAATCAAAAGGTTGTGGTTATACATTGTGACAGCCAAAGTTCTCTACACTTGATGAAGAATCATGTATATCATGAGAGAACTAAACATATTGATGTTCGAATGCACTTTATTCGGGACATACTTGCTTAAGGATTTGTTGTGATGAAGAATATCTATACTAAGAGCAATGCAGCTGATATGTTGACAAAAGTTCTTCCTTTAAACAAATTCAGGCTTTGTTTGAGCCTAATTGGAGTAGTTCAAGAGTAGAAAAAGCATGTGGAAGGGACTTGAAGGTTTATGGATGCACTGAACTTGAGTCAAGGTGGAGAATTGTTGTGCAACTCACGTTTGAAAAAAAAAAAAAAAAACTGAATGGGTGGTTACCAATATGCAGGTTTACTAGGAATTATAGCATTTTTTCTCCGGTGGTTTAGAGGGGAGTAATTTGAAAAAGAAAAAGAGAGTGCTAAGAGAGACAAGGGTTAGAATTGTTTTTCTTAGGGAGATATTTGTTAATGTTGTATGGTAAGGTGTGTGCATAAAAGCTAGATTCATATAAGAGCTTTGAGGGTGTAATTTTTTACTGATAGTGCATCATCTAAGTCCCCTTCCCTTTGTGGATGTAGATCAATTTGATCGAATGATTGTGTATGTTTTCTTTTACTGCACTACTGATTGAATTCTTATTAGTTTCCGCATATTGCATCTTGTTATTTTTTCTTTCTATAAGAAAGTTTAACAAGAAGCTATCTCTACATTTATGGTTCATGTATCAAATAAATTGTTTTTGTACTTCCATCATCAAAGATGCATGTATGTCAAAGAATGGCAAAAGAATCTATAAGGTTAGGAAAACAATGAAATCTTTTTATGTTTTTTTTTTTTAATTCATTTCATTTATTTTTTCTATTCTATATAAAAATTCAATATCTATAACTCTTTAACTAATTTTAATTATATTTTTCTTTCATATTTTCTATCAAAAAAAAAAAAAAACATTTTTTTAATATTTCAACTATAACAAGGTGGGCATAATTAATTTATAAAGCTAGGATATCCTAACAACCTAAACTTAAAATTTTCTTAAACAAATAATCACTTCACTAGTCATATATTTTCTTATTCCACCATATTGTGATTGGCACCATAGTATTTGTTATACTTTGAAGCATTTTGGTATGATTCTCATCTCATAATAAGTCATTTTTGAAGCAAACCCAACATGCTTGATAGAAATCCCTCTTGCTAAATGAACCCCACGGTCTCTTATTTGTGAGTGTTGGTACAATAAGTTATATAGTTTAAGATTGATAATTTTGTTTCATTTATTTTGATTTAAGGCTTTTTTAGATTATGTCTCGCTCTCCTTCGAAAATTCAAAGTTGTCGTGTGGTCGATTGGAATAACAAAGGTAAGCATAGAAAGGTCTGAGAAAGGCAAATTAGAGTTTGTTAAGGTTGGTGTGAACGTCAAGTTCTTAAACTGAGTTTAATGTTTTTTATAACAGTTCTAAAGAACTCCTCAAGTGCTCTATTGGAGCACTCAAGTGTGATAGAATTCTCTAGAATTCCAAAGCTTTGATTTTCCAACTTTTAAAAGCTTTATTTTAGGAAAATTCTAAATCTGATCCACCAAGATCTTGGCCCTATAAACACCTTACCTAAAGAGGATTTTCTCTTTTTGATGCAAATGTTTCAAAAAACCTAATTTGCCTTCTTGTTCCCAAAACTTTGAAAGATGATTGTCTTCGCTTTTACTAGGTCAAGAAAGAGATTTGCATCTCCAAAACACTAAAGTAAGATTCACTAGGAGCACAAACGGTGCTGTACTACAAATGCGAAGTAGTAGAGGTGATGGGGGGTAAGACTTAGGGATGGCTTCCACTAGACAAAAACTGTGTACTATGCTTTCGAATAGTGGATTTGTAATTGGATGTCTCTAACCCCATGGATTTTACATCTGCATGTTGTGTGAGTGGTTTTCCATGTAAAAAATCTTGTGTTCTTGTATGGAATATTTTTAAGCTTTCCTAAATCAAATGGATTAATTTAAAATAATTAATTTTTGAGCCTAAGAGGTTCAAACACCTCTTCACCCCTTCTAGATGTTACCTAAACTAGATCAACTAACTTTCAATGAGGAAAACTCAAATCACAGAATTTGCACTTTCAGCCAACGCAGCTAGGCTTAGACAAATTGAAGAGTAAATATCCTTTCAAATCAACCAACTAGCCTTTCATCCATGGAGGCCTTCTCCAATTTAAAGATCATGAAAACCTCTCCAACCATTTCTAAAGAAAAATAAGAGCATTGGCTTACCCTAAGGGTTCCTTGCAGAGGCTTTGATCTTAATCTTCTCCATGAGTTGTTGAAAGGGTCTTTAACAACTTGGATTGGATTGGATGGAGCACTTATATGAACTAAAAATGATAAATATTATAACTACTGAAAAGACATTTTCACAGAATTGCCAACCTGTAGATCATTTTTAGTTAACCAAATCTTAAAACATTAGTCACATCCATGGCCAAAATTAAGTGAAGGCTAAACACAGATAGGAGAGAATCATCGGGACGCTCTCTTTAGCTCTACCAAGCTAGCTAACAACCTTGAACAGAATATTGGTCGAGCAGTCCATGACTACTATTAAGGGAAAAACCTACAAAAAATATGAAGAACAAGAAGCACAAAAGGAAAATATAGGCTAAAATAAAATGGTTCAATTTGGGAATCAACTGCTATGCAATATATGACTAAATTCTCAGCTAGATTCTTACGAGTTGTAACCCCTAAAAGCATCAAATGCAGAAGAAAAACCATGCAAAAGAGAAACCAGTAAGACAATAACAATATGATAGTTTCATCTCTACCTTTCAAGTTTGAGCATCTTGTGCAGATGCATCCTCTCGATGTAGAAGTGGTTTGCTTCATTATATCAGTATTGTAAAAAGAAGAGGTGTAAGCTCACCGTAATCTTTAATAGTGAAGAAACTTGAATTCTCACCGGTAGTGCTGCACTGAAATTCTGGTTGATTGTCTTCTTGCTCATCTTGTTGATATAGTAGATGAACCCCACACTTCTTCACCTCATAAGATGGGCCATAGACTTGGAATGAAGCCTGAATTTGACTCAGTTTATTTAGCCAATTGGCTTGGTCAATCCCAATTTGAGAAATTGGTTGATACCCAAGCCACATGTGATCTGATTTAATGAATCTGTGCCCTTTATCCGAAGAATTCCAGTGTTCTGGATTGATGGGAGCAAAAAGGTGACCAGTTTTACCTTGAGTCAAATTCAAATGACAAAATATATTACCAGGGCAATCATGGACAGCACCCTTAACTACAAAAATAGTGCACACAGCCAATGCCATCAACCTAGTATTACACTAATTTGGAGGCAGATGCACCGTTACTATGGAGCCTATACTCTGTTGGCTGAACCACTCAGGAATTCGACTTCCAGGAACAAAAGTATAGATAGCCCATGCATAACCTACCAAAGTGAAGCACAACAACCTTATAATAGTGATATCACATAGCAATACATTATTTATTATTTTGTTTTCCCTTTTCAATGTGGATTTCCTTTCTTAAAGCTATTAAAAAAACACACAATATCAAGATTTGAGCGTAGGTCTTGCACAATATCTTTTATATATTAATAATTATAAATCAATTAAAATAAAATTATTATAAATAAATTAATTTTAATTATTTTATTATGCCTTTTAAAGTGATAAAATATAGGACAAATATAAATTTATAAATAAAATTATTAATATTTTTAAATGAGAAATATAAATATATGTGAACATTTTTTTTTATCCTTCAATATATCTATACTTAATGCATTATCGTTTTAATATTAATGTTTCCCAATTCAATATATTATTATTTATATCCTTCAATATATCTAAACTTAATGCACTATCATTTTAGTATTAATGTTTCCCAATTTGACAAATATATATATATATATATATATATATATATATATATATATATATATATATATATATGTATATGAGATGGAAATTGATAAAAACTCATGAAATATTGAAAATGACTCAAAAAAAATGATAGAAAAATAATAATGTATATATATATATATATATATATATATATATATATATATATATATATATATATATATATCTATATATATATATATTTCAAAATTTTCATTAATATTTCCTTATATATCTATAAATTCCAATTAACGATATATCAATAAAAAATGATATTTTCCTTCTTGCTCAATACAATGAAGAATATTATTCAAATGGTGACTAATTTAATGCAATCTCCTAATGACAATGACAATGACAACCATGAGTCATAGTTAGGGTAAGTGTGTGGTAAATTAACTTAGTGTTCATAAAATAATTATTTATCATCATTTAAAATTTAAAAATAAATTTAAATATTAAATTAAAATAATTAACTTATTCTAAATTCTATTTTTTTTTATTCTTTCTGTTCATATTTGGTGATAATCGCTTTTATATCCATGACTCTATGTTCACAATTCTTTTTTTTTTTTTAGTAAATATTTTGTAGCTTCACAATAGTACTTTTTAATATAAATGTTTAACAAGTTTAAGCTTATGAAGATAAATATTAACAAAAGTTAGCGAGTTTAAATATATCAATATGATAATTTTTAAAAAATTAAGTTAATTTTATTAAAATAAAAATAAAAATAATTCATCTTAAAATTAACTTCAATGATTAAGTAATAAGTAATAAGTATTAAGTTTTAAGTTTTATCATACACCCTCTTAATTAATAAATGACATAATTTCTTTTGACAACTTCTTCATTCTACTTTTTTTAAAAAAAATTAAATTAAATTAAAATTTAAAAATTAACGTGATATTTATTTATTTATGTGTAAATTTTAAATATACTTGAATTTGACTTAAATCATTAACGTGATATTTATTTATTTATGTGTAAATTTTAAATATACTTGAATTTGACTTAAATCTAAATATAGTTTAATATCATTAAGTGTTTAGACTTTTTTTTTTATTTATTAATTATTGTCTAAATATTATTAATTGTTAAATTGTTTATTTTATTAATGTTAGAATATGTGAAGTGTTAAATTTATCCATTTATGGTTAAAAACATTTATAAAAGTAATTATTATGTTTCTTCTTATTTTAATTTGAAAAGTTATAATTTAACAAAACAGTAATTTAATTAACACATCTGAAAATATCATAATACATTGTCAAAGTAAAAGTTTTGTAATGATAATTATGTAATTAGTAAATTATATTATTGTACAATCCATTGTTCCAAGTCATATATTATAGCATAGCTGTGCATACCCATCAGTGCATAGACATATATTTTTTGATAATCTATCATGAATGTCTTGTGGACTCTAAGTGAAGTATGTATCTTTTATAGTATAAAGATGGCGTTGGAAGAGGCTCCAGGTTTACTAGTTCACACTCAACCATAGCAATAGGGAATATATTACACATTATTTCCATCTAAAAGAAAGGTAGAAAAGACCTTAGAAATGGAACTTTTAGATAACACCTAAGGGTGACAATGGAATGAGTTTAAGAAGGGATCACCTCAATCTCAATCTTGTGTCATTTATTTATATTAAATGGGGTGAGATAAGACAAAATCATATTTGGACCTGTCTTGAACTTGGCCCAAGGGCAAGATGGGTCTCTAAGAAAATCAGCCTCATTGTTATTCTTAGGTACACATCTATACCAATGAAAGTTTTTACATCTATTTAAAATTCAATGTTCCCAGTGTAATTAACTTCCCCAAACTACCCATACTTGTAAATCCATTTGCTTATGTTAGCTTATTATATGAGCTTGCATGGTATTTTGTGTTCTTAGTTCCTTCTTGCCTTACTCCTCATCATATTGGCTCCCTTGTAGGACAAACTTGCAATAATTCGTTTCTTTCCATGTAGATATTATTCATTTTGGTGTAGATAAAACAAATACCCCTTATATATAGATATTGTATATTTTGGTCTAATGAACTTGTGAGATTGTTCAATGTAGATATTGTTTACAATAGTCCAATGAGTCAAGCTTGCAAAGTCAAATGCCTCTTGTGAGGTTGAATAAACAAAGGCAATTCGTTCTAGTCCAATGAACCTGTGGGACTGTTCTATGTAGATATTATCTATAATGGTCTAATAAATATGAGGGATGAATTTGCAACAACAAATAGCACTTATGGGACCAAATAAACAAAAGCTTAGGTCAGGATCGAATACCACACTAGCCTAATAAATCTTCACATCTTTAAAATGGGTGGTTCTTTGATACCCATTATTTATTTTGAGTGTATCTACCCACATTTAATCCCACTAATAAAATGACATGTATAAAGTGTATGTAATCACATTTAATCTTCACAATTAAATTCTTTTCTTTTTTTTTTAAATAATTATCAAATAGGTAAGCATTGATGAGAAATAATCACATGCATCTCATATGTATGTAAACATTACAATTTTCTTTTTGTAATTTAAGATTAAATATCAAATACAATTTGTTATTTGTTTAAGTACCCAACCTTTATCTAAAATAACAAAATGCTATCAACTACCCTTGTATTGTCATTATTTAAATACCCAAAAAGAGATAATAATTTAATATGAAAATTAAATAGATTCAACTACTATGTTGGAAAATATGTGAAAATATGTGGGATGTGTTTCGGTAAATTACATATGAAGATAAAATTTGAAAGGGTTTGAAGAAAATATTATATGAAGGATTTCAAATGATTACATGTGTTAAAGGTAATATTTGATACTTTTTTATTTAAATATAAATTTTGATAGTAGAAATGTTATGTTAAATAAAATTTGAATATGTAATGATTTATAAGATTTGGATTTTAGAATTAGTTTATTATTGATAAGATTGAGCTAATTTAGTCATTTGTTATCAAATTGTTTTCAATATTGTTATATCATTTTTTTGTGTGTTCATAATTAAATTTGAAGATCAAATTTTATATGTTTTGAAGAAGGCAAACAAAAATTTTTATTTCTTGAAGAAGATATAATATGAAGGATTTCAAGCGATTACGAGTGTTAAAAGTTAATATTTGATACTTTTTTTTTAATTTAAATTTAAATTTTGTTGGGAAATGTCATGTTAAAATAACATTTGAATATGTAATGATTCATAAGATATAGATTTTTGGAATTTTTTTTGAGTATGTTATTGATCAGATTGTGATAATTTAGTCATTTGTTATCAATTTGTTTCTTAAAAAATTCAATATTTTTCTATCATCTTGTTTATTTTTGTATTTAGGAATCATAAAGTATTATTCATGACATTTTTAAAATTTAAATCATATCTTTACTTAAACAAAAATGTGAGAAAAGATATGAAAGATTGCAAAAAAAGATATGAAATATGTGAGAAAGGGTATAAATAATGTGAGATAAGGTACAAAAAAATGTGAAAAAAATGTATGAATAATGTGAGAAAATGGTATGCACAATATGATAAAATGGTACGAACAATGTGAAAAAAGATACAAATAATATGAGATATGGTATGAATGATGTAAGAGGGGATACAAATAATGTGAGGAAAGGTACAGACAATGTGAGAAAGAGTGCAAGCAATACAAGGAAAGGTACGAATAATGTGAGAAATGGTACAAAAAATGTAAGACATGGTATGAACAATGTGAGATAGGGTACAAATAATGTGAGATAAAGTACGAAGAATGTGAGCACGGGTATGAAGAATGTGAGAAATTGTACAAAAAATGTGGAAAAAAAGGTAGGAACAATGTGAGAAATTGTACCAAACAATGCAAGACATATGGTACAAATAATGTGAGAGAGATGGTATGAAAAATTTGAAATAGGATACAGACAATGTAAGGAATGGTACAAATAATATGAGAAAGGATACAAAGAATATGAGAAAGGATACGAAGAATGTGAGACATAGTACAAAGAATGTGAGAAAGGGTACGAACAATGTGAGAAAGAATACAAAGAATGTGAGACAGGGTACAAATTGTAAGGAAACTCAGATCACTCTATTCCATATCCTAGAATCAGGTTAGATGCATGCAAAAACTTTCCTAGGCTTTTCTAAATCCTATGCATAATAAAAACAAACATTTAAAAACTTTAACAAGATTTAAAAATCAAAAGAGAAAAACTTTACATTGATTTGGACATTCTCAAATCAAATCCATGTGGTGAAGTTGAAGCCTGAAGTATCCAAAGGTCTCAATGACTCAAACTCAATCTTTGTACCCCAAAGGTGGGTTTTTAGAAGGGGGAAGGCTATTGCTATCTACAAATTGGATGATAGAACACAACTATCTTAAAAACCCTAACCTTTGAGAAGGTATTAAAAGGTTCCTTAATTAGGCTTAAGTTATTTAAGCTTACCTTGGACTTAGGTCACTTAATTTAACTCAAAATAGGTCATAATCAATTAATTACATGACCCTATTGGGTTAATTGATTAATTAACCTAATAAGGCTGTGTAATTAATCAATTAACCTAATCTAGAGGTTTTATTCACTTACTTTTGTGTAACCTTACATAATTACCAAAACACTGTTATGCACAAAAGTTAATTAAGAGTTAATCTAACCCTCATGAACCATTCCATCAAGGTATATGAACTCGAGTAGGGACCCCACTAAGAACCATAGGATAATACTAACTCCTTCATAATCCAGTTTTGAAGTTAACTCAACATTCCACTATAGAAATTTAATTGCACCACAATATCCTAGGTATAATACAATGAGACACCAAGTTCTCTAGATCGTGACCTATTATCCACTATATATAGTCTTCCCATAAACTGGTCGTTCATAGTCTAACAAGGTAAAAGTTATCAACCTTTGTAATCCTTGAGTTACATATGATCAAATGACATGCTCTACCTCATTAAGAGCATACGCCAAATTCCACTAAAGGAATTACTGTGTGTCCACAGATTTCACGATCTCACGTTCTTAGGATCACCCAATAGAACACACTCTCTTAAAGTCCATGAGATATCATGGTGTCTCTAATGAGAATACCAATTGTTATTGGCTTCCATTAATAATGACTTAATCCATAGGAAATATATGATCAACTTACGATCTCACAGTAGGTTAAAGCCTCTACTAACTTTAACATATATAAGCTTAGTATTCTCTTAAGCTTGAGAGACAATATAATATAACAGCTTGGCGAAGTCATGACTACATGATAGTCTTATGTCACGACTTACCATAAGTCCTGTTCAATATTGTGCAAACTTACACACTAGTGCACTCACCATGGGAACCCCATCTCAATGGCCAAGACCAATCATTCCTCCTATGAGAAGGTAGTGCACTACAACTTCTAATGAGTTACCTAGGTTTATGAACCAGCTATGAACAAGTCATCTATTTGTAAGGAACCCATGACTTGGATCTTCTATGCAACTCCTAATGCACTTAAGTTGCGTTTAATGCAAGAGATGCAAACCTAAATGCTTACAAGGTATAGTGAATGTAATGTCATATCATGCTTTTAAAGATTTTATCCTAACTTGAACAATGTGAGACATGGTGCAAACAATGTAAGAGAGAGTACAAATAATATAAGAAAGAGTATGAACAATGTGAGACAAGATATGAAGAATGTGAGGGAGGGTATGAACAATGTGAGGGAGGGTATGAACAATATGAAGGAGGGTACAAACAATGTGAGACAAGACATGAAGAATGTGAGGAATGATACAAAGAATATGATGAATGGTACAAAGAATGTGAGACAAGGTAAGAAGAATGTGAGAAAGCGTACGAACAATATGAGAGTGTATGAACAATATGAGACAATGTATGAATAATGTGAGAGATGGTAGTATAATGTAAGATAGTATACAAAATAATGTGAGAAAGAATACGAATAATGTGAGAAATGGTATGAAAAATATGGAGGAGGGTATAAAGAATATGAGATATTATACAAATAATGTGAGAAAATGTATGAAAAAATGTGAGACATAGTACGAATAATGTAAGAAATGGCATGAACAATGTGAGATAATCTATGAAGAATGTGAGAAATGGTACTCTTCATACCCTTTCTCACATTGTTTATACCCTCGCTCATGTATTTTTGTACATTTTCTCACATTCTTCGTACATTATCTCACATACAATAGATATTGTTTTATTAAATACAAAAAATTTAAAAAAAATTATAAAAATATTGAAAATTTTAAAAACGGAATTGATAAAATGTATGGCTAAACAATGTAGTTCTCTAACTACTATTTCTTTTTTATTTTAGTTTCTTCATGGATATAATGGACAAAGGCAAAGGAAAGAAATTCATCATTGATTTGAATAATGAAAACTTTGATTAGTAATATGATTGCAATGTGAAAATCGAGTCTAACAAAAAACCCATGCTAGTTTAAGATAATATTTTGTATGGTTTAAGACTTGAAGATGTATGGGAAATGGAGTTCAGCTCAATAGATGAGATAGAAGAATTTTACAATTTATACGTAAATTTAACAAATTCAATGTTAGAAAGGACGATGTTAAATGAGATAAGAATCAAAATATAGCATTTCATAAGTGGGTTTGCTTAAAAGAAGGATAAAGACAAATAGTATGTTTGCAAAATGAAAATCGAAAATGAGAACGTAAGACAATAACTAGAGTTGGTTGTGAGCCATCACTTTGTATTGGATTTAACAAACAAATAAATAAATGCATTACGAAGGAGTTTATGGTTGATCATAATCATTCTCTGGTGGAACCAAAAATACCCAATTCTTTCAATCCTAAAGGGTCATGAGGAATGCATATAAGGCTGAATTGAGTGCAATGCGTAGTGTTGGCATGAGAACTAGACAAATTATGGATTACATGGTGCAACAATCAGATGGATATATTAATGTGGGCTTCACAAAAAAAAAAAAAAAAAGATCTATATAACCATGTTAATGTTGATTGTAGAGTTCAGATAAGAAATGGTGATACAACGGGTACACTTTCTTACTTGTGTGGAAATGCTTAAATAGATACATAATTTTATTACAAGTACAATGTTGATAAAGACAATCGCTTAACAAACTTGTTTTGGCCAAATTCTACAAGAAGATTGGATTACACTTATTTTAGAGATGTGTTAGCATTTAATAGAACTTATTAGACTAATGCTTATAGAAAACTGTTGGTCATACTAGTTGACATTAACCATCACCATCAAATTATAGTGTTTAGATGTATATTATTGGTAGATGAGAGTCTTTAAACTTATACATGGGTTTTGGAGACATTTTTGGATGTAATGAATAACAATAAGCTTTTTTCTGTTATTATAGATGAGGACAAAGCAATGTGTCAAGCCATTAAGATAATATTTCTAGAGTTTTATCATTGGTTATGTGCTTATCATATTCAATGCAAGTCATTCACTAATGTCTATGTCAAAGACTTGTCATTTTTCTAGGTACATGTTCATGGAAGGCACTGTTAATTTGAATGTGCATGGAGTGGCATGGTGGAAATGTGTAATCTCTATGAACATAATTGGGTGATAGACATATATGCTAAGTGTTCTAGATGGGTAACGGTTTATTTAAAGGTGCATTTTTTTGCAGGTTTGAAAGCACACAAAGGTGTGAAAGGATGAATGCATACTTGAATTGTTTCCTTAAAACTCATTTAAAATTGTTTGAATTTTTGAAGCATTTTGATTGAGCACTCATGTATTCATCATAATGAGGCAAAAGCAAAGTTTGAGACACACTCTTTTACTTGTTCTAAACACCAAACTCTATGAAATTGAGAAATATACAGAGATTGTTTTCACTAGGCAATCTTTTCTCAAATTTAGGGATGAAATGAATGAGAAACTTTTTTTCCTTATTAGTACAAAAAATCATAGAGGTTATCACGTCCATACATTGACTAAATTTAGAAGCTCTGACAAGTTCTCAAAAGTATGTTATGGTAATTTTGATTAGTCTATGAAATGTACTTGTATGATGTTTAAGATAGTTGGTTTTCCATATCCCCACATGATTGTTGTGATGAAGATAGATCACCTTGAAGAAATAACTGAGAGTTGTATCAAGAAAAGGTGGTCTAAGTTAGCAAAAGAAATGGTTCAAGTTCAACATGGCAATGAAAGTCAAAAGATGTGGCTAACATCGTATGATATGGTGCACTCAGCTCTATGTGCTTATAGATATCTTATTTTGCATTTCCATTGAAAAAGGCTTTTAAAGAGGTTAGATGTGAAATTCAAAGACTCACTTTTCAAATGGAAGAACTTAGTAAAAATTAAGTCAAATAAGGTATCAGGGAAGTTTTGAAAGCTACAGAACACCATGTTCAAGATCCTAACATTATGAAGACCAAAAGTAATCTAGATACCTTAAGAGACAAATTCCAAAAATCAAAGTGTTGTGGAAAATGTAAGAAAATAGGACACATCGTTTGAAAATGTTCAATGTTCGTTAACAATCACAATCCATCCATCCACATTGAAGATTTGAATGAGGAAATGGTATGGTCAAACTCTTCATTGAATTCACTTTATAATTATTTCATTTGGTTAAATTGATTGAAAAAATTTTGAATTTGTTGATGTTAATATAGGGAGACATGTCTTTATTACCAAATCACAACCTAGAACATGGAACAAGACATAAGACAAATGAGTTTTATCAAAATGTAAGTTTAACATTTTTTTTAATAAGTTTTATTATGACATGCAAAATATTTTTTATGAGAGTAATTGAAAAATTAAATCATATTATAGAGAACGGTTGACACATTCCACAGTTGTCTAGAAACAAACTTGTATGATTCATGGCATGGATCCACCAAATTACTTCACAAACCAAGAGTGATAGAGTAACTTGCCTACAACATATTTTATTTATCTATATATTGAGTGAATTTTCTAAGCATTTAATATCTAGTCACATGAATTTCCTTTCAAAATATTATGCATAACTATAAATATTTTCAATGTAGGTTACCATAAACCACTTCACGTTTGGATTTTTAGGTTTGAGGTTTTTGTATTAGAATCAATGAGTAAACTATGATGCAAAAAATCAACTATTGCATTGGTTCGTTATACAAACAAAAAACAACTTTGATTGTATCCCATACTCTTCTTCTCTTACTTTTTGCATGAATGTGAACTTTATTTAGTATTATGACTTTCTCACTATTTTCATCACCAAGCACTATTCAATTGCTAAATTGTGTCCAGCAAGTATAGACTCTCAATGGATAGGGGTTGAATTTGACTCTATGTACTTCGATCTTTGCATAAGACTGATAACATGCACTCCACAATCCCACCTAACATAGAAAATGAGAAAAAAATTGTCTAATTAATAAGTAGAAATATTATTTCAAACACATTATATTTGATAAAATGGTTACGCTTGCTTATCCATTGTCTTGCACATGTACCCAAGTAGGCCTTTCAATGAGCAAACTTGATAAATCCATGTCATGCCCATTAGAATTTAAAAAATGAGTACACTCTTTGACCTAATTCATATCATTATATCTTTTTGTAAAATAAAACATGATAAGTTAACAATTGACACTAAAAAGTAATAAAATTGATTAAAATATAAGATATACCATTGTTTTCATAGATGTAGTTCTCATGTGATCCCTTTCTCTTGATAGTAATGAGCATAAAATATAAATATTGCATTGGTCAAGATTTATTACTCACAAATGCTAATGATTTGGACATGTATCATGCATTAAAATGTATATTTAAGCAAAACACACATTTTATCATTGATAATTATTTACAAGTATGATATGAATACAATTTTCATATATATGCCTTATCACAATCCTCCATTTCATTCATCTGTTTGATAATGTGTATATTTTGCTAGACCTTGACAATTTTCTACCACTATGCCAAATCATTTGCTTACAAAAGAATCACAATACTTATTAGGTTACATTTTTTACTTTAATAAGAAATATAATGAATGAACATATCATAAATATAGTGGATAAGTAGCATCTCGCATATTGTATTCCTTTGAATTTTTTTTCAAAATTTTTGAGTTTGCATACAAATAAATTTAATAAGAATAGGATAAGTAAACCTTTAAATCTAACTTAAAGACTTTTTTTTTTAATAAAATGGTAAACTAATCTCTTTCTAGATGAAATCCAACAATTCTGTCTTAATAATGGAATCCTTGGGAATAAATTTGTGAAATTCTTTTTCTAAATAAATTAGTAATATAGAATCTTTTTCTAGGTAAAATATATATATATATATATATATATATATATATATATATATATATATATATTTAATAAAATTGGGTTGAACCTTATAAAATTGTAAATATCTTTCTTTAAGTTTGTAGAATTTCTTTTTTCTTTTTAAAAAATAAAGATTGAATCAAAACACTTTTTAAAATAAATTAGTAAAATCCACCCCTTCTTAATAAGGTAAATAAAAATCATTTCTTGTAAGTCAAATAAAATCTTTTGTAATAAATTAAAGCCTCGTGAATAAATAAATTCAAATCACTAATTTGAAATTGTTGTTAAAATAAATGAATTCTTTGAAAATTTTTGGAAATTGTATTATGATATTTGAAATAATAAAATCTTTCTAATAAATTATTTTGTGCATTTCTTATGTATCATTTTTGCATATCCTTATAATTTGCTTTTGCATTATTCCATGTGCTTGTATTATTCTTTTTTTTTTAGTATCCATGATTGATTAATTAATTGTTATAATTCCCTTGTATGTGCTTAGTAAAAACCTTTTTAAGACTTAAAAGGGTGCTACAATGGTACCTTCCAAATAGGTAACCTAACCTTTGGATTCAGACTTGGTTTTTGTCGACACGTCTTTTCTTTAAAAATGGAGTTACAATAGGGCTTTATTTCTTGTTTTGTTTTCTTTTAAAATAAACAAAACTAAGTAACAACTCCACCTTTTTAAAAAAATCAATGTTTTACAATAAAAATAAGTCTCACCATCAAGTAGGGATGCACATGAAAAATGTGGGTTCACAATTGTATTTCTTAGAATTAAAATATAATACAATTACTAAATCAATGATGTTGTAAGTTTTAAAATCTTTGTTCATAAAAGATTCAAAGCACAATGGAACAGATAGTTTTCAAAAGAAAAAAAAATGTTTAAAATGGAAAATCTAACAGTAAAGATAATGAAACAAGGTGATATGGTTGGAGTTAAATAGAAAAATCTTTTATCCATGAATTTATAGTTTATTTAGTAGAAAAAAGTTTGAAAGAAATATTGCATAGATTAATGGATTAAGTAGATAAAAGGGATTTAAGTAATGTGATATTTATGCTTTTGTTAGACAACATCAAATAGAATTTTGATATTATTAGTTTCCATACTAAGGTGATATTATTATTTTTCTTTGAATGGTTATATAAATTAAGAGTATATGGGGCAACCTAAAGGATTTATTGTTATAAGACAAGGACACAAAGTTAGGGATAGATACATTTAGCTAGGTTGGCTTTTAACCAATCCAAGAATCAAATAGGAGTTCATTGGTTTTAACTAAACTACAACAAATTTATTTATTTACTCAAACTAATCCAACTTAATATCAGTTCGATTCAGTTTAGTTAACTCAATTTAGACAAAAATATTGAGTTTGTATGTTTTTTTCCACATTGACCATACAACCAAATGATCAAATTGTTTTAGATAAATATATATATATATATATATATATATATATATATATATATATATATTTTAAAAATAATACAATTAAAAAATTTAAAAATATGTGTAGGAGCAAACCTGTGGGTTATTTGCTTGTTAGGAGTAAGTCAATGAGTAGTATTATTGACATATTGGGTGCTTGTGACTTGAAATTATATTATCATCATTATTAAGTCCCAAAGTACAATGATTTTAAATTTTAGATCATGCTTATGCCATAAGCAACTTTTAATTTGTAATAAAGCCATACAAGTTAGGCTCCAAGCCTCTAACACCAAACTGTAGCCCAGCTAAGTTGGCTTTGGATGAGCATGGTTCAACTCACAAAGTCCCAAGATTCTCCACAACACTCCAAAATCTAAGCAATTATATTTGTCTCACTCCTCTACTACTTGGGTTTGTTTGCCAGTCCACTTTTGGTAAGTGATCTAGGTTGAATCTTCCATAAGCCAAATACATAAACTAGTTTGATCTCTAGTTTCATTGTACCACCAAAATAGAGTAATTCAAGTAAGAAGACTTCTAAAGAGAATAGTCTAGAGAGCTACTACAAAAGAAAATTGGAGATGGTTAGAGTAATGATGGTGGCTATTGAAAGGGTCGATGGTGGTGGGAAGCCATAGCAGCTGGTGAAGAGGAAGTTAGGTGAATTGGAGACTCGGTGAAGAAGATAATGTGAGCTTGATAAAATTTCCTCCAACTTTTCCTTTTCTCTCACTCTTATTTTCCTCACTAATTTTTAAGGAGAGTAGTAGGAAAAATATTACAATATTTTCTTTAGTATTTTCCTTTATATATTTTTTTCCATCATATTTTTCATGTCACCCAAGCTAAGGAAAATAACTTTCCACAATATTTTTTTTCCCTTTCCCTTGCATTTTCTAAAAACTAAACATAACCTTTATAAATAAAAATTAAGAATTACAGTAAGACAGTATATTCTTCCTCTTTCTTCCTGCATTTCTACATCTACTACTCTATTTTACATCATATTTTTACTCCCTTCTTCAATCAGCATTCCTCCCTTTATATAGAGTTATCTTCACACCAATTCATAAGATAAGAAAGATGAATGAACCTTGGGGCAAGGTTGGACAACTGATTGCAGCTAGCCAAGGCTAAAAGTCAACTTTTGCTCCACTCTTTGGGCATGGGCAGCAATGTGTGGACCCCTCTTTAGCATGAAAATGGCTAGAACCTGTTAAGCTCTCTCATTAGATGATGTGTCAACTATAGGGCAATCATAGGGTGAGGAATATATGGTAATTATGCAAAATAAAAAATAAAAAAAACAAAATTGGTATCCAATTATATAGAAAGACATCTTCCAACATTTAATGTAAATATATAAAATTAAAAGAAAAATATTAAAAAAAAACATATTAAACCTAAAAATAGGGACTTAATAATAAAATCAAGTAAAAAGGTAAAATTAAAACCAAATATTAAATATGAATAGAGTTTAAATATTAAAATATTATTATTTAGGTTTAATCATTGGGTTTGCTAGAGGAGTTTATATATATTAGTTTTTTCTTTTTTTAATCCTATCTATGTTGTTGATATTAATGCATTGAATTTGATGTTACCTAAAACAAAATTATATTTCATGTCCTCTATTATAAGTGGACAACCATTCCTTATGTTAGATTTTAGATAAAGAACGAATATTGAAGATTGGAGTTGTAAGAAATTAGGAGAGAAATTAGGAGATCCTAACTTTAAATATGTAACAAAGTTCTATAATCACTTCAATCCACGTTTAAAATTGTATTTCTTTCTAATATGGGAGCAAACTTTTTCTTTCTTATAAATTTCATTTGGGAGTGATTTAAAATAAATAAATAAAAGCCCTGCTAAATATTAAAAAAACATTCTCTTATAAAAATTAATTAGGTGGATGATAAGGTCAAATTCAAGACAACTTCATATTTCTTCCTTTAACTAAAAATTAAAATCAAAATTAAAGTAATAACTTTTAAGATGTAAAAGTTTTATTAAACATGAAAGAACTTATTGTGTAAACAGAAATAGAATAAATCTTTTATAAGAAATAACATTTTTATGACTTCTATATGAAACCTTTTTTAAAAGTTATAAGTTTTTAAAAAAAATAATTAAATAGGTATAAAAACTTTTTCATAAGTAAAAATTAAACAAACCATTTGATGATTTTTTTCATAAGTATCCATTTAGATCATAGTCTGATTTTAAAATATTATAACAAATCAATTACTCTAAACTATATTTTATTCCACGGAATTGGAATAAAATATGGATAATTAGAGAATGTCGACTATCCCATTTCAAACTTTTCTAATGCAACATGATATTTTATCATGTTGAATGAAATGGGAATGACCAAAAATTGTCAAATCAAAGATATATCTATTGTGGAAATGGCATTCGGAGGCTTCTTAACATTGTATTGGTCTATTTAATGAGTTGAAACAGGAACACAACATCAAATTCTCTTTTCATAATCAAAGACTTCCATGGAAAATTCCACCATAGCATATCTCAAAGATTAGTCAAATTCCATTATCTTTATGGACTTTTAACAATCCAAGAAATTGACATAAATAATCCCAGACACAATATTCTGCAACTTTACATTATCTTGATTGAAGATAATCATATTATTTCATTAACAATCCAAGAAATTCCATTATCTTGATTGAAGAGAAATACTAACTTAAATAAAAAATAAATAAATCATGAAAGCTGAATAATACAAATATTCAATGAAATTTTTGGCGTGTTATTTCTTTGCAGCTTCAACATAGTGGCATGTCTGACGGAGGAGGCAACATTTGAGCTTCCGGGTGTTTACCATTTTTCACTATGAACGCAGTTTCCATGCCCCAAGTCAGATGGCGTTCTACATGGCAGTGCAGGAACCACACTCCTGCAATAGAGAAAATATACCGACATTACACCTAACTTAATTGTAATATTAAGAAATTTTTTTTACTTGGTATGCAGGTTGGCAGTTTCAAAGGTTTTTTTTTTTTTTTTTTTTTTTTAATAGAGGACATGAGTGCTTGGAACATACCAGGGTTGGATGCCTTGAATCTGATTGCAACCCAACCATTTGAAGGAACAGAGATGGTCTCCTGAAAGGGAGGATCCACCAGATTATAGCGCAAAGGGTCCCTATTTCCATCGAAATTCCCAAATCCCCATCCAACAACATAGAAACTGTATCCATGGAGATGCATGGGGTGGTGTGTCGCTGCAAGCACGTTTGTCCCTTGAAAAACAATCTCCACTGTGGAGTTATACTCGAGCACCCTTACTTCTGTTCCGCTGCTCGGCAACTGATAGATTAATGGAAGATAATCAGCTGTAAAATCAAACACCAGTGGTGGATCGCTAGGAAATTTATCTCCATATACACCACTGATGTTATAATAGTAAGCTTGCAGTATGTCAATTGTAGGGGACTGGAAGCTTATGTTGTTTATACTTGAGGAGAATCGCGTCCCATTGGCTCCTGCACATGAATTATTGACGCATGGGTACGAGTTTACAGAAACAGTGTAAATCAGGTTAGTGCTCGTGCTTAATGGGACATTGCAAGGATGTTCCGCATCTGCTAAGCTTCGAAGGCCGGCCATGACCTGAACCGATGCATTTGTGTCATTGTATGCAGGAAGATGAGGCAAGGAGGGAGGTGAAGATGGAGTGTAGTATCCACTGTACTGTACAATAGCTGTGGTGGTTGTGTTATCATAAAAGTCTTGATATTTCGGGGCAACAGAATAAGTTATAGCCGCCATGTAATAGTGATCCGGGCGTTGGTTAGCTTCTAGTAAGACATCGTAGGTTTGGCCAGGAAATATTGTGATATAATCTAGTGTCAATGGTTTCGTGTAGCTACCATCTGTTCCAACCACTGTCAATTTATGCTTGGCAATGGAGAAGAAGAGAGCCTCCTGCAAGGCAGCATTGATTATGCGAAGTAGATAGGTCTTTCCATGATCCACCGTTAGCTTGAATGTGCCTGCAATTAGAAAGAGAAAGTTGTATACTTATGACTAGCCAAAAGAAAAAAAAAAAAAAAAAGTTTCCATGAGGATCCACCAATTATGAAGTGATTGATTGATTAGGGGATGTAAATTTGGCTCCATAGTTCAAAATTATATTTGGACTAGCCTTTTTTTGTGTCTTAAATCATGGCTCTACCATCCTCATAGCTATATTCCTCTTTCTTAGCATTAAGCTTTAAACATGTTGATGTTAATAAGAAAAAGTAATATGGTTAACATACAAGAAAATGAAATCGTGTACAATTTTAAAATGGGAAGTTAAACTTTGTACCTGATTTTGAGCATGGATATAGATCACCGGGTTGTCCATTTATCAATAAAGCATCAGAGGGGTCGGGGTCACCTCCGGTTGCAAGCCCTTCATCTCGAACCGCATTCACATCATTCTTCCACCATTCTCCTGCATTTCAACAACTTCAATAATTTTAGATTTTGCTTTGTTGGTTAATTCATAATATGTAAATTAACCTTTAAAAGTAACAACACTTATACCTAATATGATGGGGACCTCTGTGTCAGGTTTTTGAAAAGGATACTTGGTTCCATTCTTGGGATAGATGATTATAGCTCCATGAACAGTGGCTCGGGTCCAATCACTGTGAGCATGCCACCATAGAGTGCCTTCTTCAGTAGAAAGGATAATCTTCTGGGTAAACTTTGACCCTGGCTGAATTGGGCATTGTGTGATATACTCGGGACCATCTGTCCATGGATATCTAGGCATGGTCACCCCATGCCTACAAAACCATAACTATACATTAAAACTAGTACTAATTTTCAAAGTAACAAAAGATGGCATGCAACAACATATTATCATAGTAACAAGAGGCATCAATTGTATTTCAATGGAACTGAAGCAAATAACCCTAAAGTATTGTTTTAAATTTTACTTTATTTTCAAAGCAATATCTTGCGGCACCCTCTTAGAAATAAAAGAATGTAAGCCATGTCTTTCTCTGAGACACACACAGGACCTACCAGTGAATGGTGATGTTTTCTTTTCCCTTGTTATAAACGTCAACAATGATTGTCTCTCCTTTCATAGCATATATAGTTGGTCCCGGAAATTGTCCATTTATTGTTAAGATCTTCTTGGGGCTACAAAGCCTTGTATATGAAGCTTCCCTCACCTGCAACCAATTAAAAGTTAACCATGCAACCTCATCCCAAAAGAAATATTACATGCATGAATAGTTCCATCGATCCATTCATGTAAGTGTATAACCAATTAGAAATTGATGGCATGCATGAACAACTCAACAACACCAAGGTAATAGGTCATACGGTAGGAAATGAGAGCCATACTACTCCCTAACTATCATGATTAGAAGGTGGCGTTAAAGCGAAAATCATATATAGTATTTACCACAAAAGTAAGCCGACGGGTTGAAGCTTGGCAATGGATGCCACCACCAAAAACTAGAAACGCTAAAATTTGCAAGAGGAAAACCTTCATGATCAGCCACATTTTACTCGTAATAAAAGCCTCTTCTCTTTTCCTAAACACAACTCCTTCAATTCTGTTACTACTTTTGATGTATTTCTTTCATATATGATTCATTATATAGGCATGGTAATTCTCTCGGGATACAATACTTCCTCTCCACGTGTCAATATAAGAGGAAGTAGTGATTTGAATGTGTATTGGTTTTCAATGTTCTTTCAGGACGACTTCAATGAGCAGGACCACTTCAAAATAATTAATTATGATATTTTTTACAAGTTATCTACACGTTATTTTAGAATAAGTTTAAAATATTCTTTCACAAGTCCAACAAATATTAATTAATTAAATATATGTAGAATACATTTAAAACTTTGACCTCCCGTATCAAGATCGTTGGTGGCAAAGTTGTTTTGGTATTGTTAATACAATTTGTCATGATCCTTGTTTTCGTTTGAATGGGACAAAGTTGTTTCCAATTTTTTTTAAACTTGAGAATTGAGATTATAAAAGACAAGATGATAAGCTAATTTGATATTTTAGAATTTTCCATAAAAAACACAAAAATATATTTTGTAAAAAGTTGAAAATAGGATACAAACAACCCCTTGTAGTATCTTTTTTTTCTCAACAAAAAGCAATTTAATAATAATAATAATAAATAATTATAGATTTAAAAAATATATATATTTTTCAAAACAAATGCAATTTATGATTTATGGAAAGATTTATATATTTTTAAATTATTTATAAACAGAAAAAATGATGAATAAATTTTAAAACGTGTAAAAATTTGATCAAGTTAATTTAAACTTTTTTATTTTTTATTTTTTCACTTTCTTTCTCCTATTTTTTTTCTCACATTTCCTTTTAAGGTTTTGGAATAAATTCCTTACTATTTGTGGAGTTTTAATATAAATTTTTTTCTCTTTATGATACATATTTGTGCAATATTTGGTTAAATTATTTTGAATAAATTACTTATATTTATCCTTTTAATTTTTCATGTCTTTATTTTAAAATGTTAAAAATATAAATTTATTCAAAAATAATAATAAAATATAAAAAGAATTAATAATGAAGTTCTAATATTTTATAAATTAAAATTAATTTGATAAGATAAATAATAAATTATATATTAAGACCAATATAATCTTGCTTATGAATATTTTTCTTCGTAACCATACCTATGTTAATTACACTTATAAAATAATTTTAACATATGTATTTTTACTTATTTTATCATTTTTTTTTGGAGTTTTTTCAAATATTTCCATAAATTTTGAATAAATATTTTTTACTTCACAGAAATTGTTGTCAAAATTACTTGAAGTTTAAAATTTAAAAAGGAAATGAACATATGATTAAAATAAACCTGATACAGTTACTCTATAAGAATGGATCCTGTTTCTAACCTTTTAACACACAAATTTGGAAACCTAAACCTATGGAATCCTATATTCCTTCTCAAAGCGGCGCTGACTTTTCCCTTCCTACCAAATACAAAGAGAAAATCTTGACTAATCTTGATATAGGTACTGTATATATGCGAGGTCAAAGTTTTAAATTTATTCTAAAATAATGTGTTTGATTAATTTCTTGGTCAATTCTCAAAGTCAAACTTGTATTTTGAATTGGAAAATTCAAGAGATTCTAAGAAACTCGTCTTCTACAATACACAACCTGATTGAAGCTGAGCTGAGAGAAATTTTCACAATTGTTAGCATTCTTCAGGCATTTGGTTTATTTAAATTTTGGTAAGTAATCAAATATCATACACAACCTGCTCTTTGAAGTGGTCCTGGAAGAACGTTCAAAACCAATACACATTCAAATTACTTCTCTTATATTGATACGCGGCGAGGAATTGTTGATTCCCAAGCCACATGTGATCTGATTTAATGAATCTGTGCCCTTCATCCGAAGAATTCTGGTGTTCTGGATGGATGGGAGCAAAAAGGTGACCAGTTTTACCTTGAGTCAAATTCAAATGACAAAATATATTACCAGGGCAATCATGGACAGCACCCTTAACTACAAAAATTGCGCACACAGCCAATCCCATCAACCTAGTATTACACCAATTTGGAGGCAGATGTACCATATTACTGTGGAGCCTATACTCTGTTGGCTGAACCACTCAGGAATTCAACTTCCAAGAAAAAAACTACTGGATTCAATATGTGGAGTATATGGCACCATCTGGGTCATGAAATTGATTATATATTTGAAAGTTCACGTTTCTATTTTACTTTTATTTAATTTAATTCATCTATTTAGTTTAGACAATTTCATAATTTTAGTTCATTAATAAAATTGATCTCATGTTTGAAAGTTCATATTTTTAGTTTAGTTTGATTTAATTTAATTCATCTATTAAGTTTAGACACTTTTATAATTTTTGGTTCATTAACAAAATTGATTAAATGTTTGAAAGCTCGTGTTTTTAGTTTGGTTTGATTTAGTCTGACTCATTTTAATTATTTTAGGTACTTCTATAATTTTAGTTCATTAATAAAATTGATCCCATATTTGAGAGTTCATGTTTTTAGTTTGCTTTGATTTAATTTGGTTCATTTTAATTAGTTTAGGTACTTTTATAGTTTTAGTTCATTAATAAAATTGATTCTATGTTTGAAAGTTCATATCTTTAGTTTACTTTGATTTAGTTTAATTCATCTATTTAGTTTAGATACCTTTATATACAGTTTTAGTTCATTGATAAAATTGATTCTATGTTTGAAAGTTCCTGTTTTTAGTTTACTTTGGTTTAATTTGGTTCATTTTAGTTAGTTTAGATATTTTTATAGTTTTATTTCATTAATAAAATTGATCCCATGTTTGAAAGTTTAAGTTTTTTAGTTTCCTTTGATTTAATGGTTCATTTTCATTAGTTTAGGTATTTTTATAGTTTTAGTTCATTAATAAAATTGATCCCATGATTGGAAGTTCATGTTTTTAGTTTGCTTTGATTTAATTTAATTCATCTATTTAGTTTTGGTACTTTTATAATTTTAATTCATTAATAAAATTCATCCCATATTTGAAAGTACATGTTTTTAGTTTGCTTTGATTTAGTTTGACTCATTTTAATTAGTTTAAGCACTTTTATAATTTTAGTTCATTAGAAAAATTAATTCTATGTTTGAAAGTTCATGCTTTTAGTTTAATGTTGTCAAACTCATTTTAATTAGTTTAGGTGCTTCTATAATTTTAGTTCCTTAGCTGAATTGATCCCATTTTTTTTTTTTTTAGTTTTTGTTTTAAAATCATTAATGTTAGTTCATGATCATTCTTATCTTAGTTTATATGCTTTTAAAATCCTGGTGGTTAGTTCATGAATTGATATCTTATTAGTTTGTCTAGCTAATCTAAAATGCTTTGCCTTTTGCTTTAGTGATCCTTCATTTAATTTGATTTTTTTCTGCGGCCTTTGGAAACTCATGAAGATTGACCTCTACTCTTACCTATAGTTTGCTTGGTTCCTAGAAAAATATTATTTTGTGATTTTATTTTTTCTTGTTTTGCTTAATTGGTTTTTTATCCTTGTGTTCTATTGTTTAAAAATGCAACTTTTCTCTTTCAAAAAGAAAGTATTTTCTCAAAATGTTCTTTATTAAAATGGATTTAAAAAACTCCTATAATCCTTAGGGTAAAAAAAAATCATTTTCTTAAAAAACATGCAACCATGTTTTGATTGGTTTACACCTTTCTTTTATTTTCAATAAAAATTCTACTTTTGAGTGGAATATGAATCCAGACTTAAGTGATCCCAAATGAATGGAATAATTCTCAACTTTGATGAGTTTGTCAATGTTCATGTGAGATTGGGAATCCATAGGCTAAATTTGTGTATATTTAATGAGGATTTTGTGAAACCCATCATAAAATTATTTTTCAAAAACCTTTTATTGTCAGCTTGTTGGATTTGTTGCATCTCTAGAATAAAATATTGATTTGGCTAATTTATGATGCTCCTAAAAAATTTTCCCATGGTTGTATGATATTGTGAACTTCATGAACTTGATTTTAGAAGTTTGTTTGAATCAAAATTCATATTTCAAATGAAAATTATGAATTAATCTTTTCGTAGGTTTAGTTTTTTCCTAATTCTAGATACCTGACTTGTTTTTTGTATTTTTAAATTACTAGATGAATTTAAAAAATTATTCTGACTTTTGTCCTTGGTTCTAGACTTCTTGAAATTTATTTTATACATATACAATATTAATTTTTTTTTTCTAATTAGGAAAAATAATCTTCCTTTGTTGTACCCATTACATTATCCTAATCTTGAATAGAAAGGCTCTTTGATTGTTTTTAAAATTGATCCATATACTTTCTTGCCTTGTTATTATTTTTCTTGTAAATTAGACATTTTGAATATATTTCATGATTTTCTTATGATTTTATAGCACTTCTAGGTTCATTAAAAAAATCAGTTTATGTATTCTATTAAATTCTATCATATTCTAAACCTTTTGATATATTTTTGTGAATCGAAATTAATCAAGGTTTCAATATATTGTTTGGCTAGTTGGATGATAAACTACACATGTAAGAGATGTTCATTGAAAATTTTTATAATTAAATTCAGATTCTAGATATTTTCTTTTTGTACATAGTTTATCCTTAACAATGGGTTGTATGCATGTCCTAGGTGATAGATGATATTTCTTTGGATTCTTGTCAGTTCTTTTAAGCTATACATATACCATGTGAATTATGATTCACTATCACAATTATTTATTATTGTAATTGTTCTAACCACCTTCTAGCTTTATGGAAATGCCTTGTAAGTTATTTATGCAATCCAAGGATGCCCCTCATACTTTTATCCCTTTAGTTTTGTAAATAGATATGTTTTGTGTGTCAACGTCTTCATATTTGATATTACTTTGTTATGTATTATGATTGGTGTTTGATTCCTTGAATTAGATAGACACATGTTGTATTTTGTATTATTTGTCAAACTAACTTTAATGTTTTCATGCAAGTGCTTTAGGTTGTAGTTCAAGTATTTTCTTTTTCATATGATTGATTTTTGCGGTTTGATTGTTTCAATGTGAATAACATTTTGTTTGGCCTTAGATATAATCACCTTTATTATTTTTAGTATCCACAATTTATTGATTAATTGTCATACTTACCTCAACCTAGTCAATAGAGACCTATTTTTAAAAGTTTAAAGGGGTGCTACCCTTATGGTACTTTCCTAATAGGTAACCTGATCTTGATCCATACTTAGACTTGGTTTTTCAAAGACGCACTTTTTTAAAATTAAAGAGTCAATTTTTAGGGTTTTATTTCTTATTTTGTTTTCCCTTTTAAATATAAATAAAAATAAGTGGTGACTCCATTTTTATAAAAATCAATTTTTCACTAAGAGAACAAGTTTCGCCGTCAAGTGGGAATGCATGTGAAAAATGCAAGTCCACACGTCTTTCCTTAAAAAAGGAGTCACATTATGGCTTTATTTCTTTTTTTTTTTCTCTTTTTTTTTTTATAAAAATAAATAAATAAATAAGTGGCAATTCCAACTTTTTAGAAAAATAAAAAATAAAATCAGTCTTTCATAGTAAAAATGAGTCTCATCGTCTAGTGGGGATGCATAAGAAAAATACAAATCCACAAAATGTTGACTCCACTAGAAATGTTTAGAGGGTTAAACTTGAACTCAAGTTGAGGGGAAATGTGACATTGAATTAATTGATTAGTAGATACCCTCTCATTGTGCCTTTGTTGTATGCTTGCATATTTTAGGGCATAAGAGAGGTTAACTTGGTGATTATTTTGTATATATTGTGTGTGCCTTATTGTATAATGATTCTTGTTATTATGTGTTTGTATATATCTACTCATGTCTATATATATATATATATTGCATGATTGTGTGATGCATGGCTACCTTTCTTCTATATAATGCATGTTTTGCTTTTTTGTGTAGGATACACGTTTATCCCTCTATCTCGAACTCCCTAGCCTTAGTTGATTTTCTCCTTTTGATCTCATATTTGGTGTATGAGACTTGGTGCCTTGTTTGTTTCCTGAGTAAGCTCGTGATTAGGAGTACGGTCTAGTTGTGGGCTATATGTATGTTTGGGAGCACTTAGAGCATTGTCAGGATATTATCAGTGTCTTGAGATCGTCACCTTAGAGTGGGTTACAACATCATCAACCTAACCACATCATTTTTATTTTATTAGAATTCTATTTAATCACCTCATCCTTACTATCACCCCATTTTGCCACATCATCCTACATCACCATGTCATCAGTTTGCCACATCCCTAGTGCCTTAACATCATCTTATGTTGCCATATCATCTTTGCCACTTTATTCTTATCTTATCAGCATTGTACCTTATCATCTCATTCTTACCGTCATCCTCACTTTGCCTCATTGTCATACCTTATCATTTCACCCCACAATTTTTTTATGTCATCATCCTATCTTGTTGCAACATTGTGATGCCTTAAAGAGCATCACGACATCATTGATGTCATGTCAATGGAGGTCACCACATCATAGCCACTTGGAGTTTGATCATTGAAGACTTGTACAACACATGACTAGATTCAAGATATATTTGTGACTAGTGTGTTTACTTTTTTGCTTTAGTTTAAGAGGTTGTTTGGATGCAATTATGCCACACACTACACATGTTAGATCGTCCTATATGTGTGTTAAGAGAGGTAACATGGGCTAACCAATAGAAAACCTTAACCATTAGGAAACCACCCTAAGATGTCGAGGAAGTGCATGTGTAGAGGTAATGACCACCTTGCATGGAAGCTCCTAGTCTCTTTGGAGGTGTGTAGGAGGTTATGTACGAACAATGAGTATGATTGCTCCTACTAGGTAACTTTGATCCTACCTTTTAGAGCCACCTTTACCTTGTAGAATGAGAATTAGATCCTTGGACCTAGGATACCTACCCACACATAAGTGCATTCATGTATAGGAATTTGATAACAACAATTTTGCATCAACATTAGAGTTCCGTCAGCATAGATTAGTTGTATTACCATCCTCTTTACTCTTCATTAGATGGATTCAGTTAATCAATCTTCTAAGTTATACATTCGTCAATCTTGTATAGTCTTCTTCTCCTTAGAATTTTTTCAACCTAAAGATGTTGTATATAAAAAGGATTTACATTTTTAAATGTATTATCAGTGTTTTAGGTTGTTGTACATTGACTGTAACATTCTAGGATATGTTATTTGCCATTTTTCGACCTAAGTTTAGGGTTTTGTGTTTTGTGCTTCATTGATAGGTTCCTTAGGTGACTCATGTTAGTTAGAGTTTTGGGGACCTAGCTGGCTTCTTTTAGGTGAAATAGTGGGGCATTTGTCAAAGTTAGTGAGACTATTTATTTTTGTTGGATCAAAGCTAGTTGTCTTGGTTATCGAGTCAATGTTAGTCTTGTGGTGTAGTTAGAGTTTGTATTCCTTGTAGAGTGTTTTGACCTATTAGTATCTATTTCTGCTATGGATGTACATTGATCATTAGACTCGACCTTTTTCATTGAATATATGTTTGTGTCTTATGGTGCATGTGTTAGACTTTCGATATGGCGCATTATTCACTTGCATATCATGATTATTGGGCCTAACCCATCATAGAAGATACTGAGCCCATTAACCTAGGACTAAAGTATCGACTTAGGGAGCTTAAGATTGTGGCTCATTTGTCTTGTGATCAAAGTTGTACCTTATCCATTTCCATTTACTCCTTGACCTTTACATCCTATCTATCTTAAGCCTTGTACAACATTTACACCTTGACACCATCACATGGCCTTTACATCTCTTCTTATCATAGCTTATACAACATCATCGACATGGACATTGTTCCAATCTATTTCTTTGTACTTGAGGTTGATTTTATGAGACAAGAAGGGTGGCTTACGATGATCAAAGTGGTTGATTGCATGAGATCATTGACTATTCTATGGTTGAGAGAAGCATCTTGGGATTGTTATAAAGCATTAAGAATGGGATATTTATGCATGATTTTAGAGGGATGGAATGCCTAAATTTTGATATTGTACACCAATCTTTAGTGTTGACCATGCGAGAGTTTAAGAGCATGATGTTTGAGGTTTTGACCAAAGAATGACTGGCCATCATTTCATGAGCCTATTTATCTAATCACCTTTCGTATAAAGTTAGCCTTTGCTAGCCAATTGAGTCATGCATATTTAGTCTTTTGATTCATCACCTTACTTACCTCGTTTCTCATACCTATGGTTAGGGCCTCTTGGCACAGCTTTGCTTATAGATAGGATCACCTAGGTTGTGGGCTCCTCAAGTGATTCATCTTTTGTATTCATTATGTTCGTCTTGATCATTTTTATTATTTCATCCGTACCTCTTCTCAATACTTGTTGTACCTATTTTAGTCGTCGTTCATTATTCTGTCATTATGAGTTCATATATGTACAAACAAGTTAGCCTTCTTATACATATATTGAGATTTGTATAGGTTACCTTAGGATCCTTGTACATGATTGCCTTGATTCATTGGTTTGATTATTGTTAAAAAGAAAAAAAAATTATGATGTTAGTCTTGGTTGGCGGCTTGTGTGCTAGTTTTGATCATTTCATTATATATATCCATCTTATCCATACATCAAGTTATGATTGAGTTGTGGGTCTTATCCCTAACTATGACATTTTGCTTCTCTTGTACTTAATTACACTTTTTATTTAGAGTTTTATTCTCATTCATCTTGGTTATGTTCTTTTTCATTTATATATTGAGTTATCATTCATTGACATTATCTACTTTACCTCTAGCCATTGTACTATTCCTTTGATTCCTTGAGGCTATTCTAGAGTCTCACCCTTGTCGTTTCCATTTCTTTGACTCATTCATGTGGATGGTTGGCATTTGTGCAGTTCTTATATTGGATTTGTTTTTCTTTTCATTCTTTTCATCTTTTCATTCATTCATCATATGTATCATAGTGTATTTTTTTCATTCATTTAGTTGTTTATATCATATGTGAGGTTTATAATTGATTCGTCCCCAATTGGTGTTCTACTTGATTTAGCTCAATCAACTGATGAACTTTGATTTCAATCCTCAGACGGGAGTTATCAACAAAATTTATAAACCTATTTCACCATATACTAGGGTAGCATGGCTAGCATAGCTAGCATAGCATAGTGGCTCTAGGATCGTCCACAGAGATGGGTTTTCACTTCACAATTTATATTAGTTCAAAAGCTGAATTGGTGGTTTTCCTTTCCAAGGTTAGCTTTAAAAGAAAACATAAGCTTGCATGAAAACAGATGGTTTTAAGCTAACCAAACATAAAGTAATTAAAAGTAATTAGAAAAAAAAGTGTTTCTTGGGATTTCAGGTCACTAGGATCGGGTTCCTAATACAAAAAGGGAGTTCCGGTCACTTGTTTCTTTTCCTCGCGTTGGGGATTTAACATATAGTTATTTCCCGAACCGGTGTGGTACAGATGCTTACCATTAATGGTTTCAACACTAAATCCCTCTCACTGATCCATCTTGCAATGGCTCGTGCCTCTCACCTAGCATTTGCCATTCAAAAAGATCTTTAACCTTGGATTATCCTTCAAAAGCTCGCAAGAGATAACTAATGGATGTCTCCTTGGAGTCCAAAAGCTTACCAAGTGTTGGCTATTCTAGAAAATCCTACCTTTGAATCACCTCCCAAAGGCTCGCAAGAGATAAACTAGTGAAACTCAATGGACGGAGTCCACTTGCCTTACCAAGTGTTGGCCCAGGTGATTCTAAGGCATTTTAAGTTAACTAAAAACAGAGAAGCCATTAACACGGGTCACACTTTCTTTTCATAAAAAGCTGAAACAACAAAAACTCACACTTATGTAGCCAACACCTTACCTGGCTTCCTTCACCTAAGAGACAAAAAGCCTAGCCACTCATCCTCTGAGGCCTCAGAGGATGTTTGGCTAGAAAGAAAATGAAAGAGAAAACAAAAAGAGAAGGAAAAACAGAGCAAGTGCTCTGTTCGTTAATTACATATCTGATATATCCTCACTTTCTTTACATTGGTTCAAAGATATATATAGAGAAGATATTTTCTAAGAAATATCCCAATAATATCTTTGACTGATTACAAGGAGAAAATAGAAATTTACACAAAACATCTTGAGAAAAATCTAACTTAGTCGGTGGCAAATATCTGAGATTGCACAGGCAGATTTCGCAGAAGGGGGAATTTTGGCCACCATTTCGCAACCCATTTCGCAGCTGCAAAACGGGCGTACGGCGCTACGAAGTGGCACTCGTGTGCCAAGGGGTGGTTTCGCAGCTGCGAAACACCCTTCCAAATGGCGTCTTGGCTGCGAAATGGAGGATTGGAAGGCGTGGAGATTTTGCAGCCATTTTGCAGCTGCGAAACGGGTGTACTTGGCTACGAAATGGCACTCGTGTGCCAAAGGGTGGTTTTGTAGCTGCGAAACACCCTGCGAAATTTTCGCAGCTTATTTCGCTCAACTTTGCGCAGTTGTCTTCAAACGGCCATAACTTCTTCATTTCAATTCCAATTTGCACACTGTTTAAAGAATTGGACTCTTGACTTCCTGAGCTTTGAAATGGTATATAGCATGTAGAAAATGGACTCCGGGAAGTGTTCTAAAAGTGAGACAGAAGACTACAACTGCTGTCCCCTGTTTTTCTTCAAGATTTCCTTCTCTCTGCTTTTTCCTCCTTGCATACTTTGAATGACTTTGGCAAAGGATTACAAGGCTCCAAAGCTTGGTTTTTTCATGAATTTGAGCTTCCAAAAGCTTTGCCATGAACTATATACAGTTCTCCCTCATTCTTAAATTGCTTTGGTGAGCAAAAAGCTATCAAAAACACCAAAACTTAACACAATTTGATTAGAAACGATTGCAAAGGTCCTTAACATGTCAATTGAGTTAAAAGGTAATAATTACTGCTCAAGAGTATTTAAAAGAGTTAATTACAAGCTACAAAATAGCATTTTTTGAGTAGTAATCACTCCCCCCAACCGACATATTGCTAGTCCCTTAGCAATGAAGGAGAGAAAAATAAAATAAAAGTACTATAATTTACAACATCATGCTGATCACTTCAAAAAATTTCAAGTGGCATGACAGATCAAACTCTCACATGAAACATTAAAGAAATAAAACTCAAACTTCAATAGGAGCTATCAAATAATTTGCCTAATCACAATTCATAAAGAGTAGGCATTATGCAAATTTAAGCTTCAAAATAATTTCCACTCCCAAAGGTCCAATCCTTACTCTTCCACAAAAATCTATGTGTTACTTATTAGTTTCCGAATATAGTATGTCAAACTAATCTCTCCCCCCAACCTAGTTCTTTTTCAAAGCTTAGCAAACTGATCAACCTCCAATAGGCTAAGAACGCACCTCTTGGTTCACAATTTTTTTCATTGTAGGAGTACAAGGCTTAAAGGTATTCTTTTCTAAATTGTCCATGTAACGGGGGTCCATCGATGACTCCCAACCAATCAAGGTTTAGGGCATCAAGCTTTAAGGATCTTTCAACCACTAACTCCTCGGATTTCACCCTGGACTTTTGAGAATGAATTTTAAATACCTAAGCACCTACAGTATGCTAAACTCCACCTATTCACCCATGTAACGAGCATTGAGGTCGGTGGCTCCCAACCAATGAAGGCTTAGGGCACCAGGCTTTAAAGATTTTCACCATATACCCCTCAGACCTTGCTCGGGTTTCAAGGCAAGTAAAACATTTTTTCTTTCTTTCTTCTTTTTTTCAAAGGCTCATTGGCCTTTTATAAGGTGTCCCAACACTATTAAATGAGGTCAAAAGTACCAAGTCTAAATTTTCCTAAGTCAAGAGGGAAATAGTTTTTCATCTTATACTCGGAACCTAGTGTGCACAGTGTGTGAATTACTTAAAGTGGAAGAACTAAGGTTGAATTCAATAGAAGTTTCAACAATTCATCAACTTCAATAAGCATAATACAACTCTAAGTTTCAAGTAAAAAGACAAAAATTCAATTTCTCCCATTTCATTTTGAGAATTTTTCCTTAATAACCATGAAGAGTAGAATAAAAACTTTAAAAAATTAAGAATTAAGCAAAAAACAACTAAGTTACCAAAATAACTTAGCATTAATACAAAACTTCCTTTCTCAACTCTCCCCCCAACCAAGCTGAACATTGTCCTCAATGTTTCAATAAGGATTAGAAAATAAAGGGAGGAAGTGGTACCTCCTGAGTGACATGGAGTCTGAGTCGTATAGGACAAACCACATGTTTCAAAAAAACAAAAGAGTCAGTGAGTAGAGGAAATATAAAAATGCTAAGTTCAAACAAAAATGATGTCTATATATGATGTATCATCAGTAATACATCCAATCTCATAATATAAAACATAAAAATATGGTATTATCTATACTAATATAATATATCAATACAAAAAATACTGAGATGATCAAGTAGTGGTAGGGTCCTGTGAAGATGATGACTCTGTGGTGGCCTCCTGAGTGGGTTGGATCATGACATTGACCTCTGCTCTATAGTCTCCTTAAGTGGCATAATCTCCTCGACTGGAGCTCTCAGTTGGAGCTATGGGCTTTGATGGTTTAAGGAGGTAAGAAATGGAATGAGAGGCTTCATGTGTGTGATCTCAGTGAGAGGGCTCTCCTCTTTAGATGCATGGTTGCGTGGCTCTGTTGGCATTTTTGCAACTTCCCTTGGCTTTGCTAGGTGTTTTTGCAAATCATTTCGTAGCTTGGAGGCCATTTCGTAGCCATTTCGAAGCCAAAAGGAAAAAAGAAACATTTTTCGCAGCCAAAGGGGATTTTCGCAGGGGGGCTATGGGGCTGTGAAATCATTTCGCAGCCAAAGTGGAATTTCGCAGCTGGGAGGTATTTCCACTTTGGCTTTGCGCGTTCATCTTCAAACGGCCATAACTTCTTTGTTTCAACTTCAAATCGTGTACTGTTTGAAGCGTTAGACTCCTAACTTCTCGAGCTTCAAAGCGACATATGGTATGCATGAAATGGACTTCAGGAAGTACTCGAAATGTGTCCAACAGAATGGGGGTGCGGCTGCGACATTTCCGCTCATGGTTTGCGCGGTCATCTTCAAACGGCCATAACTTCTTTGTTTCAACTCCAAATCGTGTACCGTTTGAAGCGTTGGACTCCTGACTTCCCGAGATTCAAAACGAAATATGGTATATATGAAATGAACTTCAGGAAGTACTCAAAATGTGTCCAACAGTTGCGAAATGGAGGTACGGCTGCGATAGAGAAAATGGCCGGAGGTGCGCTCGGCTTGCTCAAGCGGAGGGGGCAGACTGGAGGGTGATTTTGCTTGGCTCCTCTTGGTAACTTTTTGAAGTTCAGATGACCGGTTAGAATAGGAAAAAATAGAATTTATATAGTTTGAAAGGGACACTAAGGGACGCTTTTCATTTTCACAACAAGGGAGCAATTTCGCATCGGGGGGCGGATTTCGCAGAAGGGGGAATTTTGGCCACCATTTCATAACCCATTTTGCAGCTACAAAACGGGCATACGGCACTGCAAAGTGGCACTCGTGTGCCAAGGGGTGGTTTCGCAGCTACGAAACACCCTTCCAAATGACGTCTTGGCTGTGAAATGGAGGATTTGAAGGCGTGGAGATTTCGCAGCTGCGAAATGGCACTCGTGTGCCAAAGGGCCTCTTCACAGCTGCGAAAATTTTCGCAGCGGGGAAATGGAGGCTGCGAAATCATTTCGCAGCCGATGGGTGATTTCGCAGCGGAGGCTTGGGGGCTGCGAAATTTTCCTTTAGCTCAGCACAATTTTCTTCCAATGCCTATATCTTCTTCTTTTCAACTCCGATTTGGACACTGTTTAAAGCGTTAGATTTTTGACTTCTGGAGCTTCGAAACGATATATAGTATGTAAAAAATGGACTCTGGAAAGCTCTCCAAATGTAGGAAAGAAGACTGCAGCTACTCTCCAAATGGCCATGCGCGCCCAACTGTTTTGAAGTCCCTCATATAATTGATCATCCAAAAGCTTATGTTAAATCAAAACAAATGAAAATTAAAACATTGAAATTAAAATTAAAACAAGTAATAAATAAAACAAAAAAATATGGACTAGCTAGTCTTTAAAAAGACTAAGTCCATCAAAAAAATGTGTCCTGTTTCAGCTTGCTAGGATCCCATATGAAGTTGGCATCCTTCACTTGAGATTTGCTCTGAATGATGGCAACGGAAGCAATTCCCTTTCTCTTTCCTTTAATTTCCTCCCTCTTCTCTTTCTCTGTTTCACTCTTTGATTCATGCTCTTGCTTGGATGTGGGCAAATCAACCTCTTTACCACTCCTTAGAGTGATCACTGCTTTGACTTCCCTCTTCTGTGAAGATTCTCCCTCCTTAACTTCCACTTCATGGATACCCTTTTGATTTTGATGAGGTTGAGAAGGAAAGTTTCCTTTCTCTTGCTCTGTTTTGAGGTTGGTGAGCCTTGAGATTGAATATTGGAGATTATCTATCTTCTGAGATAGATCATTTTGCACTCCATCCATCTTTTTGTTCAATGAACTCTCTACACTGTCAATTCTTTGACTGAGTTGAGCATTGATGGATTTCTGATGTCCAATAAATTCTCCCACGACCTTGCTAAGATTCACCATAGCTTGTTCAAGGTTCGAGGCTTGCTGAGGTGCTTGAGCAGGTTGCTTGTACTGAGGTGGCTGTGGTTTCCAAGAGAAATTTGGATGGTCCCTCAAATTGGAATTGTAGGTGTTGCAATCACCAAATATTTCTCTCACCATTGGAATGGTAGGACACTCTTCCACCAAGTGCTCATAAGATAGACAAATGGCACAAGGCATAGCTTGCAATGGTGTCTGAGAGATGGCTTGCACTTCTTGCATCTTCTTCATTTCTAGCTCTTCCAATCTCCTTGCCATAGCTGCAATCTTTGCCTTCATGTCTATGTCTTCATTCAAAATATACATCTCACCCTTAGCATTAGGTTGAGACGTCTTTCTCCCCATATCTCTAGCATTTGGTTCATTCCATCCTCTTGAAATTTCAGCCACATAACTCAAGAAGTTCATGGCTTCCTCTGCTATCTCGTTTTAATATGGCATGCACAACTAGCAATTTGAGAATTAAAAACAGAGAAAACAAAACAAAACAAAAGAAACAAAAATTCTAGAGAAGAAAAAATTATTAAGATTAACTAAAAATTATACTAAAATATGAACAAAAAAAAAAAAAAACAAATAAAAAGAGTTAGTAAAAAGAAAAGAAAAGTCACCAAACTTGTGATGAAGATCACAAGTACTCTGGAAAGGTGATATCACTGTAAAGTGGCACCATCCCCGGCAACGGCGCCATTTGATTCGTCCCCAATTGGTGTTCCAATTTGATTCTTGTTCAATCAACTGGTATGCTTTGATCTCAATCCTTAGACGGGAGTTATCAACAAAATTTATAAACCTATTTCACCATATACTAAGGTAGCATAGCTAGCATAGCATAGTGGCTCTAGGATCGTCCACAGAGATGGGTTTTCACTTCACAATTGATATTAGTTCAAAAGCTGAATTGGTGGTTTTCCTTTCCAAGGTTAGCTTTAAAAGAAAACATAAGCTTGCATGAAAACAGATGGTTTTAAGCTAACCAAACATAAAGTAATTAAAAGTAATTAGAAAAAAAAGTGTTTCTTGGGATTTCAGGTCACTAGGATTGGGTTCCTAATACAAAAAGGGAGTTCCGGTCACTTGTTTCTTTTCCTCGTGTTGGGGATTTAACATATAGTTATTTCCCGAACCGGTGTGGTACAGATGCTTACCATTAATGGTTTCAACACTAAATCCCTCTCATTGATCCATCTTGCAATGGCTCGTGCCTCTCACCTAGCATTTGCCATTCAAAAAGATCTTTAACCTTGGATTATCCTTCAAAAGCTCGCAAGAGATAACTAATGAATGTCTCATTGGAGTCCAAAAGCTTACCAAGTGTTGGCTATTCTAGAAAATCCTACCTTTAAATCATCTCCCAAAGGCTCGCAAGAGATAAACTAGTGAAACTCAATGGACGGAGTCCACTTGCCTTACCAAGTGTTGACCCAGGTGATTCTAAGGCGTTTTAAGTTAACTAAAAACATAGAAGCCATTAACACGGGTCACACTTTCTTTTCATAAAAAGCTGAAACAACAAAAACTCACACTTATGTAGCCGGCACCTTACCTGGCTTCCTTCACCTAAGAGACAAAAAGCCTAGCCACTCATCCTCTGAGGCCTCAGAGGATGTTTGGCTAGAAAGAAAATGAAAGAGAAAACAAAAAGAGAAGGAAAAACAGAGCAAGTGCTCTGTTCGTTAATTACATATATGATATATCCTCACTTTCTTTACATTGGTTCAAAGATATATATAGAGAAGATATTTTCTAAGAAATATCCCAATAATATCTTTGACTGATTACAAGGAGAAAATAGAAATTTACACAAAATATCTTGAGAAAAATCTAACTTAGTCGGTGGCAAATATCTGAGATTGCACAGGTGGATTGGGCACGTTGATTCACATGTTGAATTATCAATTTTGCAAGTTTGAACTTTGGTTTTGCAAGTTGAATTTGTGATTTCACAACTTGGAGGTGATTCCGCAACTTGGAGATGATTTGCAACTTGATTCGTAGCTTGGAGGCCATTTCGCAACCAAGTGTCATTTCACAGCCAAGGAGCATTTTTGCAGGGTGGAGACATTTTCGCAGCCCATTTCGCAGCTGCGAAATGAGGAGGTGGAGCTGCGAAATGGCACTCGTGTGCCAAAGGGTGGTTTCGCAGCTGTGAAACACCCTGCGAAATTTTCGCAGCTCATTTCGCTCAACTTTGCGCGGTTGTCTTCAAATGGCCATAACTTCTTCATTTCAACTCCAATTTGCACACCGTTTGAAGAATTGGATTCTTGACTTCCTGAGCTTTGAAATGGTATATAGCATGTAGAAAATGGACTCCGGAAAGTACTCCAAAAGTGCAACAGAAAACTGCAACTGCTGTCCCCTGTTTTTCTTCAAGATTTCCTTCTCTCTGCTTTTTCCTCCTTGCATACTTTGAATGACTTTGGCAAAGGATTACGAGGCTCCAAAGCTTGGTTTCTTCATGAATTTGAGCTTCCAAAAGCTTTGCCATGAACTATATACAGCTCTCCCTCATTCTTAAATTGCTTTGGTGAGCAAAAAGCCATCAAAAACACCAAAACTTAACACAATTTGATTAGAAACAATTGCAAGGGTCCTTAACATGTCAATTGAGTTAAAAGGTAATAATTACTACTCAAGACTGTTTAAAAGAGTTAATTAGAAGCTACAAAATAACACTTTTTGAGTAATAATCAATAATCTTTGAGTTTCTTTGTCTGTTACACTGTGTATGCCAAAGGCATGGGGATTATATCATTAGGATTATTGAACTTAGTTTCCCTTCATTTCTTTTACCCTATTACCTTAGCCTACATTACATCCCAAGTCTTAAGATGACCTTGAGACCATGACATCATGCATTATGCTTGATATCTCACACATGGGTGGCATTTGAGATTGGTTAGAGACCACTTGGAACATTATGGATGAGAAACTATGAGAGGGTTTACACTAAGGCATAACCTCTCATCGATTATTGATTTTCGATATGATAGCTTATACTAGGGCATAGCCATTTCATTCTCTCTCATAAAGCATGATAGATCAAGAGTCACTCAGATTCATATCAACATATATCCATTTTTAAGATATGGGATAAAGTTTGATTTTGATTAGACAATTTACACTAGGGCATAGCCATCTCAAGGAGTTTATACTAGGTCATAACCCCCTTATTGGTGATTAATTTTTTAGATAATAGCTTATATTGAGGCATAGTCACTTCATTCATTCTCATGGAGCATGATAGATAAGGAGTAACTTGGATTCATATCAACATATATCCATTTTTTAGTTTTGGGATTGAGTTTGATTTTGATTTGATAATTTACACTAAGGCCTAGCCACCTTAGAAAGTTTATATTGGTGTATAGCCCTCTCATTGATGATTGATTTTCGAGATGATAGCTTATACTAGGGCATAACCACTTTATTCCTTCTCATGGAGCATGATGGATTAGGAGTCGCTTGGATTCATATTGACATATATCTATTTTTGATCTAGGATAGAGTTTGACTTTGATTTGATGATTTATACTAGGGTATAGCCACCTTAGAGAGCTTATACTAAGGCATAGCCTTCACATCAATGATTGTTTTTTTAGATGATATCCTATACTAGGGCATGCCTTCATTCCATCTCATAGAGCATGATGGATTAGGAGTCACTTGGATTGATATCGACATATATCCAATTTTGAGATCTGGGATAAAGTTTGATTTTGATTTGACAATTTATACTAAGGCATAGCCACTATGCTTGATTCCCTACACTAGGGCATACTCTTTTTCTAGAGGAAATTCGATACTCCCTTCACATTATAGTATGAAGATACTTTAGGGAGTAGAGATCTATCTTGATGAGATTGTGTATGTTACAACATAACCATTCTAGAGATTACCTTGCACAGAGGTTTAACATTTCAGATGTTACCTTATATACTAGGGCATACTCCTCTTGTCAGTGTTTGATTTTGAAGATGATTAATTTGTTTTGGCCTTACCCATTTTGACTCGATATATTCATGTTGGGGCATAACCCACTCAGTTGGTGATTGATTGTTTTTCAAAATGACAATTATATTGAGCATAACTACTTTGTTTGAATCCCTACATTAGAGTATAACCATTCTCTTGGAGGTGATCAGACATTCCTTTCATATTGGAGTATGAGAGATGGTTGAGAGATATTGATTTGATGTCTTTTATATTGGGGCATAGGCATTTGAGAGAGTATTTATACTAGGGCATGACCATCTTATTGATCTTCTAGGACATTGGAATTTGACCACTTGATTAAGGTTTTTTTTTATGGGTTATAGAGATGATGACGCCTTGGATTCGGTCTTCTCACCATACCTGGTCTTATTTAGATACTATCTTTCATTTATTTCATACCAAAATAGTCCATTTTTGCTATCTTCACACTTATGTCTTGTATTCAATCCACCCATCTCATTCCATCATGATGTATAAACTTATTTTGCTTCCAGATCATAGGATGATGTAGACTAATCATGAGTTTCCTAGTCAAACTTTCATGTGCTTTTTGGATACTGAATTTAACATCTTCCATGATGGCAAGGCTTGACAGATTGTCGATTATTTATGATGTTTTTCATTTGATAGTCTACATGTCATGGCATGACTTGGTGCATATTTAGACTTAGAGCTTTAGTTAGCTTTGTTTTTGTCTATCATTTGGTTTTATTTTGATAACATGGTCCCAAGACCCATAGTCCTATTTAGCTTTTTTAATTAAGGATCAGATATTTTCATCTTATTGTCGATGAGTGTATCCTAGTGTATGTCTTTGTTAGTGCCACACCCTAATTATCTGACTTTTTTACATTTTTTGTTAATGTCACACCTTGACTATCTGACCTCTTTTATGTTTTCTTAATGTCATGCCCTGACTATTCGACCTCTTTTTGTCTCTATTAGTGTCATGCTTTGATTGTCCAACTTTTTCATGTTTTCCTAAACTCGAGCCCTAACTGTCCAACTTCTTTTATGTTTTCCTAGAGTTGCACCTTGTTTGTTGGGTCTTCCTTGTGTTTCCTAATGTCCACGCCCTGACTACCCGACCTCTTTTCATTTTTATTTTATTAGCCTTGAGTTTTTTCTCTAATCATTAGTTTCTTCTTTTTTCTTCTTCCCTCTCTTGTTCACCCATTCATTCCCCCCTTTGGATAGCAAGGTCCTTAGTGTTTCATATAAATATTGTCATTACCCTGTTCAGAAGAGTCTCCATTACGATCCACGTAGATATTTCATGTTTCTCTATTAGTAGATCAATAAGCACATTTCATAACCTTAGAGAGCTTGTGTCTTATTGGGACAAATTTGGTGATCTTTCTTGTACTTTAGTAGAGCCCACTTCGTTTTGTTGGTTTATACACTTCACTTGTGAACTCTTCTAAAAATGGGCATATTTGTAGATCCCAAAATTTGTCCTAAGCCCATTCTCACTTTTTATATTATTTTATTATTTTATTATTATTATTTGATTTGATTTGATTTTTACTTTTGTTTTTTTCTTCTTTTTTCTTCTTTTTTTGTTCCTTTCTTATTTTTCACCCTTTTTTTTCTCCCACACACGTCTTCCCCTTCTTATTTTTCCCTCTTCCTTCTCTTTTCTTTGCTTTTTTCTTTTTCCTTCCTTTTTGTTTTTCTTTCTTTTCTTTTCTTTTCTCTCTACTTACCCTCTCTCCCAAACCCATCTCTAGTCGTCATCTACCTTCCTCCTCTTTCCCTTTTCTTATTTATTCTCCTTTCATTTTTCTTCTTGTTACCCATTTCTCTTTCTCACCTTGAAGATCCATAACCATGGCTGCCCCATACTTAACACTCTCATCACTAGACAATTGCCATCGGCGAGCCATTATTTGTCTGTGATCCCTTTTCTCCCTATGTTTCTCTCTTTTCTTCATTTTCTCTCTCTCTCTTATCTCACCCATTTTCTTTTATTTATTTATCATTATTATTATTATCTCATTCTTTCCCCTTATCCCTTATTCCACATTGCATTCAAGAAATGGGTAAGATGCCCTTTTTCATTTTCTTATTTCTTTAGTCATTTTATTTTTTATTCCTAAAGTAATTGTTCTTGATTGTTGAGTTTGCTTGTTTGGACTTTAGATAATTTTGCTTGGAATTTGCATATTAGATGTAGATCTTTTTTAAGACTTTAATAAATTAAGTTATCCAAAAATCTTCTTTTAAAAAAATAAAATAGGTCGAATAAGACATTTTCATTAAATTAGAAAAATAGACCCAAAAATAAGTTTTAGACATCTTTTTTAGATAAAATAGTCCAAAAATTTTATTTTAATAAAAGAAACAATTCATAATTTTAAAATAAATAAATAAATAAATAAAAGGCTCATATATATTCTTTCACAAGTCTTTTATTGATTATTTCAACAAATGTTAATTAATTATATATATGTAGAATACTTTTAAAACTTTGACCTCCCGTATCAAGATCGTTGGTGGCAAAGTTGTTTTCGTATTGTTAATACAATTTGTCATGATCCTCGTTTTCGTTTGAATGGGACAAAGTTGTTTCCAATTTTTTTTAAACTTGAGAATTGAGATTATAAAAGACAAGATGATTAGCTAATTTGATATTTCAGAATTTTCCATAAAAAACACAAAAATATATTTTGTAAAAAGTTGAAAATAGGATACAAACAACCCCTTGTAGTATCTTTTTTTCTCAACAAAAAGCAATTTAATAATAATAATAATAATAATAAATAATTATAGATTTAAAAAAAAAAATTCAAAACAAATGCAATCTATGATTTATTTGTTCAAATGGTTTGTATATCTTGATTAAATAAATAAATTATGGAAAGATTTATATATTTTAAAATTATTTATAAACAGAAAAAATAATGAATAAATTTTAAAATGTGTAAAAATTTTATCAAGTTAATTTAAACTTTTTTATTTTTTAATTTTTCACTTTCTTTCTCCTATTTTTTTCTCACATTTCCTTTTAAGGTTTTGGAATAAATTCCTTACTATTTGTGGAGTTTCAATATAAAATTTTATCTCTATGATACATATTTATGTAATATTTGGTTAAATTATTTTGAATAAATTATTTATATTTATCCTTTTAATTTTGTATGTCTTTATTTTAAAATATTAAAAATATACCTTTATTAAAAAATAATAATAATAAAAGAATAATAATGAAGTTCTAATATTTTATAAATTAAAATTAATTTAATAAGATAAATAATAAATTATATATTAAGACCAATACAACCTTGCTTATGAATATTTTTCTTTTTAACTATACTTATGTCAATTACACTTATAAAATAATTTTAATATATATATTTTTACTTATTTTATCATTTTTTTTGGAGTTTTTCCAAATATTTTCATGAATTTTGAATAAATATTTTTCACTTCACCGAAATTATTGTCAAAATATCCATATATCCTAAACTTTAAGTACCGATGTTTAAAATTTAAAAAGGAAATGAAGATATGATTAAAATAAACCTGATACAGTTACTCTATAAGAATGGATCCTCTTTCTAACCTTTTAACACACAAATTTGGAAACCTAAACCTATGGATTGTTTCTTTCCTATAATGGAATCCTATATTCCTTCTCAAACCAGCGCTGACTTTTCCCTTCCTACCAAATACAAAGAGAAAATCTTGACTAATCTTGATATAGGTGCTGTATATATGCGAGGTCAAAGTTTTAAATTTATTCTAAAATAATGTGTTTGATTAATTTCTTGGTCAATTCTCAAAGTCAAACTTGTATTTTGAATTGGAAAATTCAAGATATTCTAAGAAACTCGTCTTCTACAATACACAACCTGATTGAAGCTGAGCTGAGAGAAATTTTCACAATTGTTAGCATTCTTCAGGCATTTGGTTTATTTAAATTTTGGTAAGTAATCAAATATCATACACAACCTGCTCTTTGAAGTGGTCCTGGAAGAACGTTCAAAACCAATACACATTCAAATTACTTCTCTTATATTGATACGCGGCGAGGAATTGTTGATTCCCAAGCCACATGTGATCTGATTTAATGAATCTGTGCCCTTCATCCGAAGAATTCCGGTGTTCTGGATGGATGGGAGCAAAAAGGTGACCAGTTTTACCTTGAGTCAAATTCAAATGACAAAATATATTACCAGGGCAATCATGGACAGCACCCTTAACTACAAAAATTGCACCAATTTGGAGGCAGATGTACTATATTACTGTGGAGCCTATACTCTGTTGGCTGAACCACTCAGGAATTCAACTTCCAAGAAAAAAACTACTGGATTCAATATGTGGAGTATATGGCACCATCTGGGTCATGAAAATCCATGTCAAGTTACATGAAAATAATGTAGTAGCGCTCAAAGGAGTATAAGAATTATTCCTTAGGATTTAATTGATTTACTTTTACAATATGATCAAGAGAGAGAGGAGAGAAACCTGAATTGGGAATTGAAACCTTGGTAATTTATTTGCCAGACTTTGCATTTCCCTTAATGTAGCTGCCACAAAGTTGCTGCTTTCATTCTCAGACAGTCTGAAGCAATTAGAAAATGTGAATGGGAGGCCCCCACATTCCTTGGAGCTGTAGACACTTTATCGACACAAAATGTTTTCCATAACTGTGCAATCATGGGCATCTATTTCTTCTATACTTGATGGAAGCTCTGGTAATGATTGAAGCCTCTCGAATAACCCAACCTAAGGCCTTTGAGCTGTGAAAGTTGATTGAGGCTTGCAGGTAGAGTAACCAAATTGTTTCTGCTCAGATCTAAATATTCCAATGAGCACAGAGAGCTAAAGTCATTGGGAATTGCTCCTTCCAATATGTGGCAATCACTTAGATTTAACTTTCTTAGGGATCTTAAACCAAAGAAAGAATGCAGTTGCAAACCCCCAGAGCGTGGAATTTGTACGGGCAACAACTGGAAAGAGAGGAGTGAATTCCTTGGCTTGGATTCTAGTCCTTTACATCCCTCAAATGATAATACTTCAAGGTTTTCCAAAAGAGAAATAGAGGGTGGCAGCTCTTTTATAGCAGTTCCAGCTGCTTCGAGCTTCTCTAAACCTTGTAGGCTCCCCAAACCCTCTGGCAAATTGTCTAGTTTTGAGCAACCAGATAAAATAAGAGTTTAAAGAGATTCCAACTTACAAATGCTATGTGGAAGAATTGCAAGGCTTTTGCATTCTCTCAGATTCAACAGAACAAGTCCATTTAGATGTTGGATTGATGAAGGTAGCTCTTTTAGAGCAGTTGCATCTAATAAAAGTTCCAACAAACTCCCCATATTTTCCAAGATTTCTGGAAGCTCTTTGAGTTTTAAGCAATCTGAGAGAACAAGAATTTCAAGGGATCTCAACCTATAAATACAGCTTGGTAATGACTCAAGGCTTTGACAGTTCCTCAGATTTAATAAAACAAGTCCAGTAAGATATTCAATCGACAAGGGCAATCCTTTTATTGCAGTGCCCTCCAAGGAAAGCTCTGATAAATGTTTCATGCACCCTTGGACCTCTGGAAACTTCTTGAGTTTCAAGCACCCAGAGAGAGTAAGAATTTCAACAGATTCCATAAAGATGCTTCTTAGAAAACTCTTAAGATTCTTGTAGCCTTCTAAATTAAGGAAAACAAGCTTGTTTAGATCTCCAATGGATGGATGAACCTTGGACAAACTTGTACAACCTTCGAGAATTAGTCTCATAAGGTTTGGGGCCTCGGAGAAGTCTGGGGTTGTTATGCCAGCTAAAGCTTTGATGCCAACAATGTTAGTTCAAGAACACAAAGATAAAACAATCACACATACGGTACACGAGGTTTTAACGTGGTTCGACCAACCATACCTACATCCACGGATGAGAGAGAATGATTCCACTATATAATAGAGAATATTATAGAGGACAGAACCAAATATATAACTAGTGGGTCCCCGAAACATCCCATGTTTCCCCACTCCTTATATCCATACCCTACTACGAGCCCTCTTGCTCCACCGAGTACCTCCCGTTCTTTCTAACATCTCTATCCACCTCATATAGTCTCTATAGGTCCATCTCCATCTCATAACTTTTTCCCCTCATGACCTAGAATATTTATAGAGATATTTCCAACAACCTTCCTTATTCTATAAGGAAGTCTAATATTACAATAATATATCAACCTAGAAATATTCTATATGATATTCTTTACAAAAATGAATCTATACTATTTAGGAATTTGGGACACTTCCTAACAATCTCCACCTTGGACCAAATTCCATGAAGTTAATCTTCAAGCTCTCCATGACACAAACTTTTTTGTATCATATCACCACGAGAGAGCAATCGACTCCACCTTCAATGAAAATTCCTTTTGTTTTCATCTTGTGTACTTTGTGATCTTTTACTTTCCCAGAAATCTTCAACCCAAGCTCTAATACTAGTTGTTGTGATAGCGAAAGCTTTGATGCCAACAACGTTAGTTCAAGAACATAAAGATAAAACAATCACACATACAATACACGAGGTTTTAACATGGTTCGTCCAACCATGTCTACGTCCACAGAAGAGAGAGAATGATTCCACTATACAATATAGAATATTACAGAGTACAAAACTAGATACAACTATTGGGTTCCCGAAACATCTCACGTTTCCCCACTCCTTGTATCCATACCCTCCTACGAGCCTTCTCGCTCGACCAAGTACCTCCCTTTCTTCCTCACATCTCTATCCACCTCGTATAGTCTCTATAGGTCCATCTCCATCTCATAACTTTTTCCCCTTATGACCTAAAATATTTATAGAGATATTTCCAACAACCTTCCTTATTCTATAAGGAAGTCTACTATTACAATAATAGATCAACCTAGAAATATTCTATATAATATTCTTTACAAAAAATGAATTTATACTAATTAGGAATTTGGGACACTTCCTAACAATCTCCACCTTGGACCAAATTCCATGAAGTTAATCTTCAAGCTCTCCATGACACAAACTTTTTTGTATCATATCACCACGAGAGAGCAATCGACTCCACCTTCAATGAAAATTCCTTTTGTTTTCATCTTGTGTGCTCTGTGATCTTTTACTTTTCTAGAAATCTTCAACCTAAGCTTTGATACTAGTTGTTATGCTAGCGAAAGCTTTGATGCCAACAATATTAGTTCAAGAACACAAAGATAAAACAATCACACATACAGTATATGAGGTTTTAACGTGGTTCAGCCAACCATGTCTACGTCCACGGACAAGAGAGAATGATTCCACTATACAATAGAGAATATTATAGAGAACATAACCAGATACAACTATTGGGTTCTCGAAACATTCCATGTTTCCCCACTCCTTGTATCCATACCCTACTACAATTCCTCTCACTCCACCGAGTACCTCCCGTTCTTCTTCACATCTCTATCCACCTCGTATAGTCTCTATAGGTCCATCTTCATCTCATAAATTTTTCCCCTTATGACCTAGAATATTTATAAAGATATTTCCAACAACCTTCCTTATTCTATAAGGAAGTCTAATATTACAATAATATATCAACCTAGAAATATTCTATATAATATTCTTTATAGAAAGGAATCTATACTAATTAGGAATTTGGGACACTTCCTAACAGGTTTCAATTGTTGATACATTTGTAAAAAACAAAACATAAAAAAATGATTATAATTCGTTTAAAGTGAAAGACGAAACTTGCAAAGATTATAATCATATACCTTGAATCCTTTCAAAAGTTGTTCAACTCGACTGTAACTCATATTTAGCTTGACAAGCTGCTCAAGATGAAAATTTAATGGGAGGGATTTCAGAGGGTATCCATGCCAATATAGACATCTTAAGTTGTTCAATAGAAATTTGAAGTCTCCAGAAAGAACCAATTTACAGTCTCCAGAAAGAACCAATTGATTGAGTTTATTCATCCTTGTGCAAGCATCAGAATCAACACATAACTATTTCCGAGAAAAATATTCAAAGCTTCCACATAGCCACACGTTACAGACTTTGAGCAATCTTAATTTGTTTATCTTCATGAAGGCACCAAAACTGAAGTGTAGTTCCTTTGATGCTAACAAGTCAAGGACTATGCCTTCAACTACTTCAGCCCCCTACAATTAACTAAGAACAGAGTATGAATTGGAAATTAAAATCACAAAATTCTAAAAAGCAAAGCACAGAAAGCATCACACTAATGACTTGTTTTCTTTTTTTTTTAGGCAGTGTTCAAGGAAGCAAGTATGAAGATAAAAGAAAATGCATCTACTAAGACAGAAACTTAGGGAAAAGTTAGCAAAGGATTCAAATAAAATAATTCCCCCAACTTTATATCTACCTTTGCATACATAAATATGCAATACCTTATTAAAATTGTACATATATGTGAGTTTCTCAAATGAGTTGAAATTATCCAAACTTCCTCTTTACCTAGAGCTTATATATACAAAAAGGGAACACACACAAAGCTCATGTATTGAGGTCTTACTATGTTTCTAGTTAATGCATCATTGACATCTTCATGAATCCACAGTTTGCTGTGTTTTCCGGGATATTTAAGAGATTCTTGCCAAACAATTTCCCAACCCATTTCTTGTAACAAATCATGCATGCACAACTTATTATCTGAAACAATTATGAGTGACTTATCAATGAGAAAGAAACCACAACTTCTTTCCAATATCCGGAAAGAAACCACAACTTTCTGGTATTTCTGTGACAAAATTTTTGTCCTCCCATTTATAAAAGCATGCAATATCGAGAAATATCTCTCTCTTTGTCATCTAATCCATCAAAACCCATTTTAAGCACATTCTAAATTTCCATGTTGGGAATTCTTTTTAGTTTGTCCAATTCACCTTTCCATTCAAGTATGCTCTTGCTATACAAAAAAGCACCCAAGACTTTAAGAGCTAAGGGAAGACCCTTACTATAATGTATTACATCATAGCATAGCTGCATATAATCTTCTCCAGGGTGGTTATGTTTAAAGGCATACTGATGAAAGAGTTGAAAAGCTTCACTATCCTCTAATCCCCCAACTTCATAAATTGCACTGACTCCATGTGTAACAAGCAAATGCTTTTCTCTGCTTGTTATAATAATTCTACTTCCTAAACCAAACCAATCACAGTTTCCTGCTAAATATTCTAATTGTTCCAAGTTATCCACATCATCAAGAACAATAAGAACCTTCTTAGAGTGGAGTCTATCCTTTACAAAATTGATTCTTGTATTGGAAATTCCTACATTTGGATTTCCATCCTTCAATGTCTTTGAGAGAAGTTCCACTTGTAAATGATCCAGACCACGTTTTTGTGAGACTTCTCTAACATTTGCAAGAAAACAACAACCTTCAAATTGAGTGTAAATTTGCTCATAAATAGCACTAGCAATAGTTGTCTTGCCTATGCCACCCATGCCCCAAATTCCTACACTTAGAACATTATCCAACCCAATACACAATGGTGAATCCATTGCCTTTATGCGGGAATCCATTCCAACCAGCCCTTCACCATAGCTCGAGGATGCACCAATCAATTTATTAGATATATTTGTGACAAGTTCTGCAATAAGTATAGATTCATGCTTGCAAACTTTGAGGAAAAAAAAACCAATCATTTAATGAATTCAAGGATCCATTAAAAAAACAAAAGAAAAATTAGATAAATCATCAGTGATTTAGTCTTGTTTTTGGCAACTTAAAAGTCATATGGCAAGCTTATATCTCAGATTTTTTTCCAGTGTAAGTGTGTGTGTGTGTGTGTGTGTGTGAGAGAGAGAGAGAGAGAGAGAGAGAGAGAGAACTGTATTGCTATCTAGACAGACAGACAATCAAACTAGATTATAATAGCAAGCATCTGCCGCACTTCCTAGTAGTCTAAATGAGAAACTTCTCAGAAGTGGTCAGGATAGAAATACTAGAAAAGCCAGTGGATGCATGTTTAAGACTGCAGTAGTATTGATTGACAGTAGGAAAAAATTCTCTTCCAAATGGTTGAAAAAATTAGGGATTACCATCCAAAAGGTTTTAAAAGCATGACTATCCAATGGGGTTGGGGCACACTACTTAGGCATGGAAGAGAGCATGCCAAGGGGTCATTGGAAAGGATGAAAAGGCATTCATCCAAGGTCAACTTACCAAAGGAATAAAGCACACTAAAGGCAAATATGCTCAAGATAAGGTAAAAGGTTTTACAGTGTAGTCATAACATTCTTGCTCAATGTGATAAGGACTGACCGATGTGTAGCTTCAAACACCTTCTGCAGAAAGAAGGGAAAGGGTCATTGATATTATGGTCAAGTGGGTTGAAATCACAATTCGAAGAGGGTCGAGAAAAGTTTGATGTATTGTTGGATTGAATCCAAGTTATTCCATCTTCATAATTTTGATCACAGCCATGGAGAGATTTCCTTGCATATGTGAGATTAAGTTCATCTAAACTTCATTCAGTCATAGGCAGCAAAATACAACTTAATCCATACATGGGTTTAAGTCAATCATCTTGGATCAATCTCTCTATTGATCATCCTATGATTTCCAATTTTATATGGCTATGCAAGCTTTAAAGTTTCAGCATCATTACATCATACACCTAAAAGGCAAAGGAAAAAATTGCAGTTAAAAATACCTATCTGGAGAATCCCATCCAGAAATATTGGCAGCTTCAATCAAAGCCACTCTCCACTTGATCACTTTCTCCATCTGCTCCTTATAAACCTCTTCATGCTCAGCAAATGCTTGTGCAAAACTCCCGGTCTGTTTCCTCACATGAAAGGAATCCACATTGTTGAAAACTGGTAAAGCTGCATGTCCCATCGCCTTGGTGCAGTCAATAATCTTGACAAGTTCCTCCAGACACCATGTTGAAGAAGCATAGTTTTCAGAGAAAACGATGACAGAGAATCTGGACTCTTCGATTGCTTTTACAAGTGCTGGAGAGATCTCTTGCACTCTACTGAGCTGGTCATCCATGAAAGTCTTGGCTCCTCTTTGACACAGAGCTCTATGAAGATGGTCAGTGAAGCTTTTGCGGGTGTCCTCCCCTCTGAAACTCAGGAACACGTCGTACTTCCATTCATGTGTAGAAGATGAAGATAAAGAAGCCATTAAATTGGAAAATTGATAGCTTAATTTGTGGGACAGAATTATAAGTGAGTCAGAGAATGAATAAAGACTAAACTGAACTGAAAAGAAAATTATGTATGGCTTGACATGCAAATAGCAAATCACTATGTGCCCGGAAGTTTCTTGTGATTTTCTTGTGAGCTGCCATTGAAGTTTCGATCTACTCTTTCAGTAAGTAGTCAGACTACTTTGGAATCAAAAGGCCAGCTTTTTATAATTTACAAAATAAGTTTGTTTGGGCCGCTTAGCTTTATCGTTAGACTACATTTAACCGTTTGATTCTTGAAGAATCGTTCGACTCTATTGATCCAATAATTGGTTCAAACAGTTCAAAATTGGTCCAATAAATATACCAGAAATGTCGCTTGGTGGTTGGATCAATTAGACCAATTGATTTGGTTCAATTTTCAAAAAATATTGCTTTAACAAGTATGATAATCAAAACATAGAAAAAAAAAACTATTTACCAAGAAATGAGATTATTATAAAATAATAGAAAATGTAATCTATTTTAATGATATGATAACTTGTAACTAGATGAAACTTTGACTGGCAAAGAAAAAGAAAAAGACCTTAAGGAATTAGAAAATGTTATCTTTTATATTAAACTTATTTTTGTGTAAAAGCTCTCAACAATTAACTATATGTTTTCATAAAGCTTTATTTAGGCTATGTTACATTCTTGGAAATTAAAAAAAAAAAAAAAATTAAGAAAAATAAAAAATACATAAAATTAATAAATTATTATTTTTTTATTAATATAAATTAAATAATTTAAAATACCTAAGTTTTTCAAAATTTTTAATCATGGTAGTGGGCCTTTGATCAACCAAAGATAGACCATGCATCATCTGCCAAAGTGAAGCACAACAACCTTGTAATAGTGATGTCACATAGCAATTCATTATTCATTATTTTGTTTTCCCTTTTCAATGTGGATTTTCTTAAAGCTATTAAAAAAACACACAATATAAAGATTTGAGCGTGGGTCTTTCACAATATCTTTTATATACTAATAATTATAAATTAATTAAAATGAAATTATTATAAATAAGTTAATCTTAATTATCTTATTATGTCTCATATATAGTGATTAAATATATGAAAAATATAAATTTATAGATAAAATTATTAACATTTTCAAATAAAAAATATAAATATATATCAATATATTTTTTTTTTTATATCCTTCAATATATCTAAACTTAATGCATTATCATTTTAGTATTAATGTTTCCCAATTCGGTATATTATTGTCTAATATTACAAATTTATTATACATTTATCAATTTTTCTTAAAACAATTTCAATATATATATTATTATTTTTCGATAATTTTTTGAGTTATTTCCAACATTTCATGAGTTTTTATCAATTTCTATCTCATATATATATATTTCAGAATTTTCATTGATATTACTTTATATAGCTATAAACTCCAACTAATGATATATTGGTAAAAATCAATATTTTCATTCTTACTTAACATAGGAAAGAAAATTATTCAAATGGTGTGTAAATTAATGCAAACCATGAGTCATAGTTAGTGTATGTGTGTGGTAAATTAACTTAGTGTTTGATAAAATAATTATTTATCATGATTTAAAATTTTAAAATAAATTTAAATATTAAATCAAAATAATTAACTTATTCTAAATACTAAATTTTTTTATTCTCTTTGTTCATATTTGGTGATAATCATGCTTTATTTTTAGAATTCTTTTTTTTTTAGTAAATATTTTATAGTTATTTCGTAGCTTCACAATAGTACTTTTTAATATAAATGTTTAACAAGCTTAAGTTTATGAAGATAAATATTAAGAAAAATTAATGAGTTTAAATATATCAATATAATAACTTTAAAAAAATTAAGTTTATTTTACCAAAATTAATGTAAAAATAATTCATCTTAAAATTAATTTCAATAATTAAGTAATAAGGATTAAGTTGTATCATACACTCTCTTAATTAATAAATGACATAACTTCTTTCAATAACTTCTTCATTCTACTTTTGAAAAAATAAATTAAAAAATTATCATGATATTTATTTATTTATGTCTAAAATTTAAATATACTTGAATTTGACTTAAATCTAAATATAGCTTAATATCATTTAAGTGTTTAGACTTTTTTTTTTATTAATGTCTAAATATTATTAACTGTTAAAGTTTTTATTTTTATTAATATCAAAATATGTGAAGTGTTAAATTTATTTATTTTTGGTTAAAAACATTTATAAAAGTAATTTTTATATTTCTTCTTATTTTAATTTGAAAAGTTATAATTTAACAAAATAGTAATTTAATTAACACATCTAAAAAATATTACAATACATTATCAAAGTAAAAATTTTATAATGATAATTATGTAATTAGTAAATTATATTATTGTACAATCCATTGTTCCATGTCGTATATTATAGCATAGTTGTACATACCCATCAGTGCATAGATATATATCTTTTGATAATCTATCATGAATGTCTCGTGGACTCTAAGTGAAGTATGTAGTTATTATAGTATAAAGATGGCGTAGGAAGAGGCTCTCGGTTTACTAGTTCACACTCAACCATAGCAATAGGGAATATATTGCACATTATTTCCTTCTAAAAGAAATGTAGAAAAGACCTTAGAAATGGAACTTTTAGATAAAACCTAAGGGTGGCAATGAGATGAGTCTAAGAAGGATCATCTCAATCTCAATCTTATGTCATTTATTTATATTAAATGGGGTGAGATAAGACAAAATCATATTCGAACCTATCTTGAACTTGGTCTGAGGGCAAGAAGGGTCTCTAAAAAATCAACCTCATTGTCATTCTTAAGTACGCATCTATACCAATGAAAGTTTTTACATCTATTAAAAAATTCAATGTTCCCGATGTTAATTAACTTCACCAAACTAAATACACTTAATATGCATGAAAAAGTGTCAAAATTCTCAACCAATCAATGACATAAACTACAATCAAGTTTAGTACATCGTAACCCTAAAATATCTCCAAAACCCATTTCTTGTAAGACCCCCTTTTGATTAGGTTGCAAGTGTTGAAGTACTTTATACACCTAATTAGGCAAACAACAAGTGTCAAGATAAGACTGCAAGCCATACATATACATATGCATATAAATTAAATTTTTAAAAAATAAATTTCAATTTTTTTTTTTTTTTTTACCTTTGATACATTTTTTGAGCTTGTACCCTTTTGTTTTACATATTCATTGGAGCATTTCTTTGACTTCCCCAAGAACTTTTTTTTTTTCTAGGACTAAAAACTTTTTTCCTTATTCGACTTGGGATATTACATGCACCCACAACCTAACTTAGTAGTTTTAAAATTAATTAGTTAAAAAGAATGAAATAATCCCAAAATTTGTAAATATAACAAGATTGTGTTTTTGCTTGAAAAGTAACCCATTTTGACATAAATGTCTTTTGCCATTTCAATTATTTACATTTTTTTTTTTTTTAACAAAAAGTTATGACATTTTTGTCAAAAGGAGGACAAAAAAAAGATCAAAAGTTAAATTTCAAGATTTAGATTTTTAATGAATATTTTAATCAAATAACCCTTAGTTTTATATCACATAATGTTTCTTCTTTATTGTTCTTTAATCCCTTTTATTTAATTATTTTATCATACACAACCTATTAAATTTGAAAATTTTAACAATTTCTTGCAATGCATGCCTATGTGCTTATCACATGAGCTTCTCCATCTATGCTAGCTAGGGATCCATTTGATAATTTCTTTTAGTGTCTACATGCTTATCACATGGATCTTCTCATTTATATTAATAGGGGTCCATTTGGTATTTCAAAATAGTTAAAGGGGCTTCGCTTAAGAAAAGCTTAGAGATTAGTTAGAAACAATGTTTTTAGAACCCAACTAGTTATTGAATAAAAAAAGTTACTGATTCACGGTTTATTGGTTGAACTGATGTTTGAACCACAGTCAAACTGGTGACATCATAAATATATAAATTATAAATTAAAAATAAATTATAAAATTATAAAACTTATTTTTCATCTTTGATATTTCCAAACTTAAATCATGAATAAATATAAATGTATTAATATTTTAAATTTTATAAATAAAATTTTTATAACATTCATATGTAAAGAAATATATTTAAATAGAATAAAATTCTTTTATTCATAATTTATTTTACTTATATTATATTATTTAGTTATATTAAAAAATTTAAAATAATTATGTTAATTTAGGTTTAGTTTGCATTTTTTAAATTATAATCATTAATAACAAAGTGGTGATAGCCTAAACATGATCTAAAGGTCCATGGTTCAAACCCTCGGTTCCTCATTGTTTTCCTGGTCTCATTAGGTGGGCTAGGCTTGGTATGTCAAGGGCTAACCTTCCACCCATGATCCAACCTTTTAGTTGATGAAAAAAGAAGGTTAACCTAGAACCGACAAACCATGGTTCAAAGTTGTGGTCGCGGTCACTAAATTGGAGGGTCTTGAGGCACATCGGTCTTGACATCTTAGCTCAATTTTGGATGATATGTAAAATTAGATAATTATAAAATTATAAAATTATAAAATATTATAATAAATATTTAAAAAATAAATATAATTAAATAAACTTAAAAATTAATAAAATAAAATATTATGAAAATTAAAATTGTTCAATAAATTTTTAATATTGAAATTAAAAACAAAAACTCTTTAATTACCAAACTCAAATTAAAAAATAAAATAAAATGTGATGATTTTTACCACACATTAGCATTTAAAAATTGAAATAATAAAATAACATATATTATTGATACTATCATTTAAAACAACAAATATATTGTTGATAATGGCATTTAAAACAATAAAATAGTGCATTAGATCAAATCTTCAATTCTCAAACACCACCAACCCACCCATGAATAGAGAAAGAGAAGAGAACCCTAGCAAAAGTAGAGAGCTTCCTCTGCAACCCACACCCACTCCCACACCGACGTCGGCGACACTATGGAGATGAAGTAGAGAGATAAGAGATTAACACCCAAGATCATCGCTAATGGAGGAGGAGGGGTCCACGAAGGTGTTGCAGTCCACCCTGTGGTGAGGTTAGCAAAGAAATGGCCTCCACCTCCTCTTCTCATACACCTCAAAGACAATCATGACTTGGACTAAAAAACTTTTCAAAGACTTCATTGGGGTCATCTTCTTCATCATGGGTCTTCAATCATGGGTCGTGATTCTCATGATTTTTTTTTTCCTTTGAAGAGTCATTGTTTTTAAAAAATTTCTCAATTATGGTTGTTTTTTTTTTGGTGTTTTTCTAAGTTTTGGGTGCTGTTTTGCTATGATTTAGAAGGACATTTTTTTGTATTGAGTTTAACTCAAAAAAAAAAAATTTAGTAACTCGAATGATTCGCGCAAGTTAACTCAGTATCTCGACTAAATCAATTGAGTTTAATCGATTCCTAGCTGAGTCTTTACTTAAGATGGTATCGAGTATCAAACTTGGTGTGGAAGGGGTTGAGGCAGATACAACTCAGTTGAGTCATACTAGACTCGATTGATACTTTGAACCATGAGACAAACTGGTTCATTGACTCACTAGTCCAACTATTAGTCTATCTTATTCAAGGCTGATTCATTGTGTACTCCAACCCAAATGCCAAACTAGACCAGGCTTCGGTCGACAATTCGACTTGGTCCTAGTTAGATTTTCTAATTTATCCAAACATTTAAGAAACCTCAAATATAAAAAAAAAAAAAAAAATATTGATAATAATAATAATAATAATAATAATATGTTTTTCAACTTTTGAAAAAGAAAAAGGGAAATATATTATTATTTTCTAATAGTTAAATTGCATATTATATAATGGTAAAGCTTAAGAGGAATCTTATATATAAAAAACTAATATTACCATCTCCAATTTCTCAAAATGGGAAAAATGAATTTTATTTCCAATTACAATAAATTGTATAGTTTGATAAATATATATATATATATATATATAAAGGGTGTCATATGCATCTTAGGGCATGTTTGGTACATAAGAATGATGAATGAGAATGAATATTTTGTTTCCATTCTTATTTCCTCTTGAATAGGAATGAATTTGGTGATTCCAATTCTTGTGTTTGGATGCATGCATATAGGAATGTAAAGTTGGAATAACAATTTGTTTCCATTTTAATGTTAAGTAAAAATGGGAATGAAAATGGAAAAAAAAGAAATAAATTATCAATAATATTTGTACATAGGGTTTTAAATAATTTTTAAAAATTTTTGAGAGTTTTTTCTACTTAATATTAACAATCTATTTCGGTGTATGATTTAAAAAAAAATTGTTTTAAAAAAATTATGCCTAGTTATTATTCTTTAGAAACAATTTTTAAAAATAAAGTAAAATATAAAATTGTTATTCCATTTTTTTTTTTCATTTGAGAAAATAAATTTCAAATCAAGTGAAACTTTGTATCGAATTTATTAATAAGTTTAATAATTTTAAAAAATAATTTAAAACTAAAAAAATATATGTAACAACTATAAAAAAAATAATAGACATAATTAATACTTTAAATTCTTTAATAAATCTTGCAATTTTTAAGAATAAATTAATATTTAAAAAATTAATTAATTAATATTAGATTAAATAAAATAATTTAAAATGTCATCTTTGTAATTGAGTAATAAATATATGCATATAATGAAAAATTTGGCTTATTTATACATTACAATTTTAAGGGCAAGGAAGTGATCTAATGTGGGTTGCTTAGTATGAAAAGATACTTTAAAATTTAAGAGCTTTTCATGGAGCTCATCAAATGTAATTGGGATGTCATGTGCTTGAACGACATAGACTAGTTCTTTGTATTAGTCAACAAGGCCATAAAAGATTTTCTCCGTGGCATCCTCTTCATCCATTAGGGCACCAAGGAGAGCAAGTTCATTGGCACGAGCTTTAATGGTATGTAGGAAGGCAGTGATGCTTTGCAAACCCTTGGTGTGATTCTTAAGGTGGCTATTGACTTGTTTAATGTAGACATGTGATAGTTTGACATAGGTATCCGTGAAGATGATCTATGCTTCACGAGAGGCTATGACATAGGCAATGAATGGAATTATGGTGGGTAAAATGGAGCCAATAAGTGCATTTAGGATCAATTGATCGCAACGAAGCCATGAAGAATAGGTTGGGTTGGGTATTACGGTGTCATTGGCAATGAGAGTGGTGGGTGGACAAGGTTTGGTTCTATCAATATAGCTGAGGTCAAAGCCAATAAACAGTGTTTGGAATTGAAACACTTACAATAAATGTAAATAAAAAGATGTATATAATAAAAATTTGGTGACAAATTAAAAGTAGATTTTAATACAAACAATTTTATATGATTCCGGTTTTTTATTATTATTATTAAGCATTATGTCACGAATTGTAAAGGCCAATATACAAGTGATATTCTTTCTTTTTGTTTCATGAACCATAATTTAAAATAAAATTTTTAATATTGTCATTAAATATACATTTTGAAACATAAAATATGATAATTTATTTTAAATATTACATGAATTATGAATTGATACAAAAATTTGAAAATATTAATATGATATTTGATATTTTATAAATTATAAATTAAACTGAGGATTTGGATTTAAAGCATAAAATGAGTTATTCTTATATTTAATAGCAAATATTCTATATCTATACTTTCACATCTCTGGTTTTCTTTCTTTAAAATATTTATTTAATTTTGAATGTGCCAAATACCCCCTTCCGTCAATTCCAACTGCAGCAACTGCCATTCAAAGATCCCATGCCTATGCTAGCCACATATTCACAAGCCACTAACATAATATTAAACCATGCACGAACCCCCAGCCAGATACCCATTTTTTCCTCCCATCCATCAACCACCTTCTTACTCCCACCACCGCCACTGCTCACCATTCCCACTTCTCCTCCACCGCTTCCGGCTCTGTCTTCCTCCTTCTGCTTCTCGCCGCCGGCCCCACCGCCACTGCTCACCATTCCCACTTCTCCTCCACCGCTTCCGGCTCTGTCTTCCTCCTTCTGCTCCTCGCCGCCGGCGCTGCCGTCGACGGCAGAGTCATAAGCAACCGCACATCGTCCATCGGCCTAGTCTCTGACGGCGTCCACGACCACCGCAATGGTTTGCCTTATCTTCTTCTCAGGTCTTTTTCCGCCGTTTCAGCCTCGGATTCAAGTGATCATACAGCAAACCCAGATAGAAATCAAACCTCCACAACCCGGTCACCTTTCCGATTCCGGTGATGATCAAGTGCGAGAACAGCAGGTTCGGTTCTTCAAGTCTGGCACTCGGAAGAGAGAGGACAACTGGGTCATCTCCCTCTTCGTGGTCCTCCACATTGGGCCCTTCTTGCATCGCCTTGGATTTGAAACTGACCGGTTTAGAACCATAACTCCTCCACGGGAGAGAGATCACCATAAGCCATGCAAGGGAGAATACCTGAGCTGTTGAGGAGGATTCACATGAGACTTAGAGGACAAAATCAGAATTTGTAAAGTGGAGAGCATCAGAACGTTGAGAATACCTGAGCTGATTGTGGACACGGTGGGGGTTGATGTGAGCACCAGACTTTTCTAGAATGGAGGCTGTTTGGTGCACGGTTTGTGGAAAAAAATGTGGCAGAATGTTCTAGAGAGTCACATGGATTTAGTGCATGGTTTTGGCTTGGAGGGTAGAGGATGAAAAGGTTTTAGAGAGGTGGTTGTTAGTGGATAGATTTGAATTTTGGAGGGGATGAAAGAATGATCAGAGTTTTTAGAGGGAAGTCTCTAGAACTTTGGGGAGGACAGAATACAATTAGGGAGGAAAAATGGAGTGAACTGAATTTTGCGACATAATTCTTTAGTGGAAAAAGCATGCAGTTGAATTCGGTCTTGAAGGAGGGAGCGATACAGCTGAGTGAAGAAAGATTATAGGAGAATTGAGAGCACAAATCAACTTGGAAAATTGAGGGCATATATCAACTTGGAAAATTGAGAGAACAATCAGAATTTTGGGAAGAAAATTTGAACACAGAATGTTTATTAATGGTTGAGAGCATGAGATTCTTGGGGAGGCAAGCTGATTGTGTACGACTGTTAATGGTGGAGAGGTAAGTTGATTGTGCATGGCTATGAGAAGAAAAGCAACAAGCACATGATCACACCATCAGATTTTGAGATCACCAGATTGCTAGCATAAAGCGCACATCGGATTGCTGAATTTTGAGAATTTGCATAAGCTTGTGAAGAACAACACCACGACCTGAATTTTGGAGAACACACACTAGCCAAACTGATGAAGAAGGCACACATAGCTGCATAGAGAAGGAGACTACCAGGTTGCTGATTGAAGCAACATGCATCAACCATTGAAGATACCATCAACATGCATCAGCCATTAAAGATACCATCAACATGCATCAGCCTTTGAAGACACCATCAGCACGCAACAGGTTTTAAAGAGATACATCACTGAACTTTGAAGAGGATTTTGAGGTAAGTTGCTGAATTTTTTTTTTTTTTTTTTAGTTTTTGATTTCATGTTTTTCTTCTTCTTCTTTTGCATCTTTTGAATATGAGATTTTACCATGCTTGGGTGTGGATATTGGAGGCCACACAGATTGTTGAATTTGATTGAGATATGCTTCTCTTTTTAATTATGAATTCATGTTGAAAATCAGATCATGATGTGTTCTTTTTTTAGTTGTGATTTCATGTGGAAATTTGTTTGTGATGCTCTCTATCTTTGGTTGTGAATTCATTAGCATTGTTAGCAATTTAGTTTCTATTAATCTTTGTTAGAATCTCAAATCATTTTTCTTAAAATCTTCTCATGTTCATCACCTAATTCAAGCCTTTGGAGACCATATGAAATAATGCTTTGTGTGAAATTAATTTTTTGATTATGTTTTCTTTGGTTTGATCTTATTTTGGTTGTTTGGTTTTGTGATGATCAACTTGTTCACTTGCAGCCATGATGCCACTATGAACACACACACATCAGCCACACTTTCACTCTCATCACATACAACTCAGCATGCTTCACTCACTTTCAGCACTCACCACTTTGTTTCCCAAGAAATTTTCTTCTTTTAGTTGTGTGATTTTATGTGATTATTTGTGTTTGTTAGTGATTTCAGAATTCTTATTAATCTACCTTTCTAAAAATCAATTCTCAAATTTTCAAATTCATCTTAGACATTTTTAGGTTATGAAAAATCATTTTTCAAAATCATGCAACCACTTTATTTCAGTATGCATGCTTACTTTGGTTTTCAATGATTTTCAATTTTCTTACACTTGAATAAAATTCATAACTCTAAAATAATGGAGTAATTCATGGCCTTCATGAGCTTCATTATGATTATTGAGGGTTTAGGGAAGTGTGGATCAGTTCATGAAAATTAAATCAGACCTTGGTGAAGCCCTACATTCTAAGTTTCCAAAACAACCCCTTAAGTTATGAGTTTCTGACCTTCAAGATATTAAATTGAGTTTGGACACTTTATAAATGATCAAAAAATATTTTTCATGCTCGGATGACTTTTTTAAACTTCTTAAAGGTGTTGGGGAAATTTTATTTTGAACAAAAATCACTTTCCAAGCTAATAAATAAAATCAGTTTTTTTAGAAGGTCCAGTTTCAATTCAATTTTTGATACACAACATGTTTCTATAAAATTAAATTGGTTTGAGAGGTTTTTAATTTATTTTGATATTTTTCTCATATTTTAGACTTCTCAAATAGAATTTTAGGCTTTTATTTCACTCAAAAACAATTGTCCTTGTATGAGAAACAAACCCATCTTTTTGTGTATTGTGCTAATTTCAATACGTAGATGTTGAATGTTTAATTAAATTTTTGACTTGATGAATATATTTTTTAATATCCTAAATATTTTTCATGTAATTTAGACATCTCAAATAAGTTGTAAAATTTTTATTTTGATTTTATCACACTCTTAAGATAGTTTTTAAAACTCATCTTTGCATATAATCATATTCTACCCTATTTTTATTAAATATGGGATATATGCTGTATAATTAGGATTGTTGGACACTTGGGTTCTATTCTAGACTCATTAAGGTTGATGCACTTTTTTTTTTTTGATTTAATATCACTTCTGGCTATTTTTTTTAAGCATTTATTTTGTGCATGTATATGTTATGTCTTGTTTTATGAGTGATCCTAAGTTTAATTAAATCTAGGATAATCTGAGTATAATTAAGTTTCTAGGGCACTTGCGTTTATTCGAAACTCTTTAAGGATGATGTACAATTTTTGTTTTGATGAAATATCACTTCCAAATATTTTTTACGGATTTATTTTTGCATGCCACTATTATGACCGTTGTGTAATTTATATGTTTTTATTTATTCAACATCTTTCCACATATTTTTGAATTTCTTTGATCCTTGATATGTGTTGTGGACATGTTGTATGTATTTGATAAACCTATATTGTCATTGCTTTGTTTCATTATCTCATATTTAGTTTAGTTTTGAGAAATTATTAGTTTGGTTGCTTTGTTGATACTATGTTTGGTTTAATTATCTTAAAAATCATTAGTTTGATTATTCTGTTAATCTCATGCTTAGTTTATTTTTTAAACATTATTGGTTTGGTTGCTTTGTGGATATTACTCGTAGTTTAGTTTCTATTAAAAACCATTAGTTTGGTTATTCCATTGATCTCATGTTTAGTTTAATTTTTAAAAATTATTGGTTTAGTAGCTTTGCTGATATTATGCTTAGTTTAGTTTCTTTGAAAAATTATTAGTTTGGTTATTCTTTTTATCTCATGCTTAATTTAGCTTTTAAATATTATTAGTTTTGTTGTTTTGTTGATATTATGTTTAGTTTAGTTTCTTTTAAAAATCATTAGTTTGGTTATTCCATTAATCTCATTTTTAGTTTAGTTTTTTAAAAATTATTACTTTAGTTGCTTTGTTGAGGTGATGTTGGGTATAATTCTTTTAAAAATCATTAGTTATTTTAGTTCATTAATAAAATTGGTCCCATATTTGAAAGTTCATGTTTTTAGTTTGCTTTAATTTAATTTGGTTCATTTTAATTAGTTTAAGTACTCTTATAGTTTTAGTTAATTCATTAATAAAATTGATTATATATTTGAAAGTTCACGTTTCTATTTTACTTTTATTTAATTTAATTCATCTATTTAGTTTAGATAAGTTCATAATTTTAGTTTATTAATAAAATTGATCTCATGTTTGAAAGTTCATGTTTTTAGTTTAGTTTGATTTAATTTAATTCATCTCTTAAGTTTAGGCACTTTTATAATTTTTGGTTCATTAACAAAATTGATTATATGTTTCAAAGTTCATGTTTTTAGGTTGGTTTGATTTAGTTTGACTCATTTTAATTAGTTTAGGTACTTCTATCATTTTAGTTCATTAATAAAATTGATCCCATATTTGAAAGTTCATGTTTTTAGTTTGCTTTAATTTAATTTGGTTCATTTTAATTAGTTTAGGTACTTTATAGATTTAGTACATTAATAAATTTGATTTTATGTTTGAAAGCTCATGTCTTTAGTATACTTTGATTTAGTTTAATTCATCTATTTAGTTTAGATACATTTATATATAGTTTTAGTTCATTGATAAAATTGATTTTATGTTTGAAAGTTCCTGTTTTTAGTTTACTTTGATTTAATTTGGTTCATTTTAGTTCGTTCAGATATTTTTATAGTTTTATTTCATTAATAAAATTGACCCCATGTTTGAAAGTTTTAAGTTTTTTAGTTTGCTTTGATTTAATGGTTCATTTTCATTAGTTTAGATATTTTTATAGTTTTAGTTCATTAATAAAATTGATCCCATGATTGGAAGTTCATGTTTTTAGTTTACTTTGATTTAATTTAATCCATCTACTTAGTTTAGGTACTTTTATAATTTTAGTTCATTAATAAAATTCATCCCATATTTGAAAGTACATGTTTTTGGTTTGCTTTGATTTAGTTTGACTCATTTTTATTAGTTTAAGCACTTTTATAATTTTAGTTCATTAGTAAAATTAATTCTATGTTTGAAAGTTCATCCTTTTAATTTAATTTAGTCAAACTCATTTTAATTAGTTTAGGTACTTCTATAATTTTAGTTCCATACTGAATTGATCCCATTTTTTTTTTAGTTTTTGTTTTAAAATCATTAATGTTAGTTCATGATCATTCTTATCTTAGTTTATATGCTTTTAAAATCCTATAGGGGTTAGTTCATGAATCAATATCTTATTAGTTTGTCTAATCTAAAATGCTTTGCTTGCTGCTTTAGTGATCCTTCATTTAATTTTTTTGTTTTTTTTTTTCGGCCGTAGGAAACGCATGAAGATTGACCTCTACTCTTACCTATTTTGCTTGGTTGCTAGAAAATATTATTTTGTGGTTTTATTTTTTCTTGTTTTGCTTGGTTTTATATCCCTGTGCTTTGTGGTTTAAAAATGAAACTTTTTGCTTTTAAAAAGAAAGTATTTTCTCAAAATGTTCTTTATTAAAATGGATTTAAAAAACTCCTATAATTGTTAGGGTAAAAAAAAATCATTTTCTTAAAAAACATGCAACCAAGTTTTAATTGGTTTACAACTTTCTTTTATTTTCAATAAAAATTCTACTTTGAGTGGAATATGAATCCAAACTTGTGATCCCAAATGAATGGGATAATTCTCAACTTTGATGAGTTTGTCAATATTCGTGCGAAATTGGGAATCCATAGGCTAAGTTTGTGTACATCAAGTGAGGATTTGTGAAACCCATACATAAAATTATTTTTCAAAAGCCTTTTATTGTTAGCTTGTTGGATTTGTAGCATCTCTAGAATAAAAATTTGATTTGGCTAATTTATGATACTCCTAAAAAATTTTCCCGTGGTTGTATGATATTTTGAACTTCATGAACTTGATTTTAGAAATTTGCTTCAATCAAAAATCATATTTCAAATGAAAATTATGAAATAATATTTTGGTAGGTTTAGTTTTTGCCTAACTTTGGATACCCGAACCTTTTTTGTATTTTTAAATTACTAGATGAATTTGAAAAATTATTCTGACTTTTGTCCTTAATTCTCAACTTCTTGAAATTTATTTTATACACATACAATAGTTTTTTTTTTTTTCTAATTAGGAAAATTAATTTTCCTTTGTTGTACCCATTACATTATCCTAATTTTGAATAGAGAGGCTCTTTGATTGTTTTTTAAATTGATCCATATACTTTCTTACCTTGTTATTATTTTTCTTTTAAATTAGACCTTCTAAATATATTTCATGATTTTCTTATAATTTTATAGCACTTCTAGGTTCATTAAAAAAATCGGTTTATGTATTCTATTAAATTCTATCATATTCTAAACCTTTTGATATAATTTCGTAAATTGAAATTAATCAAGGCTTCAATATATTGTTTGGCTAGTTGGTTGAAAACTAGACATGTAAGAGATGTTCCTTGAAAATTTTTGTAATTAAATTTAGATTCTAGATATTTTCTTTTAGGATTTGTCTACATGCTGAAATTTTTATATAATTTTTTATTTATTATTTAATTTAGAGTTAATTAACTAATCATCTCTTCATCTTGGCTTTGGAATTGTATTATAGACATAATGAGGATGTTTTATGATTTTTATTTATTTATTTATTTTTTATGATAAAATAATACTTCAAGATATTTGTTTTGAGTTTTTCAAGTGAATGCAATTGTTCTACCCTTTGCTGTGTGCTTTGTCCTATTCTATAATTTTGGTATTTTTAAGCTATCCTGTACATAGTTTATCCTTAACAATGAGGTGTATGCATGTCCTAGGTAATAGATGATATTTCTTTGGATTCTTGTCATTTCTTTTAAGCTATACATATACCATGTGAATTATGATTCACTATCACAATTATTTATTATTGTAATTGTTCTGACCACCCTCTAGCTTTATGGAAATGCCTTGCAAGTTATTTATGCAATCCATGGACACCCCTCATACTTTTATCCCTTTAGTTTTGTAAATAGATATGTTTTGTGTGTCAACATCTTCATATTTGATATTACTTTGTTATGTGCTATGATTGGTGTTTGATTCCTTGAATTAGATAGACACATGTTGTATTTTGCATTATTTTTCAAACTAACTTTGATGTTTTCATGAAAGTGCTTTAGGTTGCAGTTCAGGTATTTTCTTTCTCATATGATTGATTTTGCGGTTTGATTATTTCAATGTGAATAACATTTTGTTTAGCCTTAGATATAATCACCTTTGTTATTTTTAGTATCCACAGTTTATCGATTAATTATCATACTTACCTCAACCTAGTCAATAGAGACCTATTTTTAAAGCTTAGAGGGGTGCTACCCTTATGGTACTTTCCTAGTAGGTAATCTGACCTTCATCCATACTTAGACTTGGGTTTTCAAAGATGCACTTTTTTAAAATTAAGGAGTCATTTTTTAGGGTTTTATTTCTTATTTTGTTTTCCCTTTTAAAAATAAATGAAAATAAGTGGCGACTTTGTTTTTATAAAAATCAAATTTTCACTAAGAGAACGAGTTTATCGTTAAGTAGGGATGCATGTGAAAAATGCAAGTCCACACATGTCTTTCCCTTAACAAAGGAGTCACATTATGGCTTTATTTCTTATTTTGTTTTCTTTTTTTTTTTTATATATATATATATAAAAAAAAAGAAAAAAAAAGTGGCAATTCCAACTTTTCAAAAAAAAAATAAAATCAGTTTTTCGTAATAAAAATGAGTCTCATCATCTAGTGAGGACACACATGAAAAATATAGATCTACAAAATGGTGACTCTACTCGAAATGTTTAGAGGGTTAAACTTGAACTCAAGTTAAGGGGAAATGTGACATTGAATTAATTGATTAGTGGATACCCTCTCATTGTGCCTTTGTTGTATGCTTGCATATTTTAGGGCGTAGGAGAGGTTAACTTGGTGATTATTTTGTATATATTGCATGTGCCTTACTGTATATTGACTATTGTTATTATATGTGTTTGTATATATCTGCTCATGTTTGTATATATCTATTTTGCATGATTGTGTGATGCATGATTACCTTCCTTCCGCATAATGCATGTTTTTCTTTTTTGTGTAGGATACACATTTATCCCTCTATCTTGAACTCCCTAGCCTTAGTTGATTTTCTCTTTTTGATCTCGTATTTGGTGGATAAGACTTGGTACCTTATTTGTTTCCCAAGTAAGCTAGTGATTAGGAGTACAGTCTAGTTGTGGGCTTTATGTATGTTTTGGAGCACTTAGAGCATTGTCATGACATTATCAGCATCTTGAGATCGTCACCTTAGAGTAGATTACAACATCATTAGCCTTACCACATCATTTTTATTTTATCAGAATCCTATTTAGTCACCTCATCCCTACTATCATCCCACTTTGCCACATCATCCTACCTTACCATGTCATCACTTTGCCACATCCCTAGTGCCTTAACATCATCTTACGTTGTCATATCATCCTTGCCACTTTATTCTTATCATATTAGCATTGTACCTTATCATCTCATTCTTACCGTCATCCTCACTTTGCCTCATTATCATACTTTATCATTTCACCCGACATTTTTTTTTTTATGTCATCATCCTATCTTGTTGCGGCATTGTGATGCCTTAGAGAGCATCACGACATCATAGCCACTTGGAGTTTGATCATTGAAGACTTGTATAACCCATGACTAGATTCAAGATATATGTGTGACTAGTGTGTTTACTTTTTTGCTTTAGTTTAAGAGGTTTGGATGCACTTATGCCACACACTACACACGTTAGATCATGCTATATGTGTGTTAAGAGAGGTAACATGTGCTAACTAGTAGAAAACCTTAACCATTAGGGAACCACCCTAAGATGTCGAGGAAGTGCATGTGTAGAGGTAATGACCACCTTGCATGGAAGCTCCTAGTCTCTTTGGAGGTGTGTAGGAGGTTATGTACCAATAATGAGTATGATTGCTCCTACTATGTCCTTGGACCTAGGATACCTACCCACACATAGGTGCATTCATCTATAGGAATTTGATAACAACAATTTTGCATCAACATTAGAGTTCCATCAACATAGATTAGTTGTATTATCATCCTTTTTACTCTTCATTAGTTGGATTCAGTTAGTCAATCTTCTAGGTTATACATTTGTCGATCTTGTATCGTCTTCTTCCTTTTAGAATTTTGTCAACCTGAAGATGTTGTATATAAAAAGGATTTACATTTTTAAATGTATTGTCACTATTTTAGGTTCTTGTACAATAAGTGTAGCATTCTGGGATATGTTATTTGACATTTTTCGACCTAAGTCTAGGGTTTTGTGTTTTGTGGTTTATTGATAGGTTCCTTAGGCGACTCATGTTAGTTGGATTTTTGGGGACCTAGTTGGCTTTTTCTAGGTGAAATGGTGGGGTGTTTGTCAAAGTTGGTGAGACTATTTATTTTCGTTGCATCAAAGCTAGTCGTTTTGATTATTGAGTCTATGTTAGTCTTGTGGTGTAGTTAGAGTTTGTATTCCTTGTAGAGTGTTTTGACTTGTTAGTATCTATTTCTACTATGGATGTACATTGATCATTAGACTCAACCTTTTTCATTGAATATATGTTCGTGTCTTATGGTGCACGAGTTAGACTTTCGATATGGTGCATTATTCACTTGCATATCAAAATTATTGGGCCTAACTCATCATAGAGGATATTGAGCCCATTAACTTAGGACTAAAGGATCGACTTAGGGAGCTTAAGATTGTGGCTCATTTGTCTTGTGATTAGAGTTGTACCTTATTCACTTCCATTTACACCTTGACCTTTATATCCTATCTATCTTGAGCCTTGCACAACATTTATCCCTTGACACCATCACATGACCTTTACATCCCTTCTTATCATACCTTATACAACATCATCTACATGGACATTGTTCCAATCTATTTATTTGTTCTTTGTACTTGAGGTTGATTTTATGAGACAAGAAGGGTGGCTTACGATGAGCAAAGTGGTTGATTGCACAAGATCATTGACTATTCTATGGTTGAGAGAAGCATCTTGAGATTGTTATAAAGGATTAAGAATGGGATATTTATGCATGATTTTAGAGAGATGGAATGCCTACATTTTGATGTTGTACACCAATTTGTAGTGTTGACCATGTGAGAGTTTAAGAGCATGATGTTTAAGCTTTTGACCAAAGAATGAGTGGCCATCATTTCATGAGCCTATTTATCTAATCATGTTGATGTTCATGCTACGATTCTTGGTGAAAAAAAATAGAGAAAAACTAAAGAAAACACATAGATTTAACGTGGTTCGGTAGATTGCCCATGTCCACGGGAACAAAGAAGAAGACTTTCACTATATCTCAATTAGGGTTACAAAAAAGGGTATTTATACTAACCCTCATGTATTGAAATTCCAAAAATACCCCTGAACCATACCACAAGGGGCGTTGCCCCCCGCATTTGCTCCCCTCATTCCACTCCGCTCCACTCTAGCATTTGCTTTTTTTTCTCCATATGTTTTTCACTCAATATGAGCCACATACTACAACAAATCACCTTTGTGTATAAAGTTACCCTTTGCTAGCTAATTGAGTCATGCATATTTAGCCTTTTGATTCATCACCTTGCTTACGTCGTTTCTCTTACCTATGGTTAGGGCCTCTTGGCACATCTTTGCTCATAGATAGGATCACCTAGGTTGTGGGCTCCTCAAGTGATTCATCTTTTGTATTCATTATATTTGTCTTGATCATTTGTATTATTTCATTCGTACCTCTTCTCAATACTTGTTGTACCTATTTGAGTCATTGTTCATTATTCCGTCATTATGAGTTCATATATGTACATACAAGTTAGCCTTCTTATACATAAATTGAGATTTGTATAGGTTACCTTAGGATCCTTGTACATGATTGCCTTGATTCATTGGTTTGATTGTTGTTAAAAAGAAAAAAAAGGAAAAAATTATGATGTTAGTCTTTGTTGGCGGCTTGTGTGATAGTTTTGATCATTTTATTATATATATCCATCTCATCTATACATCGAGTTATGATTGAGTTGTGGGTTTTATCCCTAACTATGACATTTTGCTTCTCTTGTGCTCAATTACACTTTTTATTTAGAGTTTTATTCTTATTCATCTTGGTTATGTTCTTTTTTGCTTATATATTGAGTTATCATTCATTAGCATTATTTGCTTTACCTCTAGCCATTGCACCATTCCTTTGATTCCTTGAGCCTATTCTAGAGTCTCACCCTCGTCATTTCCATTTCTTTGAGTCATTCATGTGGATGGTTGGTATTTGTGTAGTTCTTATCTTGGATTTGTTTTTCTTTTCATTGATTTCATCTTTTCATTCATTCATCATATGTATCATAGTGTATTTGTTTTCATTCATTTAGTTATCTATATCATAGAGCATATGTGAGGTTTATAATCTTTGAGTTTCTTTATCTATTACACTGTGTATGCCAAAGGCATGAGGATTATATCATTATGATTATTGAGCTTAGTTTCCCTTTGTTTCTTTTACCCTATTATCTTAGCCTACATTACATCTTAGGTCTTAAGACCGCCTTGAGACCATGACATCATGCATTATGCTTGATATCTCACACATGGGTGGCATTTGAGATTGGTTAGAGATCAGTTCGAGTATTATGGATGAGAAACTATGAGAGGGTTTACACTAAGGCATAACCTCTCAGCAATTATTGATTTTCGATATGATAGCTTATAATAGGGGATAGCCATTTCATTCTCTCTCATAGAGCATGATAGATTAGGAGTCACTCAGATTCATATCAACATATATCCATTTTTGAGATATGAGACAAGGTTTGATTTTGATTAGACAATTTACACTAAGGCATAGCCATCTCAAGGAGTTTATACTAAGTCATAGCCCTCTTATTGGTGATTAATTTTTTAGATAATAGCTTATATTGAGGCATAGTCACTTCATTCATTCTCATGGAGCATGATACATAAGGAGTAACTTGGATTCATATCGACATATATCCATTTTTTAGATTTGGGATTGAGTTTGATTTTGATTTGACAATTTACACTAAGGCATAGCCACCTTAGAAAGTTTATATTGGTGTATAGCCCTCTCATTGATGATTGATTTTTGAGATGATAACTTATACTAGGGCATAATCACTTTATTCCTTCTCATGGAGTATGATGGATTAGGAGTCGCTTGGATTCATATTCACATATATCTATTTTTGAGATCTAGGATAGAGTTTGATTTTGATTTGATGATTTATACTAGGGTATAGCCACCTTAGAGAGCTTATACTAGGGCGTAGCCCTCTCATCAATGATTGTTTTTTTAGATGATATCTTATACTAGGGCATGACTTCATTCCATCCCATAGAGCATGATGGATTAGGAGTCACTTGGATTAATATTGACATATATCCATTTTTTAGATTTGGGATAGAGTTTGATTTTGATTTGACAATTTATACTAAGGCATAATCACTATGCTTGATTCCCTACACTAGGGCATATTCGTCTTCTAGAGGAGATTTGAAACTCCCTTCACATTATAGTATGAAGATACTTTATTTAGATACTATCTTACATTTATTTCATACCAACACACTCATTTTTTGCTATCTTCACACTTATATCTTGTATTCAATCCACCCATCTCATTCCATCATGATTTATAAACTTATTTTGCTTCCAGATCGTAGGAGGATGTAAATTAATCATGAGTTTCCTAGCCAAACTTTCATGTGCCTTTTGGATATTGAATTTAACATCTTCCATGATGGCAAGGCTTGACAGATTGTTGATTGTTTGTGATGTTTTTCATTTGATAGTCTACATGTCATGGCATGGCTTGGTGCATATTTAGACTTAGAGCTTTAGTTAGCTTTGTTTTTCTCCATCATTCAGTTTTATTTTGATAACATGGTCCCAAGACCTATAATCCTATTTAGTTTTTTTAATTGAAGGTTAGACATTTTCATCTTATTGTCGATGAGTGTGTCCTAGTGTATGTCTTTGTTAGTGCCACACCCTAATTATCCGACTTTTTATGTTTTCTGTTAATGTCATGCCTCAACTATCTGACCTCTTTTATGTTTTCTTAATGTCACACCTTGACTATTCGACCTCTTTTTGTCTCTATTAGTGTCATGCTTTGATTGTCCAACTTTTTCATGTTTTTCTAGAGTTATCTTGATTGTCCAACTTTTCCATGTTTTCCTAAAGTCGAGCCCTAACTGTCCAACTTCTTTTATGTTTTCCTAGATTCGCACCTTGATTTTTGGGTCTTCCTTGTGTTTCCTCTAATGTCCACGCCCTGACTACCCGACCTCTTTTAATTTTTATTTTATTAGCCTTGAGTTTTTTCTCTAATCATTAGTTTCTTATCTTTTCTTTTTCATTCTCTTATTCACCCATTCATTCCCCCATTTGGATAGTAAGGTCCTTAGTGTTTCACATAGATATTGTCACTACCCTATTCAGAAGAGTCTCCCTTAAGATCCACATAGGTATTGCATGTTTCTCTATTAGTAGATCAATGAGCACATTTCATAACCTTAGAGAGCTTGTGTCTTATTGGGACAAATTTGGTGATCTTTCTTGTACTTTAGTAGAGGCCACTTCCTTTAGTTGGTTTATACACTTGCTTCACTTGTGAACTCTTCTAAAAATGGGCATATTTGTGGATCCCAAAATTTACCCTAAGCCCATTCTCACTTTTTATTTTATTTTATTATTTTATTATTATTATTTATTTGATTTGATTTGATTTTTACTTTATTTTTTGTCTTCTTTTATTTTTCTTTTTTTGTTTCTTTCTTGTTTTTCACATTTTTTTTCTCCTACACATGTGCAACTGTAGAACCCTTTCCCTTCTTATTTTTCCCTCTTCCTTCTTTTTTCTTTGCTTACTTCTTTTTCCTTTCCTTCTGTTTTTCTTTCTTTTCTTTCTTTTTCTCTCTTCTCTCTACTTACTCTCTCTCCCAAACCCATCTCTAGCCGTCATCTACCTTCCTCCTCTTTCCCTTTTCTTATTTATTCTCCTTTCATTTTTCTTCTTGTTACCCATTTCTCTCTCTCACCTTGAAGGTCCATAATCATGGCTGCTCCATACTCAACACTCTCACCACTAGACAGTCGCCATCGGCGAGCCATTATTTGTCTGTGATCCCTTTTCTCCCTTTGTTTCTCTTTTTTCTTCATTTTCTCTTTCTCTTATCTCACCCATTTTCTTTTATTTATTTATTTATTATTATTATCTCATTCTTTCCCCTTATCCCCTATTTCACATTGCATTCAAGAAATGGGTAAGATGCCCTTTTTCATTTTCTTATTTCTTTAGTCATTTTATTTTTTATTCCTAAAGTAAATGTTCTTGATTGTTGAGTTTGCTTGTTTGGAATTCAGATAATTTTGCTTGGAATTTGCATATTAGATGCTGATCTTTTTTAAAAATTTAATAAATTAATTTATCCAAAAATCTTCTTTTAAAAAAATTAAATAGGTTGAATAAGACATTTTCATTAAATAAGAAAAATGGACCCAAAAATAAGTTTTTAGACATCCTTTTTAGATAAAATAGTCCAAAAATTTTATTTTAATAAAAGAAACAATTCATAATTTAAAAATAAATAAATAAATAAAAGGTTCACAAATATTTTTTTCAAATAAAATAAAATAAAAATAAAACAATCCAGTAATCTTGTTTTAATGCAATAACAGTTCAAAAAATATTCTTTTTAATAAAATAAAGTTTTTTTAATAGAAAATTTAGAAAAAATGTTTTTTAGGAATCTAATTTTTGTTTAATAAAAATTCAAAAAATTGTTTTTAATAATAAATGGTCTAGAAATTCATTTGTTTAACAAAATTTTCTATAAAAAAAATTGATTTTTAAATAAAATTGTCCAAAAAGTTAATTTTAATAAAATCGTCCAAAAATTGATTTTTGAATAAAATTCTCTTTCCTTGATAAGAATGGGATTAAAAATAATTTTTATGAATAAAGGTCTTAAAAGAATTTTTTTTAATAAGAATAGGATAAGTAAACCTTTAAATTGAATTGAAAGACCTTTATTTTTCTTAATAAATTGGTAAACTAATCTCTTTCTAGATGAAATCCAAAAATTATTTCTTAATAATGGAATCCTTGGGAATAAATTTGTGAAATTTTTTTTCTATATAAATTAGTAATAAAGAATCTTTTTCTAGGTAAAATAAAAATATATATATTTTTAATAAAATTGGGTTGAACCTTATAAACTTGTAAATATCTTTCTTTAAGTTTGTAAATTTTTTTAAAAAAATAAATAAGGATTGAATCAAAACACTTTTTTTAAAAATAAATTAGTAAAATTCACCCCTTCTTAATAAGGTAAACAAAAATCATTTCTTGTAAGTCAAATAAAATCTTTTGTAATAAATTGAAGCCTTGTGAATAAATAAATTCAAATCACTAATTTGAAATTGTATTATGATATTTGAAATAATAAAATCTTTCTAAAAAATTATTTTGTGCATTTCTTATGTATCATTTTTGCATATCCTTATAATTTGCTTTTGCATTATTCCATGTGCTTGTATTATTCTTTTTTTCAATATCCATGATTGATTAATTAATTGTCATAATTCCCTTTTACATGCTTAGTAAAAACCTTTTTAAGGCTTAAAAGGGTGCTACTATGATACCTTCCCAATAGGTAACCTGATCTTTGGATTTAGACTCGATTTTTGCCCACATGTCTTTTCTTTAAAAATGGAGTTACACTAGGGCTTTATCTATTATTTTGTTTTCTTTTAAAAATAAACAAAAATAAGTGACAACTCCACCTTTTTAAAAAAATCAGTTTTTTATAATAAAAATAAGTCTCACCATCAAGTAAGGATGCACATGAAAAATGAGGGTTCACAATTGTATTTCTTAGAATTAAAATATAATACAATTACTAAATCAACGATGTTGTAAGTTTTTAAATCTTTGATCATAAAAGATTCAAAGCACAATGGAACAAATAGTTTTCAAAAGAAAAAAAAAAGTCTAAAATGGAAAATCTAACAATAAAGACAATGAAACAAGGTGATATGGTTGGAGTTAAATAGAAAAATCTTTTATCCATGAATTTATAGTTTATTTAGTAGAAAAAAGTTCGAAAGAAATATTGCATACATTAATGGATTAAGTAGATAAAAGGGACTTAAGTAATGTGATATTTATGCTTTAGTTAGATAACATCAAATAGAATTTTGATATTATTAGTTTCCATACTGAGTTTAGAAATCTATCAAATGGATGTCAAGATTATTTTTCTTTAAATAACCAAATTAAGAGTATATGGGGCAACCTAAAGGATTTATTGTTATAAGACAAGAACACAAAGTTAGGGATAGATACATTTAGATAGATTGGTTTTTAACCAATCCAAGAATCAAATAGGAGTTCATTGGTTTTAACTAAAGTACAACAAATTTATTTATTTACTCAAACTAATTCAACTTAATATCAGTTCAATTCAATTTGGTTAACTCAATTTAGACAAAATATTGAGTTTGTATGTTTTTTTTTCCATATTGACCATACAACCAAAATGATCAAATTGTTTTAGATAAAAATAATTGTTTTTTTACAAATAATACAATTAAAAAATTTAAAAATATGTGTAGGAGCATGCCTGTGGGTTATTTGCTTGTTGGGAGTAAGTCAATGAGTAGTATTATTGACATATTAGGTGCTTGTGACTTGAAATTATATTTTCATCATTATTAAGTCCCAAAGTACAATGATTTTAAATTTTAGATCATGCTTATGCCATAAGCAACTTTTAATTTGTAATAAAGCCATACAAGTTAGGCTCCAAGCCTCTAACACCAAACTGTAGCCCAGCTAAGTTGGCTTTGGATGAGCATGGTTCGACTCACAAAGTCCCAAGATTCTCCACAACACTCCAAAATCCAAGCAATTATATTTGTCTCAGTCCTCTACTACTTGGGTTTGTTTGCCAGTCCATTTTTGGTAAGTGATCTAGGTTGAATCTTCCATAAGCCAAATACATAAACTAGTTTGATCTCTAGTTTCATTGTACCACCAAAATAGAGCAATTCAAGTAAGAAGACTTCTAAAGAGAATAGTCTAGAGAGCTACTACAAAAGAGAATTGGAGATGGTTGGAGTAATGATGGTGGCTATTGAAAGGGTCGATGGTGGTGGGATGCCATAGTAGTTGGTGAAGAGGAAGTTAAGTGAATTGGAGACTCAGTGAAGAAGATAATGCAAGCTTGATAAAATTTCCTCCAACTTTTCCTTCTTTCTCTCTCTCTCTCTTATTTTCCTCACTAATTTTTAAGGAGAGTAGTAGGGAAAATATTCCAATATTTTCTTTAGTATTTTCCTTTATATGTATATTTTTTCCATCATATTTTTCATGTCTCCCAAACTAAGCAAAATAACTTTCCACAATAGTTTTTTTCCCTTTCCCTTGCATTTTCTAAAAACTAAACACAACCTTTATAAATAAAAATTAAGAATTACAATAAGACCGTATTTTCTTCCTCTTTCTTCCTATATTTCTACATTCACTACTCTATTTTACATCATATTTTTACTCCCTTCTTCAATCAACATTCCTCCCTTTATATAGAGTTATCTTCACACCAATTCATAAAATAAGAAAGATGAATGAACCTTGGGGTAAGGTTGGACAACTGATGGTAGCTAGTCAAGGCTAGAAGTCAACTTTTGCTCGACTTTTTGGGCTTGGGCAACAACGTGTGGACCCCTCTTTAGCATGAAAATGGCTAGAACATGTTAAGTTCTCTTATTAAATGATGTGTCAACTATAGGGCAATCATAGGGTGGGGAATATATGGTAATTATGCAAAAAAAGAATAAAAAAAATTGGTATCCAATTATATAGAAAGACATCTTCCAACATTTAATATAAATATATAAAAATTAAGAGAAAAATATTTAAAAAAAAACATATTAAACCTAAAAATAGTGACTTAATAATAAAATCAAGTAAAAAGGTAAAATTAAAACCAAATATTAAATATGAATATAGTTTAAATATTAAAAATACTATTAGTTTTTTTCTTTTTTTAATCCTATCTATGTTGTTGATATTAATGCATTGAATTTGATGTTACCTAAAACAAAATTATATTTCATGTCCTCTATTATAAGTGGACAACCATTCCTTATGTTATATTTTAGATAAAGTACGAATAATGAAGATTAGAGTTGTAAGAAATTAGGAGATACTAATTCTAAATAGGTAACAAAGTTCTATAATCACTTCAATCCATGTTTAAAAATTGTATTTCTTTCTAATATGGGAGCAAACTTTTTCTTTCTTTCTTATAAATTTCATTTGGGAATGATTTAAAAATAAATAAATAAAAACCCTTCTAAATATTAAAAAAACACTCTCTTATAAAAATAAATTAGGTGGATGGTAAGGTCAAATTTAGGATAGCTTCATATTTTTTGTTTTAATTGAAAATTAAAATCAAAATTAAAGTAATAATTTTTAAGATGTTGTAAAAGTTTTATTAAACATGAAAGAACTTATTATGTAAACTAAAATAGAATTATAGAATTCTTATAAAAAATAACATTTTTATGACTTCTATATGAAACATTTTTTTAAAAGTTATAAGTTCTTTTTTTAAAAAAAAATAATTAAATAGGTATAAAAACTTTTATTCAACTTTTTTTTTAAACTCTTAAAAGTCAATCTAAATAAAATTTAAATATATTTGAAAATCATTTTTTAAAATCCAAAAAAATCACTTAAAAATAATTTTTGAACTTTTTTTTAATTTACATTTAAATACTAAGTGATTTTTTTTAAATCATTTATAATGTTAAAATATTTATTTATGGATAAAAATATTACAAATAAAAAACATTTTAATCACAATAAATTTATTTTTAATTCATGAAATTTCATTTATTGTTATTTATTTATTGGGATTTAATTCTTTACAATTATTTTTGAGTGTTTATAAAGTATAATTAGGTTATGCCCAAATTTATTCCTTTAACTCTATCCATTAGATATAAGTAGCGTGAAATTTTGGCCTGCCTCCACCTTTCTCCACTTCTGACATTGTCATGCACTGCTTCGTCAACTCCAAACACAACCGCTGAGGATCGAAGAAAATGAGACAACGGTCAATGAATAATTTATTAATTTATTTCTTAATTTAATAGCATTGGAATGTCAGCTGGAATAAAATGAAAGTTTAATCATTTAATCTTTTTTTTTTCCTCTTCCTTTTTCTTGGTTTAGATATTGCAATATTTTAACTTTAGGAAAGAGCGATTATTTTAATTTAAAATAAGTAAATAAAAAAAAATTGATTTTATCTCAATTGTCTAAGACTTCATAAAAATTATTTTATTTGCAAAATATTTTCAGATGTAAAAGTAAAAATTAAACAAATCATTCAATAATCTTTTTCATAAGTATCCATTTAAATCATAGTCTGATTTTAAAATATTAGAATAAATCAATTACTCTAAACTATATTTTATTCCACGGAATTGGAATAAAATATGGATAATTAGAAAATGTCAACTGTCCCATTTCAAACTTTTCTAATACAACATGATATTTTATCATGTTGAATGAAATGGGAACGACCAAAAATTGTCAAATCAAAGATATATCTATTGTGGACATGGCATTCGGAGGCTTCTTAACATTGTATTGGTCTATTTAATAAGTTGAAATAGGAACACAACATGACATTCTCTTTTTATAATCAGAGACTTCCATCATAGCATATCTCAAAGATTAGTCAAATTCCATTATCTTTATAGACTTTTAACAATCCAAGAAATTGACATTAATAATCCCAGACACAATATTCTGCAACTTTACATTATTCTTTTTATCTTGATTGAAGAGGAATACTAACTTAAATGAAAAAAATAAATAAATTATGAAAGCTAAACAATACAAATATTCAATGAAATCTTTGGCGTGTTATTTCTTTGTAGCTTCAACATGGTGGCATGTCTGACGGAGGAGGCAACATTCGAGCTTCCAGGCGTTTACCATTTTTCACTATGAATGCAGTTTCCATGCCCCAAGTCACATGGCGTTCTACATGGCAGTGCAGGAACCACACTCCTGCAACAGAGAAAATATACCGACATTACACCTAACTTAATTGTAATATTAAGAAAAATTATTTCCTTGGTATGCAGGTTGGCAGTTTCAAAGGTATTTTTTTATTTTTTATTTTTAATAGAGGACATGAGTGCTTGGAACATACCAGGGTTGGATGCCTCGAATCTAATTGCAACCCAACCTTTCGAAGGAACAGAGATGGTATTCTGAAAGGGAGGATCCACCAGATTATAGCGCAAAGGGTCCCTATTTCCATCGAAATTCCCAAATCCCCATCCAACAACATAGAAACTGTATCCATGGAGATGCATGGGGTGATGTGTCGCTGCAAGCACATTTGTCCCTTGAAAAACAATCTCCACTGTGGAGTTATACTCGAGTACCCTTACTTCTGTTCCGCTGCTCGGCAACTGATAGATTAATGGAAGATAATCAGCTGTAAAATCGAACACCAGTGGTGGATCGCTAGGAAATTTATCTCCATATACACCACTAATGTTATAATAGTAAGCTTGCAGTATGTCAACTGTAGGGGTCTGGAAGCTTATGTTGTTTATACTTGAGGAGAATCGCGTCCCATTGGCTCCTGCACATGAATTATTGACGCATGGGTACGAGTTTACAGAAACAGTGTAAATCAGGTTAGTGCTCGTGCTCGATGGGACATTGCAAGGATGTTCCGCATCTGCTAAGCTTCGGAGGCCAGCCATGACCTGAACCGATGCATTTGTGTCATTGTATGCAGGAAGATGAGGCAAGGAGGGAGGTGAAGATGGAGTGTAGTATCCGCTGTACTGTACAATAGCTGTGGTGGTTGTGTTATCATAAAAGTCTTGATATTTCGGGGCAACAGAATAAGTTATAGCCGCCATGTAATAGTGATCCGGGCGTTGGTTTGCTTCTAGTAAGACATCGTAGGTTTGGCCAGGAAATATTGTGATATAATCTCGTGTCAAGGGTTTCGTGTAGCTACCATCTGTTCCAACCACTGTCATTTTATGCTTGGCAATAGAGAAGAAGAGAGCCTCGTGCAAGGCAGCATTGATTATGCGAAGTAGATAGGTCTTTCCATGATCCACCGTTAGCTTGAATGTGCTTGCAATTAGAGAGGGAAAGTTGTATACTTATGACTAGCCAAAAGAAAAAGAAAAAGTTTCCATGAGGATCCACCAATTATGAAGTGATTAATTGATTAGGGGTGTAAATTTGGCTCCATAGTTCAAAATTATATTTGGACTAGCCTTTTTTTGTGTGTTAAATCATGGCTCTACCATCCTCATAGCTATATTCCTCTTTATTAGCATTAAGCTTTAAACATGTTGATGTTAATAAGAAAAAGTAATATGGTTAACATACAAGAAAATGAAATCGTGTACAATTTTAAAATGGGAAGTTAAACTTTGTACCTGATTTTGAGCATGGATATAGATCACCAGGTTGTCCATTTATCAATAAAGCATCAGAGGGGTCGGGGTCACCTCCGGTTGCAAGCCCTTCATCTCGAACTGCATTCACATCATTCTTCCACCATTCTCCTGCATTTCAACAACTTCAATAATTTTAGATTTTGCTTTGCTGGTTAATTCATAATATGTAAATTAACCTTTAAAAGTAACAACACTTATACCTAATATGATGGGGACCTCTGTGTCAGGTTTGTGAAAAGGATACTTGGTTCCATTCTTGGGATAGATGATTATAGCTCCATGAACAGTGGCTCGAGTCCAATCACTATGAGCATGCCACCATAGAGTGCCTTCTTCAGTGGAAAGGATGATCTTCTGGGTAAACTTTGACCCTGGCTGAATTGGGCATTGTGTGATATACTCAGGACCATCTGTCCATGGATATCTAGGCATGGTCACCCCATGCCTGCGAAACCATAACTATACGTTAAAACTAGTTCTAATTTTTGAAGTAACAAAAGATGGCATGCAACAACATATTATCATAGTAACAAGAGGCATCAACTGTATTTTAATGGAACTAAAGCAAATAACCCTAAAGTATTGTTTTAAATTTGACTTTATTGTCAAAGTAATATATTGGAGCCCCCTCTTAAAAATAAAAGAATGTATGCCATGCAGGCATGCTGCCACTTCTCTTTCTTTGAGACATGCATAGGACCTACCAATGAATGGTGATGTTTTCTTTTCCCTTGTTATAAACGTCGACAATGATCGTCTCTCCTTTTATAGCATATATGGTTGGTCCCGGAAATTGTCCATTTACTGTTAAGATGTTCTTGGGGCTACAAAGCCTTGTATATGAAGCTTCCCTCACCTGCAACCAATTAAAAGTTAGCCATGCAACCTCATCCCAAAAGAAATATTACATGCATGAATAGTTGCATTGATCCATTCATGTAAGTGTATAACCAATTAGAAATTGATAGCATGCATGAACGACTCAACGACACCAAGATAAGAGGTCATACAATAGAAAATGAGAGCCATACTACTCCCTAAATATCATGATTAGAAGGTGGTGTTAAGGCCAAAATCATATATAGTATTTACCACAAAAGTAAGCCGACGGGTTGAAGCTTGGCAATGGATGCCACCACCAAAAACTAGAAACGCTAAAATTTGCAAGAGGAAAACCTTCATGATCAGCCACATTTTACTTGGAATAAAAGCCTCTTCTCTTGTCCTAAACACAACTCCTTCAATTCTCTTACTACTTTTGATGTATTCTTTCATATATGATTCATTATATAGGCATGGTAATTCTCTCGGGATACAATACTTCCTCTCCACGTTATTTTAGAATAAATTTAAAATATTCTTTCACAAGTCCAACAAATGTTAATTAATTAAATATATGCAGAACACTTTTAAAACTTTGACCTCCCGTATGAGTACCCTTCTCAAGATTAGTCATGAAAACTGTTTTTCATTGACAACTACTTTTGAGAATTATTTGGTGGTTGGCGGCAAAGTTGTTTTCGTATTGTTAATACAATTTATCATGATCGTTGTTTTCGTTTCAATGGGACAAAGTTGTTTCCAATATTTTTTAAACTTGAGAATTGAGATTATAAAAGACAAGATGATTAAAATAAACCTGATACAGTTACTCTATAAGAATGGATCCTCTTTCTAACCTTTTAACACACAAATTTGGAAACCTAAGCCTATAATGGAATCTTGAGAAGCAGCGCTGACTTTTCCCTTCTCAAAGCAGCGCTGACTTTTCCCTTCCTGCCAAATACAAAGAGAAAATCTTGACTAATCTGGATAAAGGTTTATTTTATCTATATATGCGAGGTCAAAGTTTTAAAAGTATTCTACATATATTTTAAATTTATTCTAAAATAATGTGTTTGATTAATTTCTTGGTCAATTCTCAAAGTCAAACTTGTATTTTGAATTGGAAAATTCAAGATATTCTTCAGGCATTTGGTTTATTTAAATTTTGGTAAGTAATCAAATATCATACACAACCTGCTCTTTGAAGTGGTCCTGGAAGAACATTCAAAACCAATACACATTCAAATTACTTCTCTTATATTGATACGCGGCGAGGAATTGTTGATACCCAAGCCACATGTGATCTGATTTAATGAATCTGTGCCCTTCATCCGAAGAATTCTGGTGTTCTGGATTGATGGGAGCAAAAAGGTGACCAGCTTTACCTTGAGTCAAATTCAAATGACAAAATATATATTTTAACGGGGCAATCATGGACAGCACCCTAGTATTACACCAATTTGGAGGCAGATGTACCACCATATTACTGTGGAGCCTATACTCTGTTGGCTGAACCACTCAGGAATTCAACTTCCAGGGTTTAATTTCAGGCATCTCTTTTGAAAAAAGCAGAACCTGAATTGATTTAATTGTGGAGTATATAGTATTACACCAGTACTGCATTCAATATGTGGAGTATATAGCACCATCTGGGTCATGAAAATCAATGTCAAGTTATATGGAAATAATGTAGGAGTAGTGCTCAAAGGAGTATAAGAATTATTCCGTAGGATTTAACTGATTTACTTTTACAATATGATCAAGAGAGAGAGGAGAGAAACCTGAATTGGGCTTTGGTAATTTATTTGCCAGACTTTGCATTTCCCTTAATGTAGCTGCCACAAAGTTGCTGCTTTCATTCTCAGACAGTCTGAAGCAGTTATAAAATGTGAATCGGAGGCCCCCACATTCCTTGGATCTGTAGACACTTGATGGACACAAAATGTTTTCCATAACTGTGCAATCATGGGCATCTATTTCTTCTATACTTGATGGAAGCTCTGGTAATGATTGAAGCCTCTTGCAATAACCCAACCTAAGGCCTTTGAGCTGTGGAAGTTGATTGAGGCTTGCAGGTAGAGTAACAAAATTGTTTCTGCTCAGATCTAAATATTCCAATGAGCACAGAGAGCTAAAGTCATTGGGAATTGCTCCTTCCAATATGTGGCAATCACTTGGATTTAACTTTCTTAGGGATCTTAAACCAAAGAAAGAATGCAGTTGCAAACCCCCAGAGAGTGGAATTTCTGCGGGCAACAACTGGAAAGAGAGGAGTGAATTCCTTGGCTTGGATTCTAGTCCTTTACATCCCTCAAATAATAATACTTCAAGGTTTTCTGAAAGAGAAATAGAGGGTGGCAGCTCTTTTATAGAGTTCCAGCTGCTTCGAGCTTCTCTAAACCTTGTAGGCTCCCCAAACCCTGTGGCAAATTGTCAAGTTTTGAGCAATCAGATAGAATAAGAGTTTGAAGAGATTTCAACTTACAAATGCTATGTGGAAGAATTGCAAGGCTTTTGCATTCTCTCAGATTCAACAGAAAAAGTCCACTTAGATGTTGTTTTGATGAAGGTAGCTCTTTTAGAGCAGTTCCATCTGAGAAAAGTTCCAACAAACTCCCGATATTTTCCAAGACTTCTGGAAGCTCTTTGAGTTTTAAGCAATCTGAGAGAATAAGAATTTCAAGGGATCTCAACCTATAAATAAAGCTTGGTAATGACTCAAGGTTTTGACAGTTCCTCAGATTTAATAGAACAAGTCCAGTAAGATATTCAATCGACAAGGGCAATCCTTTTATTGCAGTGCCCTCCCAAGGAAAGCTCTGATAAATGTTTCATGCACCCTTGGACCTCTGGAAACTTCTTGAGTTTTGAGCACCCAGAGAGAGTAAGAATTTCAAGAGATTCCATACAGATGCTTCTTAGAAAACTCTTAAGATTCTTGCAGCCTTCTAAATTAAGGAAAACAAGATTATTTAGATCTCCAATGGATGGGTGAACCTTGGACAAACTTGTACAACCTTCAAGAATTAGTCTCCTACGGTTTGGGGCCCTGGAGAAGTCTGGGGTTTCAATTAGGCGTTGGGAGTAGCTAAGTTTTACGAATTTCAATTGCTGATACATCTGTCAAAAACAAAACAGAAAAAATGATTATAATTCGTTTAAAGTGAAAGACAAAACTTGCAAAGATTATAATCATATACCTTGAATCCTTTCCAAAGTTGTTCAACTCGACTGTAACTCATATTTAGCTCGACAAGCTGCTCAGGATGAAAATTTAATGGGACGGATTTCAGAGGGTATCCATGCCAATATAGACATCTTAAGTTGTTCGATAGATATTTGAAGTCTCCAGAAAGAAGCAATTTACAGTCTTTGAATTGATTGAGTTTATTCATCCTTGTGCAAGCATCAGAATCAGCACATAACTCTTTCCAAGAAAAATATTCAAAGCTTCCACATGGCCACACGTTAAAGACTTTGAGCAATCTTAATTTATTCATCTTCATGAAGGCATCAAAACTGAAGTGTAGTTCCTTTGATGCTGACAAGTATGCCTTCAACTACTTCAGTCCCCTGCAATTAACCAGGAACAGAGTATGAATTGGAAATTAAAATCACAAAATTCTAAAAGGAAAAGCACAGAAAGCATCAAACTAATGACTTGTTTTCTTTTTTTTAGGCAGTGTTCTAGGAAGCAAGTATGAAGATAAAAGAAAATGCATCTACTAAGACAGAAACTCAGGGAAAAGTTAGCAAAGGATTCAGATCAAATAATTCCCCCAGCTTTATATCTGCCTTTACATACATAAATATGCAATACCTTATTAAAATTGTACATATATGTGAGTTTCTCAAATGAGTTGAAATTATCCATACTTCCTCTTCACCTAGAGCTTATATATACAAAAAGGGAACACACACACAAAGTTCATGTATTTAGGTCTTACTGTGTTTCTAGTTAATGCATCACTGACATCTTCATGAATCCACAATCTGTTGTGTTTTCCGGGATATTTAAGAGATTCTTGCCAAATAATTTCCCAACCCATTCCTTGTAACAAATCATGCATGCACAACTTATTATCTGAAACAATTATGAGTGACTTATCAACGAGAACCCTTATTCCAATATCTGGAAAGAAACCACAACTCTCTAGTATTTCTGTGACAAAATCTTTGTCCTCCCATTTACAAAAGCATGCAATATCGAGAAATATCTCTCTTTGTCATCTAATCCATCAAAACCCATTTTAAGCACATTCTGAATTTCCATGTTGGGAATTCTTTTTAGTTTGTCCAATTCACTTTTCCATTCAAGTATGCTCTTGCTATACAAAAAAGCACCCAAGACTTTAAGAGCTAAGGGAAGACCCTTACTATAATGTATTACATCATAGCATAGCTGCATATAATCTTCTCCAGGGTGGTTATGTTTAAAGGCATACTGACCAAAGAGTTGAAAAGCTTCACTATCTTCTAATCCCCTCACTTCATAAATTGTGCTGACTCCATGTGTAACAAGCAAATGCTTTTCTCTGCTTGTTATAATAATTCTACTTCCTGAACCAAACCAATCATGGTTTCCTACTAAATATTCTAACTGTTCCAAGTTATCCACATCATCAAGAATAATAAGAACCTTCTTAGAGTGGAGTCTATCCTTTACAAAATTGATTCTTGTATTGGAAATTCCTACATTTGGATTTCCATCCTTCAATGTCTTTGAGAGAAGTTCCACTTGTAAATGATCCATACCACGTTTTTGTAAGCCTTCTCTAACATTTGCAAGAAAACAGCAACTTCAAATTGAGTGTAAATTTGCTCATAAATAGCTCTAGCAATAGTTGTCTTACCTATGCCACCCATGCCCCAAATTCCTACACTTCGAACATTATTGAACCCAATACAAAATGGTGAATCCATTGCCTTTATGCAGGAATCCATTCCAACCAGCCCTTCAGCATAGCTCGAGGATGTACCAATCAATTTATAAGATATATCTGTGACAAGTTCCGCAATAAGTATAGATTCATGCTTCCAAATTTTGAGGACAAAAAACCAATCATTTAATGAATTCAAGGATCCATTAAAAAAACAAAAGAAAAATTAGATAAATCATCAGTGATTTAGTCTTGTTTTTGGCAACTTAAAAGTCATATGACAAGCTTATATCTCAGATTCTTTCCAGTGTAAGTGTGTGTGTGTGTGTGTGTGTGAGAGAGAGAGAGAGAGAGAGAGAGAACTGTATTGCTATCTAGACAGACAGACGATCAAACTAGATTATAATAGCAAGCATCTGCCGCACTTCCTAGTAGTCTGCATGAGGAACTTCTCAGAAGTGGTCAGGATAGAAATACTAGAAAAGCCAGTGGATGCATGTTTAAGACTGCAATAGCATTGATTGACAGTAGGATTACTAATTCCAAGTTAAGCATATTGGCAGGCAAAAATTCTCTTCCAAATGGTTGAAAAAATTAGGGATTACCATCCAAAAGGTTTTAAAAGCATGACTATCCAATGGGGTTGGGGCACACTACTTAGGCATGGAAGAGAGCATGCCAAGGGGTCATTGGAAAGGATGAAAAAGCATTAATCCAAGGTCAACTTACCAATGGAATAAAGCACACTAAGGGCAAATATGCTCAAGATAAGGTAAAAGGTTTTACAGTGTAGTCATAACATTCTTGCTCAATGTGATAAGGGCCGACCAATGTGTAGCTTCAAACACCTTCTGCAGAAAGGAGGGAAAGGGTCATTGATATTATGGTCAAGTGGGTTGAAATCACAATTCGATGAGGGTCAAGAAAAGTTCGATGTGTTGGTGCATTGGATCCAAGTTATTCCATCTTCATAATTTTGATCACAGCCATGGAGAGATTTCCTTGCATATGTCAGATCATGTTCATCTAAACATCATCCAGTCACAGGCAGCAAAATACAACTTAATCCATGCATGGGTTTAAGTCAATCATCTTGGATCAATCTCTCTATTGATCATCCTATGATTTCCAATTTTATATGGCTATGCAAGCTTTAAAGCTTCAGCATCATTACATCATACACCTAAAAGGCAAAGGAAAAAAAAATTGCAGTTAAAAATACCTATCTCGAGAATCCCATCCAGAAATATTGGCAGCTTCAATCAAAGCCACTCTCCACTCTCCACTTTCTCCATCTGCTCCTTATAAACCTCTTCATGCTTATCAAATGCTTGTGCAAAACTCCCTGTCTGTTTCCTCACATGAGAGGGATCCACATTGTTGAAAACTGGCAAAGCTGCATGTCTCATCGCCTTGGTGCAGTCAATAATCTTGACAAGTTCCTCCAGACACCATGTTGAAGAAGCATAGTTTTCAGAGAAAACGATGACGGAGAATCTGGACTCTTCGATTGCTTTTACAAGTGCTGGAGGGATCTCTTGCACTCTACTGAGATGGTCATCCATGAAAGTCTTGGCTCCTCTTTGACACAGAGCTCTATGAAGATGGTCAGTGAAGCTTTTGCGGGTGTCTTCCCCTCTGAAACTCAGGAACACGTCGTACTTCCGTTGATGTGTAGAAGATGAAGATGAAGATGAAGATAAAGAAGCCATTAAATTGGAAAATTGATAGCTTAATTGTGGGACAGAATTATAAGTGAGTCAGAGAATGAATAAAGACTAAACTGAACTGAAAAGAAAATTATATATGGCTTGACATGCAAATAGCAAGTCACTATGTGCCCAGAAGTTTCTTGTGATTTTCTTGTGAGGTGCCATTTTCTTTGGAATCGAAAGGCCAGCTTTTTATAATTTACAAAATAAGTTTGTTTGGGCCGCTTAGCTTTATCGTTAGGAAAGTTCTTCACATCCAACTTTTTATGTAGTTTTACCTTCTTTTTTTCAAATTTTTGCCACCTGTCGCTTGGACATTGGAGGGAAGTTTTGCAAGTACGAAAAATTGACCTTGTTACCTTAATCAAACCCGAACTTTAATACAATGTTTTCAAAACAGATTTTAATGGTCGGGTGATTGAATCGCCATCGAATCAATAATATTGTAAATATATAATACATATTTTATAAAATTAAAAAGTACATAAAATTAATAAATTAGTTTTTTATTAATATAAATTAAATAATTTAAAATACCTAAATTTTTCAAAATTTTTAATCATGGTAGTGGGCCTTTGATTAACCAAAGATAGCCCATGCATCATCTGCCAAAGTGAAGCACAACAACCTTATAATAGTGATGTCACATAGCAATTCATTATTCATTATTTTGTTTTCCCTTTTCAATGTGGATTTTCTTAAAGCTATTAAAAAAACACACAATATCAAGATTTGAGCGTGAGTCTTTTACAATATCTTTTATATACTAATAATTATAAATTAATTAAAATAAAATTATTATAAATAAGTTAATTTTAATTATCTTATTATGTCTCTTATATAGTGATTAAATAAAGGACAAATATAAGTTTATAAATAAAATTATTAATATTTTCAAATAAAAAATATAAATATATATCAATATTTTTTTTATATCCTTCAATATATCTAAACTTAATGCATTATCATTTTAGTATTAATGTTTCCCAATTCGGTATATTATTGTCTAATATTACAAATTTATTATACATTTAATAATTTTTCTTAAAACAATTTCAATATATACACTATTATTTTTCTATCATTTTTTGAGTTATTTCCAAAATTTCATGAGTTTTTATCAATTTCCATCTCATATACATATATATATATATATATTTCAAAATTTTCATTGATATTTCTTTATATATCTATAAACTCCAACTAATGATATATCGGTAAAAATCAATATTTTCATTCTTACTTAACATAAGAAAGAAAATTATTCAAATGGTGCGTAAATTAATGCGACCTCCTAATTAATGAGAATGACAATGACAACCATGAGTCATAGTTAGTGTATGTGTGTGATAAATTAACTGAGTGTTTGATAAAATAATTATTTATCATCATTTAAAATTTAAAAATAAAATTAAATATTAAATAAAAATAATTAACTTATTCTAAATACTTTTTTTTATTTTATTTTATTCTCTTTGTTCATATTTGATGATAATCATGCTTTATTTTTAGAATTCTTTTTTTTTAGTAAATATTTTCTAGCTTCACAATAGTACTTTTTTAATGTAAATGTTTAACAAGCTTAAGTTTATGAAGATAAATATTGAGAAAAATTAATGAGTTTAAATATATCAATATAATAACTTTAAAAAAATTAAGTTGAATTTAACAAAATTAAAGCAAAAATAATTCATCTTAAAATTAATTTCAATAATTAAGTAATAAGGATTAAGTTTTATCATATACTCTCTTAATTAATAAATGAAATAACTTCTTTCAACAACTTCTTCATTCTACTTTTGAAAAAATAAATTAAATTAAATTAAAAAATTGACGTGATATTTATTTATTTATGTCTAAAATTTAAATATACTTGAATTTGACTTAAATCTAAATATAGCTTAATATCATTAAGTGTTTAGACTATTTTTTTTATTAGTGTCTAAATAGTATTAACTATTAAATTGTTTATTTTTATTAATATCAAAATATTTGAAGTGTTAAATTTATTTATTTTTGGTTAAAAACATTTATAAAAGTAATTGTTATATTTCTTCTTATTTTAATTTGAAAAGTTATAATTTAACAAAATAGTAATTTAATTAACAAATCTAAAAATATTATAATACATTATCAAAGTAAAAATTTTATAATGATAATTTTGTAATTAGTAAATTATATTATTGTACAATCCATTGTTCCATGTTGTATATTATAGCATAGTTGTGCATACCCATCAGTGCATAGACATATATCTTTTGATAATCTATCATGAATGTCTCATGAACTCTAAGTGAAGTATGCAACTATTATAGTATAAAGATGGTGTAGGAAGAGGCTCCAGGTTTACTAGTTCACACTCAACCATAGCAATAGGGAATATATTGCACATTATTTCCATCTAAAAGAAAGGTAGAAAAGACCTTAGAAATGGAACTTTTAGATAAAACCTAAAGGTGGCAATGAGATAAGTCTAAGAAGGATCACCTCAATCTCAATCTTATGTCGTCATTTATTTATATTAAATGGGGGTAAGATAAGACAAAATCATTTCGAACTTATCTTGAACTTGGTTTGAGGGTAAGAAGGGTCTCTAAAAGAGTCAGCCTCATTGTCATTCTTAGGTACGTATCTACACCAATGAAAGTTTTTACATCTATTCAAAAATTCAATGTTCCTAATGTTAATTAACTTCACCAAACTACATACACTTAATATGCATGAAAAAGTGTCAAAATTCTCAACCAATCAATGACATAAACTACAATCAAGTTTAGTACATCGTAACCCTAAAATACCTCCAAACCCCATTTCTTGTAAGACCCCCTTCTGATTAGGTTGCAAGTGTTGAAGTACTTTATACACCTAATTAGGCGAACAACAAGTGTCAAGATAAGACTATAAGCCATACGTATACATATGCATATAAATTTAAAATTGAAAGAAAATATTATCAAATTTTAAAAAGATAAATTTCAATTTTTTTTTTTCCCTTTGATACATTTTTTGAGCTTGTACCCTTTTGTTTTACATATTCATGGGAGCATTTCTTTGACTTCCCCAAGAACTTTTTTTTTTCTAAGACTAATTTTTTTTTTCCTTATTCGACTTGGGATATTATATACACCCACAACCTAACTTAGTAGTTTTAAAATTAATTAGTTAAGAATAATGAAATAATCCCAAAATTTGTATATATAACAAGATTGTGTTTTTGCTTGAAAAGTAACTCATTTTGACATAAATGTCTTTCGCCATTTCAATTATTTACATGTAATTTTTTTTAAAAAAGGGTTATGACATTTTTGTCAAAAGGAGGACAAAAAAAGATCAAAAGTTAAATTTCCAGATTTAGATTTGTAATGAATATTTTAATCAAATAACCCTTAGTTTTATATCACATAATGTTTCTTCTTTATTGTTCTTTAATCCCTTTTATTTATTTATTTTATCATACACAACCTATTAAATTTGAAAATTTTAATAATTTCTTGTAGTGCATGCCTACGTGCTTATCACATGAACTTCTCCATCTATGCTTGCTAGGGATCCATTTGATAATTTCTTTTAGTGTCTACATGCTTATCACATGGACCTCTTCATTTATATTAATAGGGGTCCATTTGGTATTTCAAAATAGTTAAAGGGGCTTTGCTTAAGAAAAGCTTAGAGATCAGTTAGAAACAATATTTTTAGAACCCAACTAGTTATTGAATAAAAAAAGTTATTGATTCACGGTTTAGTGGTCGAACTAATGTTTGAACCGCATTCAAATTGGTGACATCATGAATATATAAATTGTATATTAAAAATAAATTATAAAATTATAAAACTTATTTTTCATCTTTGATATTTCCAAACTTAAATCATGAATAAATATAAATGTATTAATATTTTAAATTTTATAAATAAAATTTGTATAACATTCATATGTAAAGAAATATATTTTAATAGAATAAAATTCTTTTATTCATAATTTATTTTACTTATATTATATTATTTAGTTATATAAAAAATCTAAAATAATTATGTTAATTTAGGTTTAGTTTGCATTTTTTAAATTATAATCATTAATAACAAAGTGGTGATAGTCTAAACATGATTTAAAGGTCCATGGTTCAAACCCTTGGTTCCTCATTGTTTTCCTGGTCTCATTAGGTGGGCTAGGATTAGTATGTGAAGGGCTAACCTTCCACCCATGATCCAACCTTTTAGTCGATGAAGAAAGAAGGCTAACCTAGAACTAACAGACCATGGTTCAAAGTTGTGGTCATGGTCACTAACTTGGAGGGTCTTGAGGCACATCGGTCTTGACATCTTAGCTCGATATCGAATGATATATAAAATAAGATAAATAAAAATAAAAAATTATAAAATATTATAATAAATATTAAAAACTAATAAATATAATTAAATAAACTTAAAAATTAATAAAATAAAATATTATGAAAATTAAAATTGTTCAATAAACTTACGGAGCCAATAAGTGCATTTAGGATCAATTGATTTTGACAAAGCCATGAAGAATATGTTGGGTTGGGTATTACAGTGTCATTGGCAATCAGAGTGATGGGTGGACAAGGTTTGGTTCTATCAATATAGCTAAGGAGGTCAAAGTCAATAAATAGTATTTGGAATTGAAATCTTTATATGTAGTTGGTAGTGGTTAGTTTAAGTGGGCCTTGAGGAAGAACATTTATTGAGATAAGTATTTGGTGTGACTCATGGGTGTTGTAAATATTGAGAGTAGAAGTTGCAGAAGTGGTGACATCTTAGGTGGCCATGAGGCTATGACGATGGGGAGGAGCATTAGATGGCTTTGGCAGAGAAAAAGAGGTAAGAAGGAAGAACAAGTGGTGGTGAGGGTTTTCAGGTCAAGAAGCTTGAATGCTCTGATGTCATATTGAAGAATGAGATTGGTAAATTATTGTGTTTTTTTTCCTTTCATTATGGTTTTTGGCTCATTTTCATTTCTTCTCCCAAAGTACACATAAACTCATGCATCAGCCATCCCATCCTCTGTGAACGCCCTTACTTAGCTGCCCACTCATTCTTATATCTCTAATCATCTACCCGGCCATTTTCTATCTCTAAAAATAAAAATAAAAATAACAACATGCAATAAACGTAAATAAAAAGATGTATATAATAAAATTTTGGTGACGAATTAAAAGTAGATTTTAATACGATACAAACAACTTAATATGATTTGGGTTTTTTTTATAATTATTATTAAGCATTATTTCACAAATTATAAACGCCAATATATAAGTAATATTCTTTCTTTTTGTTTCATGAACCATAATTTAAAATAAAATTTTTAATAGTGTCATTAAATATACATTTTGAAACATAAAATACGATAATTTATTTTTAATATTTCATGAATTATGAATTGATACAAAAATTTGAAAATATTAATATGATATTTGACATTTTATAAATTACAAATTAAACTGAGGATTTGGATTTATTACGGTTATTAAGTCTATGATTTAAAGCATAAAATGAGTTATTCTTATATTTAATAGCAAATATTCTATATCTATACTTTCACATATCTGGTTTTCTTTCTTTAAAATATTTATTTAATTTTGAATGTGCCGAATACCCCCTTCCATCAATTCCAACTGCAGCAACTGCCATTCAAAGATCCCATGCCTATGCTACCCACATATTCACAAGCCACCAACATACTATTAAACCCATGCATGAACCCACAGCCAGATACCCATTTTTTCCTCCATCCATCAACCACCTTCTTACTCCCGCCACCGCCACTGCTCACCATTCCCACTTCTCCTCCACCACCATGGCCACCACCGCTTCCGGCTCTGTCTTCCTCCTTCTGATCCTCGCCGCCGGTGCTGCCGCGGACGGCAGAGTCATAAGCAACCGCACATCGTCCACCGGCCTAGTCTCTGACGGCGTCCGCGACCACCGTAATGGTTTGCCTTATCTTTTTCCTCCGTTTCAGCCTCGGATTGATGTGATCATACAGCAAACCCAGATAGAAATCAAACCTCCACAACCCGCTCACCTTTCCGATGCCGGTGATGATCAAGTGCGAGAACAGCAGGTTCGGTTTTTCAAGTCTGGCACTCGAAAGAGAGAGAACAACTGGGTCATCTCCCTCTTCGTGGTCCTCCACATTGGGCCCTTCTTGCATCGCCTTGGATTTGAAACTGACCGGTTTAGAACCATAACTCCTGCACGTGAGAGAGATCACCATAAGCCATGCAAGGGAGCATGCCAGTCACGTTCTCTAACTGCCATGCATCCGGTGAAGCGGTTTTATGAGGAGAAGTCTCCAGAAGAGAATCTGTTCGGTTGCGGGAATATAAAGATCACGCCAGAAAGAATAAAGAGGGCCGTTCTAGAGACTTCGGAGGAGGAGAGAGGAAAGGAAAAATGACATAGAGAGTCTCTGTTTCTGGGTGTTTTTTGGAAGAGAGTTCAAAGATCTGCTTTCTGTAGAAGATCATCACATACACCGATTCAAAGAATTTAGAGAGCTTCTCGTTAGAGTCAAGGTTCTCGTCATTCTAGACCTTCATGAACATCTCCTTCACGGCAGCATTGGCATCCCGATTCCTGAACCTCCATGATTGATTGATCTCCATCATCTTCACGATCGAGCACAAGTTCTGAAAGAAGAGACGAGAATCTCTTCATCGTCTTCACTCTCTATACTTGTATCTCGAAGGTTATTCCGGTTTCTGTGCATCGGATCTCCATAGATGAACTCGGATTTTGCATTGATCTGAATCTCAAGCATGCATTATTTCCATATTGTGCTGCCAAACTTGGTGTTTTTCTTCATTTATTCTTCACCACAACAGTTGGACATAAAGGTTAGTCTCAATGAATCTTTACCATTTCAATTAGTTTATTAATGATTTTTACGTTATTTATTGAAACTCATGGCTGTTTGTGACATGCTTTTATCAAACTTAGACATCCATAGAAGGACTACATTAGTAGTACAGTTATTGTATGAATTAAAAATAAAGAAGGATAAATGAAATTATGGAGACGTTATGTAGTTGTGTTAATGAAATTGTATGGCTGAGAATGCTGTGATTCATGGAAAATTAGAGAATGAATAGAGGCTGACTATGATTACTTGCTGATTTTGTAAAGGAAATATCTAGATATATGTTATGGAATAATGGCAGTTGTAGTAAATAATACACAATTGGTTATGTATAACCAGCCATAAGTGCTTTTAGTGGCTCTTGATGACAAGTTATGGTGCCTTGTTCATATGTATTATTTTTTACTTCTACATGTTTAGTGTTGTCATTTTAGTTCTAAGTAAAATATTCGAATCCTTAATTCTAATCTTTATTGCCAAATCTTCACTTTATTCAACTTCTAGACATTTTTTAAAAAAATTTATTCTATAGAAATCCCTGTTTTGACCATTTACTAATTTTTTTTGTAAAAAAACTCATTTGCGAATAAATTTGACATTGATTATATATAAGTTTAGTTTGTGATTCCTTTTTGAATTCATTACTATTATTTGTAAGTTAATCTGATTTATATGAAAATGCTTTAAGATGCTAAAATAGGTACACAAACCCTCTCTTCATAATTTATTTAAATTAAAGCTTATGATTAAACATTGTCTATTAGAGTTTGCTAGTTGTGTTGAGATTGTATGACTTTAAATTTGACTTGTTATGGAATATGTGATTGCTTAGAATACAATGTGATGCTATTGCTTGTTATCTAACTTTTGTGTTTTCTAGAACCGCTTGGAATACAAATCAAGTACGCCTTTCTTCATATAATTGATTAATTGTGTTGATGTGTTTTATTTAGTTCATAGTATCTATGAATCAACCAATTGATCTTCACAATTATTTCAACTTACTTAGTAGAGACCTAGCTTTTAGGGCTTACAGGGGTGCTACAGGTCTTCATTGTACCTTCTCGATAAGTAACCTAATCCCTGGACTTAGACTTGGGTTTTCAAAGACAACCCTTTATAAAGAAAAAGAAGTCATTTTCTAGGGTTTTTCTCTTTTATTTTGTTTGTCCTTTTAAAAAAATTAAATCGAAAATAAGTGATAACTCCATTACTTATAAAATTGGTTTTTCACAAACAAAAAGTGAGTGTCACCATCGAGTGAGAACGCATATGAAAATATGAGATCACAAACGGTGAAGTAAAGGGGTTCTTAATTTACATTTGACTTCTCTTTTTCAAACCTCCATTTCGATCTTTCCTCTTCGGTTCTATTTGGCTTCCAAGAAAGTGGTCTAGGTCTAATATGGACCATAGTTTCTTTCCTTTTCTTGGTTTTTGCTTGGGTTTTTCTTTTTCTTGGTATATCTTTGGTTTACAAGAAACAGGAGTGAAGTAAAGTAGGTTCTTGATTTCTATTTGGTTTCGAAGAAAGTGAAGGAAAATGATGTCTTACTTGTTATCTTTTTTTTTTTTTCTGGATCCTTATCCCCAAATGCATCATACAACATTCAGTCGTTCAAAGGTTAGAGTGGGCTGTTGAGGAGGATTCACATGAGACTTAGAGGACAAAATCAGAATTTGTAAAGTGGAGAGCATCAGAACGTTGAGAACACCTGAGCTGATTGTGGACACGGTGGGTTTGATGTGAGCACCAGATTTTTCTAGAATGGAGGCTGTTTGGTGCACGGTTTGTGGAAAAAAATGTGGCAGAATGTTCTAGAGAGTCACATGGATTTAGTGCATGGTTTTGGCTTGGAGGGAAGAGGATGAGAAGGTTTTAGAGAGGTGGTTGTTAAAGGATAGATTTGAATTTTGGAAGGAATGAAAGAATGATCAGAATTTTTAGAGGCAAGTCTCTAGGACTTTGGGGATGACAGAATACAATTGGGGAGGAAAAATGGAGTGAACTGAATTTTTCTTCAAGGGAGAATATATATTATGCGACATAATTCTTTAGTGGAGAAAGCATGCGGCTGAATTCGGTCTTGAAGGAGGGAGAGATACAGCTGAGCGAAGAAAGATTATAGGAGAATTGAGGGCACATATCAACTTGGAAAATTGAGAGAACAATCAGAATTTTGGGAAGAAAATTTGAACACAGAATTGCTGTTAATGGTTGAGAGCATGAGATTCTTGGGGAGGCAAGCTGATTGTATACGACTGTTAATGGTGGAGAGGTAAGTTGATTGTGCATGGCTGTGAGAAGAAAAGCAACAAGCACATGATCACATCATCAGATTTTGAGACCACCAGATTGCTAGCTTAAGCATGCATTGGATTGCTGAATTTTGAGAATTTGCATAAGGTTGTGAAGAACAACACCACGAGCTGAATTTTGGAGAACACCACACATAGCTGCGTAGAGAAGGAGACTACCAGGTTGCTGATTGAAGCAACACGCATCAGCCATTAAAGATACCATCAACATGCATCAGCCTTTGAAGACACCATCAGCACGCATCAGGTTTTAAAGAGCTATATCACTGAACTTTGAAGAGGATTTTGAGGTAAGTTGCTGAATTTTTGTTTTTTTTTTTTTTGTTTTTGATTTCAAGTTTTTCTTCTTCTTCTTCTTTTGCATCTTTTGAATATGAGATTTTACCATGCTTGGGTGTGGATATTGGAGGCCACACATATTGTTGAATTTGATTGAGATATGCTTTTCTTTTTAATTATGAATTCATGTTGAAAATTGGATCATGATGTGTTCTTTTTTTAGTTGTGATTTCATGTGGAAATTTGTTTGTGATGCTCTCTATCTTTGGTTGTGAATTCATTAGCATTGTTAGCAATTTAGTTTCTATTAATCTTTGTTAGAATCTCAAATCATTTTTCTTAAAATCTTCTCATGTTCATCACCTAATTCAAGCCTTTGGAGACCATATGAAATAAGGCTTTGTGTGAAATTAATTTTTTGATTTTGTTTTCTTTACTTTGATCTTATTTTGGTTGTTTGGTTTTGTGATGATCAACTTGTTCACTTGCAGCCATGATACCACTATGAATACACACACATCAGCCACACTTTCACTCTCATCACACACAATTCAGCATGCTTCACTCACTTTCAGCACACACCACTTTGTTTCCTAAGGAATTTTCTTCTTTTAGTTGTGTAATTTTATGTGATTATTTGTGTTTGTTAGTGATTTCAAAATTCTTATCAATCTACCTTTCTAAAAATCAATTCTCAATTTTTCAAATTCATCTTAGACATTGTTAGGTTATGAAAAATCATTTTTCAAAATCATACAACCACTTTATTTCAATATGCATGCTTACTTTGGTTTTCAATGATTTTCAATTTTCTTGCACTTGAATAAAATTCATAACTCTAAAATAATGGAGTAACTCATGGCCTTCATGAGCTTCATCATGATTATTGAGGGTTTAGGGAAGTGTGGATCAATTCATGAAAATTAAATCTGGCCTTGGTGAAGCCCTACATTCTAAGTTTCCAAAACAACCCCTTAAGTTATGAGTTTCTGACCTTCAAGATATTAAATTGAGTTTGGACACTTTAGAAATGATCAAAAAATCTTTTTCATTCTTGGATGACTTTTTTAAACTTCTTAAAAATGTTGGAGAAATTATATTTTGAACAAAAATCACTATCCAAGCTAATAAATAAAATCAGTTTTTTCAGAAGGTCCAGATACAATTCAATTTTTGATACATAACATGTTTCTATAAAATTAATTTGGTTTGAGAGGTTTTTAATTTATTTTGATATTTTTCTCATATTTTAGACTTCTCAAATAGAATTTTAGGCTTTTATTTCACTCAACAATTTTCCATGTATGAGAAACAAACCCATCTTTTTGTGTATTGTGCTAATTCCAATATGTAGATGTTGAATGTCTAATTAAATTTTTGACTTGATGAATATATTTTTTAATATCCTAAATATTTTTCATGTAATTTAGACATCTCAAATAAGTTGTAAAATTTTTAGTTTGATTTTATCACACTCTTAAGATAGTTTTTAAAATTAGTCTTTGCATATAATCATATTATGCCCTATTTTTGAATGATCAAATTTTTTATTAAATATAGGATATATGGTGTATAATTAGGATTGTTGGACACTTGGGTTCTATTCTAGACTCATTACGGTTGATACACATTTTTTTTTTAATTTTTTTTATTTAATATCACCTCTAGCTATTTTTTTATGGATTTATTTTGTGTATGCATATATTATGTCTTGTTTTATGAGTGATCCTAAGTTTAATTAAATCTAGGATAATCTGAGTATAATTAAGTTTCTGGGGCACTTGTGTTTATTCAAAACTCTTTAAGGGTGATGTGAAATTTTTGTTTTGATAAAATATCACTTCCAAATATTTTTTTACGGATTTATTGTTGCATGCCACTATTAGGACCGTTGTGTAATTTATATATTTTTATTTATTCAACATCTTTCCACATATTTTTGAATTTCTTTGATCATTGATATGTGTTGTGGACATGTTGTACGTATTTGATAAACCTATATTGTCATTACTTTGTTTCATGATCTCATATTTATTTTAATTTTGAGAAATTATTAGTTTGGTTGCTTTGTGGATATTACTTGTAGTTTGGTTTCTATTAGAAATCATTAGTTTGGTTATTCCATTGATCTCATGTTTAGTTTAATTTTTAAAAATTATTGGTTTAGTAGCTTTGGTGATATTATGCTTAGTTTAGTTTCTTTGAAAAATCATTAGTTTGGTTATTCTTTTTATGTCATGCTTAATATAGCTTTTAAATATTATTAGTTTTGTTGTTTTGTTGATATTATGCTTAGTTTAGTTTCTTTTAAAAATCATTAGTTTGGTTATTCCATTAATCTCATTTTTAGTTTAGTTTTTTTAAAATTATTACTTTAGTTGCTTTGTTGAGGTGATGTTGGGTATAATTCTTTTAAAAATCATTAGTTATTTTAGTTCATTAATAAAATTGGTTCCATATTTTAAAGTTCATGTTTTTAGTTTGCTTTAATTTAATTTGGTTCATTTTAATTAGTTTAAGTACTCTTATAGTTTTAGTTAATTCATTAATAAAATTGATTATATATTTGAAAGTTCACGTTTCTATTTTACTTTTATTTAAATTGATTCATCTATTTAGTTTAGATAATTGCATAATTTTAGTTCATTAATAAAATTGATCTCAAGTTTGAAAGTTCATATTTTCAGTTTAGTTTGATTTAATTTAATTCATCTATTAAGTTTAGACACTTTTATGATTTTTGGTTCATTAACAAAATTGATTATATGTTTGAAAGTTCATGTTTTTAGTTTGACTCATTTTAATTAGTTTAGGTACTTTTATAATTTTAGTTCATTAATAAAATTGATCCCATATTTGAAAGCGCATGTTTTTAGTTTACTTTAATTTAATTTAATTCATCTATTTAGTTTTGGTACTTTTATAATTTTAGTTCATTAATAAAATTCATCCCATATTTGAAAGTTCATGTTTTTAGTTTGCTTTGATTTAGTCTAACTCATTTTAATTAGTTTAAGCACTTTTATAATTTTAGTTCATTAGAAAAATTAATTCTATGCTTGAAAGTTCATGCTTTTAGTTTAATGTAGTCAAACTCATTTTAATTAGTTTAGGTGCTTTTATAATTTTAGTTCCTTAGCTGAATTGATCCCCCCCTTTTTTTTTTTTTTAGTTTTTGTTTTAAAATCATTAATGTTAGTTCATGATCATTCTTATCTTAGTTTATATGCCTTTAAAATCCTAGTGGTTAGTTCATGAATCGATATCTTATTAGTTTGTCTAATCTAAAATGCTTTGCTTGTTGCTTTAGTGATCATTCATTTAATTTCATTTTTTTTTGCGGCCTTTGGAAAATCATGAGGATTGACCTCTACTCTTACCTATAGTTTGCTTGGTTCCTAGAAAAATATTATTTTGTGATTTTATTTTTTCTTGTTTTGCTTGGTTTTTTATCTTTGTGTTTTGTGGTTTAAAAATGCAACTTTTCGCTTTTAAAAAGAAAGTATTTTCTCAAAATGTTCTTTATTAAAATGGATTTAAAAAACTCCTATAATCCTTAGGGTAAAAAAAAAAAATCATTTTCTTAAAAAACATGCAACCATGTTTTAATTGGTTTACACATTTCTTTTATTTTCAATAAAAATTCTACTTTTGAGTGGAATATGAATCCAAACTTAAGTGATCCCAAATGAATGGGATAATTCTCAACTTTGATGAGTTTGTCAATGTTCATGTGAGATTGGGAATCCATAGGCTAAATTTATATATATTAAATGAGGATTTTGTGAAACCTATACATAAAATTATTTTTCAAAAACCTTTTATTGTCAGCTTGTTGGATTTGTTGCATCTCTAGAATAAAAAATTGATTTGGCTAATTTATGCTGCTCCTAAAAAATTTTCCCGTGGTTGTATGATATTGTGAACTTCATGAACTTGATTTTAGAAGTTTGTTTGAATCAAAATTCATATTTCAAATGAAAATTATGAATTAATCTTTTGGTAGGTTTAGTTTTTGCCTAATTCTGGATACCTGACTTTTTTTTTTTTGTATTTTTAAATTACTAGATGAATTTGAAAAATTATTTTGACTTTTGTCCTTAGTTCTAGACTTCTTAAAATTTATTTTATACATATACAATATTAATTTTTTTTTCTAATTAGCAAAAATAATTTTCCTTTGTTGTACCCATTACATTATCCTAATCTTGAATAGAAAGGCTCTTTGATTGTTTTTAAAATTAATCCATATACTTTCTTACCTTGTTATTATTTTTCTTGTAAATTAGACATTTTGAATGTATTTCATGATTTTCTTATGATTTTATAGCACTTCTAGGTTCATTAAAAAATTTGGTTTATGTATTCTATTAAATTCTATCATATTCTAAACCTTTTGATATATTTTTGTGAATCGAAATTAATCAAGGTTTCAATATATTGTTTGGCTAGTTGGATGATAAACTAGACATGTAAGAGATGTTTCTTGAAAATTTTTGTAATTAAATTCAAATTCTAGATATTTTCTTTTTGTACATAGTTTATCCTTAACAATGAGGTGTATGCATGTCCTAGGTGATAGATGATATTTCTTTGGATTCTTGTCATTTCTTTTAAGCTATCCAAATACCATGTGAATTATGATTCACTATCACAATTATTTATTATTGTAATTGTTTTACCCACCTTCTAGCTTCATGGAAATGCCTTGTAAGTTATTTATGCAATCCAAGGATGCCCCTCATACTTTTATCCCTTTAGTTTTGTAAATAGATATGTTTTGTGTGTCAACGTCTTCATATTTGATATTACTTTGTTATGTGCTATGATTGGTGTTTGATTCCTTGAATTAGATAGACACATGTTGTATTTTGTATTATTTGTCAAACTAACTTTGATGTTTTCATGAAAGCGCTTTAGGTTGCAGTTTAGGTATTTTCTTTTTATATGATTGATTTATGCGGTTTGATTGTTTCAATGTGAATAACATTTTGTTTGGCCTTAGATATAATCACCTTTATTATTTTTAGTATCTACAATTTATTGATTAATTGTCATACTTACCTCAACCTAGTCAATAGAGACCTATTTTTAAAGCTTAGAGGGGTGCTACCCTTATGGTACTTTCCTAATAGGTAGCCTGACCTTGATCCATACTTAGACTTGGTTTTTCAAAGAGGTACTTTTTTAAAATTAAGGAGTCAATTTTTAGGGTTTTATTTCTTATTTTATTTTCCCTTTTAAAAATAAATAAAAATAAGTGGCGACTCCATTTTTATAAAAATCAATTTTTCATTAAGAGAACAAGTTTCGCCGTCAAGTGGGAATGCATGTGAAAAATGCAAGTCCACACGTCTTTCCCTTAAAAAAGGAGTCACATTATGGCTTTATTTCTTATTTTATTTTCTATTTTTTTATAAAAAAATAAATAAATAAGTGGCAATTCCAACTTTTTAGAAAAATAAAAAATAAAAATAGTTTTTCATAGTAAAAACGAGTCTCATCATCTAGCGGGGATGCATATGAAAAATACAAATCCACAAAATGGTGACTCCACTAGAAATGTTTAGAGGGTTAAACTTGAACTCAAGTTGAGGGGAAATGCAACATTAAATTAATTGATTAGTAGATACCCTCTCATTGTGCCTTTGTTGTATGCTTGCATATTTTAGGGCATAGGAGAGGCTAACTTGGTGATTATTTTGTATATATTGCGTGTGCCTTACTGTATAATGATTCTTGTTATTATGTGTTTGTATATATCTACTCATGTATATATATATATATATATATATTGCATGATTGTGTGATGCATGGCTACCTTTCTTCTGCATAATGCATGTTTTGCTTTTTTGTGTAGGATACACGTTTATCCCTCTATCTCGAACTCCCTAGCCTTAGTTGATTTTCTCCTTTTGATCTCATATTTGGTGTATGAGACTTGGTGCCTTGTTTGTTTCCTAAGTAAGCTCGTGATTAGGAGTACGGTCTAGTTGTGGGCTATATGTATGTTTGGGAGCACTTAGAGCATTGTCATGACATTATCAGTGTCTTGAGATCGTCACCTTAGAGTAGGTTACAACATCATCAGCTTTACCACATCACTTTTATTTTATTAGAATCCTATTTAATCACCTTATCCTTACTATCACCCCACTTTGCCACATCATCCTACATCACCATGTCATCACTTTGCCACATCCCTAGTGCCTTAACATCATCTTTGCCACTTTATTCTTATCTTATCAACATTGTACCTTATCATCTCATTCTTACTGTCATCCTCACTTTGCCTCATTTCCATACCTTATCATTTCACCCCACAATTTTTTATGTCATCATCCTATCTTGTTGCAGCATTGTAATGCCTTAAAGAGCATCACGACATCACTGATGTAATGTCAATAGAGGTCACCATTATAGCCACCTGGAGTTTGATCATTGAAGACTTGTACAACTCATGACTAGATTCAAGATATATTTGTGACTAGTGTGTTTACTTTTTTGCTTTAGTTTAAGAGGTTGTTTGGATGCAATTATGCCACACACTACACATGTTAGATCGTCTTGTATGAGTGTTAAGAGAGGTAACATGTGCTAACTAGTAGAAAAACTTAACCATTAGGAAACCACCCTAAGATGTCGAGGAAGTGCATGTGTAGAGGTAATGACCACCTTGCATGGAAGCTCCTAGTCTCATTGGAGGTGTGTAGGAGGTTATGTACCAACAATGAGTATGATTGCTCCTACTAGGTAACTTTGATCCTACCTTTTAGAGCCACCTTTACCTTGTAGAATGAGAATTAGATCCATGGACCTAGGATACCTACCCACACATAGGTGCATTCATGTATAGGAATTTGATAACAACAATTTTGCATCAACATTAGAGTTTCATCAGCATAGATTAGTTGTATTATCATTCTCTTTACTCTTTATTAGTTGGATTCAGTTGATCAATCTTCTAAGTTATACATTTGTCAATCTTGTATAGTCTTCTTCCCCTTATAATTTTGTCAACCTGAAGATGTTGTATATAAAAAGGATTTACATTTTTAAATGTATTAGCAGTGTTTTAGGTTGTTATACATTAAGTGTAACATTCTGGGATATGTTATTTAACAATTTTCAACCTAAGTCTAGGGTTTTGTGTTTTATGCTTCATTTGATAGGTTCCTTAGGTGACTCATGTTAGTTAGAGTTTTGGGGACCTAGCTGGCTTCTTCTAGGTGAAATGGTGGGGCATTTGTCAAAGTTGGTGAGACTATTTATTTTTGTTGCATCAAAGCTAGTCGTCTTGGTTATCGAGTCTATGTTAGTCTTGTGGTGTAGTTAGAGTTTGTATTCCTTGTAGAGTGTTTTGACCTATTAGTATCTATTTCTACTATGGATGTACATTGATCATTAGACTCGACCTTTTTCATTGAATATATGTTTGTGTCTTATGGTGCATGTGTTAGACTTTCGATATGGTGCATTATTCACTTGCATATCATGATTATTAAGCCTAACCCATCATGGAAGATACTGAGCCCATTAACTCAGGACTAAAGAATCGACTTAGGAAGCTTAAGATTGTGGCTCATTTTTCTTGTGATCAAAGTTGTACCTTATCCATTTCCATTTACTCCTTGACCTTTACATCCTATCTATCTTGAGCCTTGTACAACATTTACACCTTGACACCATCACCTGACCTTTACATCCCTTCTTATCATAGCTTATACAGCATCATCGACATGGACATTGTTCCAATCTATTTATTTGTTCTTTGTACTTGGGGTTGATTTTATGAGACAAGAAGGATGGCTTACGATGAGCAAAGTGGTCGATTGGACGAGATCATTGACTATTCTATGGTTGAGAGAAGCATCTTCAGATTGTTACAAAGCATTAAGAATGGGATATTTATGCATGATTTTAGAGGGATGGAATGCCTAAATTTTAATATTGTACACCAACCTTTACTATTGACTGTGCGAGAGTTTAAGAGCATGATGTTTGAGGTTTTGACCAAAGAATGAGTGGCCATCATTTCATGAGCCTATTTATCTAATCACCTTTGTGTATAAAGTTAACCTTTGCTAGCCAATTGAGTCATGCATATTTAGCCTTTTGATTCATCACCTTACTTACCTCGTATCTCATACCAATGGTTAGGGCCTCTTGGCACATCTTTGCTTATAGATAGGATCACCTAGGTTGTGGGCTCCTCAAGTGATTCATCTTTTGTATTCATTATGTTCATCTTGATCATTTCTATTATTTCCTTTGTACCTTTTCTCAATACTTGTTGTACCTATTTTAGTTTTCGTTCATTATTCTGTCATTATGAGTTCATATATGTACAGATGAGTTAGCCTTCTTATACATATATTGAGATTTGTATAGGTTACCTTAGGATCCTTGTACATGATTGCCTTGATTCATTGGTTTGATTATTGTTAAAAAGAAAAAAAAAAGAAAAAAAAATTATGATGTTAGTCTTTGTTGGTGGCTTGTGTGATAGTTTTGATCATTTCATTATATATATCCATCTCATCTATACATTGAGTTATGATTGAGTTGTGGGTTTTATCCCTAACTATGACATTTTGCTTCTCTTGTACTCAATTACACTTTTTATGTAGAGTTTTATTCTCATTCATCTTGGTTATGTTCTTTTTCACTTTTATATTGAGTTATCATTCATTGACATTATCTGCTTTACCTCTAGCCATTGTACTATTCCTTTGATTCCTTGAGCATATTCTAGAGTCTCACCCTCGTTGTTTCCATTTCTTTGACTCATTCATGTGGATGGTTGGTATTTGTGTAGTTCTTATATTGGAATTTTTTTTTCTTTTCATTGTTTTCATCTTTTCATTCATTCATTATATGTATCATAGTGTATTTTTTTCATTCATTTAGTTGTTTGTATCATAGAGCATATGTGAGGATTATAATCTTTGAGTTTCTTTATCTGTTACACTGTGTATGCCAAAGGCATGAGGGTTACATCATTAGGATTATTGAACTTAGTTTCCCTTCGTTTCTTTTACCCTATTACCTTAGGCTACATTACATCCTTAGTCTTAAGACGACCTTGAGACCATGACATCATGCATTATGCTTGAAATCTCACACATGGGTGGCATTTGAGATTGGTTAGAGACCACTTGGAGCATTATGGATGAGAAACTATGAGAGGGTTTACACTAAGGCATAACCTCTCAGCAATTATTGATTTTCGATATGATAGCTTATACTAGGGCATAGCCATTTCATTCTCTCTCATGAAGCATGATAGATTAGGAGTCACTCAGATTCATATCAACATATATCCATTTTTGAGATATGGGATAAAGTTTGATTTTGATTAGACAATTTACACTAGGGCATAGCCATCTCAAGGAGTTTATACTAGGTCATAACCCCCTTATTGGCGATTAATTTTTTAGATAATAGCTTATATTGAGGCATAGTCACTTCATTCATTCTCATGGAGCATGATAGATAAGGAGTAACTTGGATTCATATCGACATATATCAATTTTTTAGATTGGGGATTGAGTTTGATTTTGATTTGACAATTTACACTAAGGCATAGCCACCTTAGAAAGTTTATAATGTTGTATAGCCCTCTCATTGATGATTGATTTTCGAGATGATAGCTTATACTAGGGCATAACCATTTTATTCCTTCTCATGGAGCATGATGGATTAGGAGTCACTCGAATTCATATTGACATATATCTATTTTTGAGATCTAGGATAGAGTTTGATTTTGATTTGATGATTTATGCTAGGGTATAACCACCTTAGAGAACTTATACTAGGGTGTAGCCCTCTCATCAATGATTATTTTTTTAGATGATATCTTATACTAGGGCATGCCTTCATTCCATCTCATAAGCATGATGGATTAGGAGTCACTTGGATCGATATCGAAATATATCCAATTTTGAGTTTTGGGATAGAGTTTGATTTTGATTTGACAATTTATACTAAGGCATAGCCACTATGCTTGATTCCCTACACTAGGGCATACTCTTCTTCTAGAGGAGATTCGATACTCCCTTCACATTATAGTATGAAGATACTTTAGGGAGTAGAGATCTATCTTGATGAGATTGTGTATGTTACAACATAGCCATTCTAGAGATTACCTTGCACTGAGGTTTAACATTTCAGATGTTACCTTATATACTAGGGCATACTCCTCTTGTCAGTGTTTGATTTTGAAGATGATTAATTTGTTTTGGCCTTACCCATTTTGACTCAATATATTCATGTTGGGGCATAACTCAGTCAGTTGGTGATTGTTTATTTTTCAAAATGACAATTTATATTGAGCATAACTACTTTGTTTGAATCCCTACATTAGGGTATAACCATTCTCTTGTAGGTGATCAGACATTCTTTTCATATTGGAGTATGAGAGATGGTTGAGAGATATCGATTTGATGTCTTTTATATTGGGGCATAGCCATTTGAGGGAGTATTTATACTAGGGCATGACCATCTTATTGATCTTCTAGGACATTGGAATTCGACCACTTGATTAAGGTTTTTTTTATGGGTTATAGAGATGATGACGCCTTGGATTTGGTCTCCTCACCATACGTGGTCTTATTTAGATACTATCTTACATTTATTTCATACCAAAACACTCCCTTTTTGCTATCTTCACACTTATGTCTTGTATTCAATCCACCCATCTCATTCCATCATGATGTATAAACTTATTTTGCTTCTAGATCATAGGATGATGTAGACTAATCATGAGTTTCCTAGTCAAACTTTCATGTGCTTTTTGGATACTGAATTTAACATTTTCCATGATGGCAAGGCTTGACAGATTGTCGATTATTTGTGATGTTTTTCATTTGATAATCTACATGTCATGGCATGACTTGGTGCATATTTAGACTTAGAGCTTTAGTTAGCTTTCTTTTTGTCCATCATTCGGTTTTATTTTGATAACATGGTCCTAGGACCCATAGTCCTATTTAGCTTTTTTAATTAAGGATCAGATGTTTTCATCTTATTGTCAATGAGTATATCCTAGTGTATGTCTTTGTTAGTGCCACACCCTAATTATCCGAATTTTTTACATTTTCTGTTAATGTCACACCTTGACTATCAGACCTCTTTTATGTTTTCTTAATGTCACGTCCTGACTATTCAACCTCTTTTTGTCTCTATTAGTGTCATGCTTTGATTGTCCAACTTTTTCATGTTTTCCTAAAGTTGAGCCCTGACTGTCCAACTTCTTTTATGTTTTCCTAGAGTTGCACCTTGTTTGTTGGGTCTTCCTTGTGTTTCCTAATGTCCACGCCCTGACTACCTGACCTCTTTTCATTTTTATTTTATTAGCCTTGAGTTTCTTCTCTAATCATTGGTTTCTTCTTTTTTCTTCTTCCCTCTCTTGTTCACCCATTCATTCTGCTCTTTGGATAGCAAGGTCCTTAGTGTTTCATATAGATATTGTCATTACCCTATTCAGAAGAGTCTCCATTAAGACCCACATAGATATTTCACGTTTCTTTATTAGTAGATCAATAAGCACATTTCATAAGCTTAGAGAGCTTGTGTCTTATTGGGACAAATTTGGTGATCTTTCTTGTACTTTAGTAGAGCCCACTTCGTTTCGTTGGTTTATACACTTCACTTGTGAACTCTTTTAAAAATCGGCATATTTGTAGATCCCAAAATTTGTCCTAAGCCCATTCTCACTTTTTATATTATTTTATTATTTTATTATTATTATTTGATTTGATTTAATTTTTACTTTAGTTTTTTTCTTCTTTTCTTGTTCTTTTTTTGTTACTTTCTTATTTTTCACCCTTTTTTTTTCTCCCACACACGTGCAACTGCAGAAATCTTCCCCTTCTTATTTTTCCCTCTTCCTTCTCTTTTCTTTGCTTCTTTCTTTTTCCTTCCTTTTTGTTTTTCTTTCTTTTCTTTTCTCTCTACTTACCCTCTCTCCCAAACCCATCTCTAGCCGTCATCTACCTTCCTCCTCTTTCCCTTTTCTTATTTATTCTCCTTTCATTTTTCTTCTTGTTACCTATTTCTCTTTCTCACCTTGAAGATCCATAACCATGGCTACCCCATACTTAACACTCTCACCACTAGACAATTGCCATCGCCGAGCCATTATTTGTATGTGATCCCTTTTCTCCCTATGTTTCTCTCTTTTCTTTATTTTCTCTCTTTCTCTTATCTCACCCATTTTCTTTTATTTATTTATTTATCATTATTATTATTATCTCATTCTTTCCCCTTATCCCTTATTCCACATTGCATTCAAGAAATGGGTAAGATGCCCTTTTTCATTTTCTTATTTCTTTAGTCATTTTATTTTTTATTCCTAAAGTAATTGTTTTTGATTGTTGAGTTTGCTTGTTTGGACTTTAGATAATTTTGCTTGGAATTTGCATATTAGATGTAGATCTTTTTTTAGACTTTAATAAATTAAGTTATCCAAAAATCTTCTTTTAAAAAAATAAAATAGGTCGAATAAGACATTTTTATTAAATTAGAAAAATGGACCCAAAAATAAGTTTTAGACATCTTTTTTAGATAAAATAGTCCAAAATTTTTATTTTAATAAAAGAAAAAATTCATAATTTTAAAATAAATAAATAAATAAAAGGCTCATATATATTCTTTCACAAGTCTTTTATTGATTATTTCAACAAATGTTAATTAATTATTGATACTATCATTTAAAACAACAAATATATTGTTGATAATGGCATTTAAAACAATAAAATAGTGCATTAGGTCAAATCTTCAATTCTCAAGTACCACCAACCCACCCATGAATAGAGAAAGAGAAGAGAACCCTAGCAAAAGTAGAGAGCTTCCTCTGCAACCCACACCCCCTCCCACACTAACGTCGGCAACACTATGGAGATGAAGTAGAGAGATAAGAGATCAACATCCAAGATCATCACTAATGGAGGAGGAGGGGTCCACGAAGGTGTTGCAGTCCACCTTGTGGTGAGGTTAGCAAAGAAATGCCCTCCACCTCCTCTTCTCATACACCTCAAAGACAATCACGACTTGGACTAAAAAACTTTTCAAAGACTTCATTGGGGTCATCTTCTTCATCATGGGTCTTCAATCTTGGGTTGTGATTCTCATGAAATTTTTTTTCCTTTGAAGAGTCATTGTTTTTAAAAAATTTCTCAATTATGGTTGTTGTTTTGGTGTTTTTCTAAGTTTTGGGTGTTGTTTTGCTATGATTTAGAAGGACATTTTTTTGTATTGAGTTTAACTAAAAAAAAAAATTTAGTAACTCGAATGATTCGTGCAAGTTAACTCAATATCTCGATAAATCAATTGAGTTTAATCGATTCCTAGTCGAGTCTTTACTTAAGATGGTATCGAGTATCAAACTTGGTGTGGAAGGGGTTGAGGCAAATACAACTCAGCTGAGTCATACCAGACTCAATCGATACTTTGAACCATGAGACAAACTGGTTCATTGACTCACTAGTCCAACCATTAGTCGATCTTATTCAAGGCTGATTCATTGTGTACTCCAACCCAAATGCCAAACTAGACCAGGCTTCGATTGACAGTCTGACTTGGTCTTAGTTAGATTTTTTAATTTATCCAAACTTTTAAAAAACCTCAAATGTAAAAAAATATTGATAATAATAATAATAATAATAATATGTTTTTCAACTTTTGAAAAAGAAAAAGGAAAATATATTATTATTTTCTAATAGTTAAATTGCATATTACATAATGGTAAAGCTTAAGAGGAATCTCATATATAAAAAACTAATATTACCATCTCCAATTTCTCAAAATGGGAAAAATGAATTTTATTTCCAACTACAATAAATTGTATAGTTTGACAAATATATATAAAAAAAAAGGGTGTCATATGCATCTTAGGGCGTGTTTGGTACATAAGAATGATGAATGAGAATGAATATTTTGTTTTCATTCTTATTTCCTCTTGAATAGGAATGAATTTGGTGATTCCAATTCTTGTGTTTGGATGCATGCATATAGGAATGTAAAGTTGGAATAACAATTTGTTTCCATTTTAATGTTAAGTAAAAATGGGAATGAAAATGGAAAAAAATAAATAAAATATCAATAATATTTGTACATAGGGTTTAAAATAATTTTTAAAAATTTTTTGAGAGTTTTTTCTACTTAATATTAACAATCTATTTTGGTGTATGATTTCAAAAAAAAAATTGTTTTTAATAAATTATACCTAGTTATTGTTCTTTAGAAACAATTTTTTAAAATAAAGAAAAATATAAAATTGTTATTCCATTTTTTTTTCATTTGAGAAAATAAATTTCAAATCAAGTGAAATTTTGTATTGAATTTATTAATAAGTTTAATAATTTTAAAAAATAATTTAAAACTCAAAAAATATATGTAATGACTATAAAAAAAATAATAGACATAATTAGTACTTTAAATTCTTTAATAAATCTTGTAATTTTTAAGAATAATTTAATATTTAAAAAACTAATTAATTAATTATAGATTAAATAAAATAATTCAGAATGTCATCTTCATAATTGGGTAATAAATATACGCATATAATGAAAATTTTGGCTTATTTATACCTTACAATTTTAAGGGCAATGAAGTGATCTAATGCAGGTTGCTTAGTATGAAAAGATGCTTTAAAATTTAAGAGCTTTTCATGGAACTCATCAAGTAATTGGGGTGTCATGTGCTTGAACGACATAGACTAGTTCTTTGTATTCGTCAACAAGACCATAAAAGATTTTCTCCGTGGCATCCTCTTCATCCATTAGGGCACCAAGGAGAGCAAGTTCATTGGCATGGGCTTTAATGGTATGTAGGAAGGCAGCGATGCTTTGCAAACCCTTGGTGTGATTCTTTAGGTGGTTGTTGACTTGTTTAATGTAGACATGCGATAGTTTGACATAGGTATTGGTGAAGATGATCTATGCTTCACATACGAGAGGTTGTGGCACTAGAAATGAATGGAATTATGGAGGGCAAAAGGGAGCCAATAAGTGCATTTAGGATCAATTGATCTTGACGAAGCCATGGAGAATAGGTTGGGTTGAGTATTATAGTGTCATTGGCAATGAGAGTGGTGGGTGGACAAGGTTTGGTTCTATCAATATAGCTAAGGAGGTCAAAGCCAATAAACAATGTTTGGAATTGAAACCTTTATGATATATATTGGTAGTGGTTGGTTTAAGTGGGGCTTGATCAAAAACATTTATTGAGATGAGTATTTGGTGTGACTCATGGGTGTTGTGAATATTGAGAGTAGAAGTTGTAGAAATGGTGGCATCTTAGGTGGCCATGAGGCAATGATGATTGGGAAGAGCATTAGATGGCTTTGGCAAAGAAAAAGAGGTAAGAAGGAAGAACAAGTGGTGGTGAGGGTTTTCAGGTCAAGAAGCTTGAATGCTCTGATGCCATATTGAAGAATGCGATTGGTAAATTATTGTGTTTTTTTTCCTTTGATTATGAAGAATATATATATACATGTACAAAGAATATAAATCTAGAAAGTTTCCTAATTACCTAAAATCATAACCTAGAATATAACTAATTTACAGTCAATAGGTTATTTATAAAAGGAAACAAATTATCTACAAAAGAAAACAAATTAGTGATTGAAAGAGAATATGTTAACTTCCTTTATTAGTGTCAAGTTTAACATTCACCACATCAAAAGGTGTATTTGGAACCATGTACATATCTCTGTTCTTGAATTTCATTAATTAAGATGTCCAACTTCTTTGCCTTTCAAAGAAATTTCTCGTTCTTCTCATCAATCTGAAAATTATAATGGAAAGCTTCAAAAAGCATCAATAGTCTCCCAGTCTATCACCAATCAAAGTGCAAATGCCACTATACAAGGTTTGCTACCATCATATGACCTTTCTGTTGAAATGATGACATTGCCCTTTGTGTAGTGGTGTGGCATGCTTCGATTTTTTAAAAGTTGAATTATACTAAAAGTGGTTATGGACTCAGTTTTAGGAAAAGTACCGGAGCTAGGCAAGGGTTGCAATAGGTCATCACTTTAATATGCTGAGCGCTAAGATCCTTAATTAGATTTTGCCATTCCCAATACCTTGTCATATCCACTTCCCAATTCCACAAATGTTGTGATCCCATATAAGTCTTCCACTTAGTCATATGCATCAATCAACACATAATAAGACCCTATGCTTAGAAATTGTACATGTACAACATTGTGAGTTTCATGTTTGACAAAAATATGAATTCTAGTTAAAATAAATCTCGTTAAGAAAACACCTCTCCATTAGGGATAAGTGAAGTCATTAAAATGTAGAGGTTGGCTACTCGTGTACTATGTTTGTTTTCTTCTTATTTTATTACTTCATTTCATGTCTTGCCTTCCATATTATTAGTATTTGTTTTACTATATTTTTTTTCTGAAGTATACGCGTGTGTAGGTATGTATTTGCATATACAAAATGCATTAAATAAAATATGATTAAGCCATTTTCACTGTGTTGATCATCTTTAAATACCTAATGATTCTTTTTTTATTTCAGTTGTTTTTTTAGCTAGATGAGCAATCTTGTCTTTTTTTTTTTTTTTTCTATCAGATTTTGCGTTTTTATGCATATCATAGACCTATCCTCCTGATAAAGTTTTCACCTCTTTATATTTGTTCTAGTTTGATTCTATGTTGTTTATATGCATGATTCACCAAGGGTTTCTGACAAGCATTAGCTAAGGGTGGTTGACCCCAATGACAGACCAGATGAAGGATTAATAATATATTGCACTCCAGCAGTTCAACCAATTCCCTTGGTTTCCTTAATGACTTCTCTTGGTGACCTGTCAATTTCTCTCTTGGCAAGTCTAATAATGGGTAGCCAATTACCTAAAAGTTACTTCTGAGGTTTTGTTTTGTTGATTCTATGCTAACTGATAATCTGCAGAGGAAACAACTTGTTCGTCTGCAGAAGGTCTTGAAGCACTGTGATGAATTTGACCAGAAAAATAAACTCATCAAGTCCATATTAAGTCATCAGGTTCCAGTGGAGCTATTTCAAAAAATTATTTAATGCCTTGCTTTCTTTAGTTGGACAACGCTAAACATACTTTTCTTTTTATGTGTTCTATTAGTGCTTTGGAGCTATTTTGCAAGGGAGCTTGGCATATGCCTATCTTCATGTTCAAGTCATTTTTATTTGTTAAATGATTCCAGCTACTACTTGGGTCTAGTATTTCCTTGGTGTATATATCATGAGCCCAAAGCCCAGACTATAAAAGGGAAACAATCACTTGGAGAGGGGTTGTCTGTTTTTTTGAGAGCCCAATAAATGCAACGACATAAATAGAAAGAGGCGGAAGAGTTGAGCCGGAGGATCAAGAAACACAACCGTTCTTCTCTTTCATTATGGTTTTTGGCTTTAAGTTTGAGACCGCCTTTATCTTCCTCTCAGAATGATGGCCTCTCATTTCTATACATATCCTTCCATGCATTCTCTGGCTCTCCCATTCTCTTTTTCAAAACTACATTTTTCCTCATAGGCTCTATTTAGTTTCCAAGAAAGTGGTCTAGGTCTCTTTCATTTTCTTGAATTATCTTTGGTTTACAAGAATTATGAGTGAAGTAAAGTGGGTTCTTGATTTATGTTTGATTTCTCTTTTTCAAACCTACGTTTTGATCTTTTCTCTCCTGCTCTGTTTAGTTTCCAAGAAAGTGGTCTAGGTCTAATATGCACCGTGTTTTCTTTCTTTTTTTTCTTGGTTTCTGTCTGGTTTTCCAAGAAAGTGAAGGAAAATGAACTCTCTGCTCTCTTTTTCTTGGTTTATCTTTGGCTTACAAGACACAACGGTGAAGTAAAGGGGTTCTTGATTTACGTTTGACTTCTCTTTTTCAAACCTCCATTTCGATCTTTCCTCTTCGGTTATGTTTGGTTTCCAAGAAAATGGTTCAGGTCTAATATGGATCATAGTTTCTTTCCTTCTCTTGGTTTTTGTTTGGGTTTTTCTTTTTCTTGGTATATCTTTGGTTTACAAGAAACAAGAGTCAAGTAAAGTAGGTTCTTGATTTTTGTTTGGTACTTTGGTTTCTCGTTCTCAAACCTACGTTTTTATCTTTCCTCTTTTACTCTGTTTGGTTTCCAAGAAAGTGGTCTAGATCTAATATGCACTGTGTTTTCTTTTTTTTTTTTTCTTGTTGTCTGTTTGGTTTACAAGAAGCACAAATGAAGTATAGTGCATTCTTGATTTATGTTTGGCTTCGAAGAAATTGAAGGAAAATGATGTCTTATTTATTATCCTTTTTTTTTTTTTTTTTTTTTTCTGGATGCAGAACTTAAACATCTTCAGTGTTCCTTACCCCCATATGCATCATACAACATTCACTTGTTCAAAGGTTAGATGGAAAATTTAACTGTTCTTGTTGTCTACATGTTTGTCTTCACAAATCATAGATGACTTCATTAGCATGGCATATGTATGAGCTGACATGATAGTGCACATGGCATATGTTGGACCGGAAAATACATATGTTTATATGTTTTCATAATGCTAGGATAAACATATACCAAACAAACAATTCTGTAAATGAAATATCATTTTATTTATTTTAATTGTTGCCTATAGAGATGATTTCAATATTCTCAGAGTTTCTTATTTCAGTCTTTTCTTCGGTGTCAAATTAAGCTAGAGACCCCCCCTCCAACTTGTCTTAGCATTCAATGTAGGCACTCAAGTTTAAAATAAGTTCCTAGTGTCATTTTATCATTGTATTTATGTTCAAGACAAGTTAATTAAATGAAATATCATTGTATTTATTTTATCCAGAATTATTGATATTACTACGAAGTCCAGGCAACCAATTAACTAACCCCCTGGGGAACTGAATGTGAAATTACTTGTCCATATATATGTTCTCATATTCTGGGAAGTGATGTATATTAATATTTCATGACTATGTTAAGCAACTATTTCAGACATGTGAACATTGGAGGTTTAGGTTGAATATTTTTGTTTAAAATATGAATTCAGATGTAGATTTAGGGAAGCATAGGTTCTGTACTCCCGTTGAATTAATTCCTAAAAGAAATGTCAGTATGAATAGGATCCTTGAGATAACTCAGAAAGGACCCTTCTTTATTTTAACTGTGTATAAATAATTACCCTTTCCAAGTGGTGCAAGTGGGCTGTGATGAGAGAGAGAACATGAGGATTTCTCTAGAAGTAGGGCATGAGAGTGGGCTGTTGAGGAGGATTCACGTGAGACTTAGAGGACAAAATCAGAATTTGTAAAGTGGTGAGCATCAGAACGTGGAGAACACCAGAGCTGATTGTGGACACGGTGGGGATTGGTGTGAGCACCAGATTTTTCTAGAATGGAGGCTGTTTGGTGCAAGGTTTGTGGAAAAAAAGAAGGTGGCACAATGTTCTAGAGAGTCACATGGATTTAGTGCATGGTTTTGGCTTGGAGAGAAGAAGATGAGAAGGTTTTAGAGAGGTGGCTGTTAGTGGACTGATTTGAATTTTCGAGGGAATGAAAGAATGATCAGAATTTTTTGAAGGAAGTCTCTAGAACTTTGGGGAGGATTGAATACAGTTGAGGAGGAAAAATGGAGTGAACTGAATTTTTCTTCGAGGGAGAATATATATCACGCGGCATAATTCTTTAGTGGAGAAAGCGTGCAGCTGAATTCGGTCTTGAAGGAGGGAGAGATGCAGCCAAGTGAAAAGAGATTATGGGAAAATTGAGGGCACAGATTAGCTTGGAAAATTGAGAGAACAATAAGAATTTTGGGAGGAAAAGTTGTACACAGAATGGCTGTTAATGGTTGAAAGCATGAGATTCTTGGGGAGGCAAGCTGATTGTGTACGACTGTTAATGGTGGAGAGGAACGTTGATAGTGAATGGCCATGAGGAGAAAAGAAACAAGCACATGATCACACCATTAGATTTTGAGACCACCAGATTGCTAGCACAAGCATGCATCGGAGTGCTGAATTTTGAGAATTTGCATAAGCTTGTGAAGAACAATACCACCAGCTAAATTTTGGAGAACACACTAACCAAACTGATGCAGAAGGCACGCATAGCTGCATAGAGAAGGAGACCACCAGGTTGCTGATTGAAGCAACTCACATCAGCCATTGTAGATACCATCAACATGCATCAGCCATTGAAGACACCATCAGCATGCATCAGGTTTTAAAGAGCTATATCACTGAACTTTGAAGAGGATTTTGAGGTCAGTTGCTGAATTTTTTTTTAGTTTTTTATTTCATCTGCTTTATCTTTTTCTTCTTTTTTTGGCATCTTTTGAATATGAGATTTTACCATGTTTGGGTGTGGATATTGGAGGCCACACAGATTGTTGAATCTGATTGAGATATGCTTTTTTTTTTTTAATTATGAATTCATGTTGAAAATTGGATCATAATGTGTTCACTTTTTAGGTGTAATTTCATGTCAAAATTTGTTTATGATTCTCTCTATCTTTGGTTGTGAATTCATTATCATTGTTAGCAATTTAGTTTCTATCAAGGCTTTGTGTGAAATTAATTTTTTGATTTTATTTTCTTTGATCTCATTTTGGTTGTTTGGTTTTGTGATGATCAACTTGTTCACTTGCAGCCATGATGCCATTATGAACACACATACATCAGCCACACTTTCACTCTATCACACACAACTTAGCATGCTTCACTCATTTTCTTCACACCACTTTGTTTCCTTAGGAATTTTCTTCTTTTGGTTGTGTGATTTTATGTGATTATTTGTGTTTGTTAGTGATTTCAAAATGCTTATCAATCTACCTTTCTAAAAATCAATTCTCAATTTTTCAAATTCATCTTAGACATTGTTTTGTTCTTTAAATTCATTTTTCAAAATCATGCAACCACTTTATTTATGTATGCATGCTTACTTTAGTTTTCCATGATTTTCAATTTTCTTACGCATGAATAAAATTCACAATTCTAAAATAATGGAGTAATTCATGGCCGTTATGAGCTTCATCATGATTGTTGAGGGTTAGGAAAGTGTGGATCAATTCATGGAAATTAAATCAGGCGTTGGTGAAGCCTACATTCTAAGTTTCCAAAACAACCCCTTTACCTATGAGTTTCTGACCTTCAAGATATTAAATTAAGTTTGGACATTTTAGAAATTTTCAAAAAATCTTTTTCATGCTTGGATGACTTTTCTAAATTTCTTAAAAATGTTGGAGAAATTTTATTTTGAACAAAAATCAATCTCTATGCTAATAAATAAAATCAGTTTTTTTAGGTCTAGATTTAGTTCAATTTTCGATACATGACATGTTTCTATAGAATTAAATTGGTTTGAGAGGTTTTTAATCTATTTTGATATTTTTCTCATATTTTTTAGACTTCTCAAATAGAATTTTAGGCTTTTATTTCACTCAAAAACTATTTTCCATGTATGACAAATAAACCCATCTTTTTGTGTACTGTGCTAATTCTAATATGTAGATGTTGAATGTTTAATTAAATTTTTGACTAGATGAAAATATTTTTTAATCTCATAAATATTTTTCATGTAATCTAGACATCTCAAATAAGTTGTACAATTTTTAGTTTGATTTTATCACACTCTTAAAATGGTTTTTAAAATTCATCTTTGCATAGAATCATATTCTGCCCTATTTTTGAATAATCAAATGTTTGATTAAATCTAGGATAGATGGTGTATAATTAGGATTCTTGGACACTTGGGTTCTATTCTAGACTCATTAAGGATGATGCATAATTTTTATTTATTTTATTTTTGATTTAATATCACCTCTAGCTATTTGTTATGGATTTATTTTATGCATGTATATGTTATGTCTTGTTTTATGAGTGATCCTAATTTTAATTAAATTTGGGATAATCTGAGTATAAATTAAGTTTCTTGGGAACTTAGGTTTATTCTAAACTCTTTAAGGATGATATAGTTTTTGTTTTGATGAAATATCACTTCCAAGTATTTTTTACAGATTTGTTTTTGCATGCCACTGTTAAGAACTTTTGTTGTGTAATTTGTATGTTTTTATTTATTCAACCTCTTTCCACATATTTTTGAATCTCTTTGATCCTTCATATGTGTTGTGGACATGTTGTATGTATTTGATAAACCTTTATTGTCATTACTTTTTTTTCATGATCTCATATTTAGTTTAGTTTTTAAATATTATTAGTTTGATTGCTTTGTGGATATTACCAGTAGTTTAGTTTCTATTAAAAATCAATAGTTCGGTTATTCCGTTGATCTCATGTGTAGTTCAGTTTTTAAAAATTATTGGTTTAGTTGCTTTACTGATGTTATACTTAGTTTAGTTCATTTGAAAAATCATTACTTTTGTTATTCTTTTTATCTCATGCTTAATTTAGTTTTTAAATATTATTAGTTTTGCTTCTTTGTTGATATTATGCTTAGTTTAGTTTTTTTTTTTTTAAATATTAGTTTAGTTATTTCATTAATCTCATTTTTTAATTAGTTTTTTAAAAAGTATTAATTTGGTTGCTTTGTTGATGTTATGTTGAGTATAATTCTTTTAAAAATTATTAGTTTTTTACTCTGTTAATCTCACATTTAGTCTAGCTTTTAAACATTATTAGTTTGATTGCTTTCATGATATTATTCTTAATTTAGTTTCTTTTAAAAATCATTAGTTTGGTTAGTCCATTGATATCATGTTTAGTTTAGTTTTTAAAAGTTATTCGTATGGTTGCTTTGTTGATACTATGCTTAGTTTATTTGCTTGCAAACATCATTAGTTTTGGTTATTCTTTTTATCTCATGCTTAGTTTAGTTTTGAAAAATTATTAGTTAGTTTCTTTGTTGATAGAATACACAATTTAGTTTCCTTTAAAATTCATTAGTTTAGTTATTCGATTGATCTCATGTTTGGTTTCGCTTTTAAAAATGATTATTTTGGTTGCTTTGTTGATGTCATGGTTAGTTGTTTTTTTAAAAATCATTAATTTAGTTATTTAGTTAATCTTATGTTAACTTTGATTTAAAAAATTATTAGTTTGGTTGTTTTACTGATATTATGTTTAGTTTAGTTTCTTTAATATGTCATTAGTTTACTTATTCGGTTGATCACATATTTAGTTTGAATTTTAAAAATTATTATTTGGTTGCTTTATTGATATTATGTTTGGTTTAATTATCTTAAAAATCATTAGTTTGATTATTATGTCAATCTCATGCTTAGTTTAGTTTTTAAACATAATTAATTTGGTTGCTTTGTGGATATTACTTGTAGTTTGGTTTCTATTAAAAATCATTAATTTGGTTATTCCATTGATCTCAGTTTAGTTTAGATTTTAAAAATTATTGGTTTAGTTGTTTTACTGATATTATGCTTAGTTTAGTTTCTTTGAAAAATCATTGCTTTGGTTATTCTTCTTATCTCATGCTTAATTTAGTTTTTAAATATTATTAGTTTTGCTGCTTTGTTGATATTATGCTTAGTTTAGCTTCTTTTACAACTTATTAATTTGATTGTTCCATTAATCTCATTTTTAATTTAGTTTTTTAAAAATTATTAGTTTGATTGCTTTGTTGATGTTACACTCTGTATAATTCTTTTAAAAATCAAAGAATGCTCTCTCTTCTGTAATTTTCTCACACCCAATCCACAACACTATTATTGTAGTTGTTTTGCATGCCTTTTATTTATTTATTTATTTTTTTGCATTTCTAAGTTAATTTTTCTTTGGTTATAGCAATAGTTTCATTGGTGTGTCTCTTATAGGTAATTCCTCAAACATGTTGTCCTCATTGTTACCATTAAGTTTTGTAGTATGAAACAAAAAATTAAAATTCTTGTATTTAAAATCAAATGGAAGCACAAGAATTAAAAAATGCAAACACAAGAGAAACACTCAAATCCAATTACAAAGAGTAGCATCAAATATTCCATATCTACAAATTTCAAGTGTTTAGATTTCCAAAAATGAAAAAAAAAAAAAAAAAAAAAGGTTCATTGAGAGAAGACCTACAACTACAAAACATCAAGGTGTGAGGTTAAGAGAGAGGAATTCAATCCACACCTGATACGAAGACATGGATTCAAACACATTGACTAGATTTGAAGAATGCAATTCATCCATGGGAACTTGTCTACTAGAAAAGGGTTGGTGTTTGGAGGCATTGAAAGGTGATTGGAGTAATGGTTGTGACTTATGAAAGGGTTTGGTGGGAAGCCATAGCCGTTGGTGAAGAGGAAGTTAAGTGAATTGGGGACTCAGTGAAGAAGATAATGTGAGCTTGATCAAATTTCCTCCAACTTTTCCTTCTCTTTCTCTCTTATTTTCCTCACTAATTTTTAAGGAAAGTAGTAGGGAAAATATTACTCTATTTTCTTTAGTATTTTCCCTTATATTTTTTTTCCATCATATTTTTCATGTCACCCAAACTAAGGAAAATAACTTTCCACAATATCATTTTCCCTTCCCTTGCATTTTTAGAAAACTAAACACAACCTTTATAAGTAAAAATTAAGAATTACAGCAAGATTATATATTCTTCCTCTTTATTCTTGCATTTTTACATCTACTGCTCTATTCTACATCATATTTTTACTCCCTTCTTCAATCAGCATTCCTCCCTTTATATAGAGTTATCTCCACACCAATTCATAAGATAAGAAAGATGAATGAACCTTGGGGCAAGGTTGGATGATTGGTGGCAGCTAGTCAAGGCTAGAAGTCAACTTTTGCTCAACTTTTTGGGCATGGGCAGCAATGTGTGAACCCCTCTTTAGCATGAAAATGGCTAGTCTTATTAGATGATGTGTCAACCATATGACAATAATAGGGTGGGGAATATATGGTAATTATGCAAAAAAAAAAAAAAAAGTATCCAATTATATAGAAAGACATCTTTGTGGACTTGCATTTTTCACATGCGTCCCCACTCAATGGCAAGACTCATTTTTATTGGTGAAAAATTAGTTTTGGAAAAGTTGAAATCGCCACTTATTTTATTTTATTTTAAAAGGGAATATAAAACAAGAAAGAAAACCCTAAAAAAAGTGACTCCATAGTTTTAGAAAAGCGAATCTTGAAAAACCTGAGTCTTGGTCTGGGGATCAGGTTACCTATTGGGAAGGTACTTGAGGGAAAAGTGGTAATTAATCAATTGATTGAAGGTACCTAGGTAGGCTAAGGTGATTTCAAAACTAGCATGCCAAAAAAGAAATCAAATCACAATTGCAAAAGAGGATTAGGATATGTACCTGGAATGCCTCTCAAGCACTATCATAAGACATCAAAGTTAGCACAAAAATATAACACACAACATGTATTTAATCAGAGCAAATCGAACAGACATCTAGGCACCCAAGGATGGAATCAAACATAAATAAGGCTCACAATAACATGCATGTTCATAGAATTCTGAAAAATAAGTGATAGAGAGCGTACTTGGATAGCATGCATAATTTATTAGATTTCTCCAAAAATACTAGAGTGGTTAGGACAAGTATAAATCATATAGCACATTTATTATGTCTAATATACAGTACCAAAGCCAAAATTGAGTCAAGGTAAGTCAAATCACTCCAAAAATAATAACAATTTCAAGCAAAGTACAAGGTCATCAACATGCAATTAGAAAAGGGAACATCAGAAAACAATTTCTAAAGAATGTCTTGGAGTGGAATTTAATTACTAAAAATTTCATGAAACAACTACTACACATCTAGAACAACATATTAAAAGCCAAACACTCATTCAATTGATAGATTGCAGCAAAGACACCCAAAAGTTCCAAAAGGTCTAGATTAGGTAAAAAAAAAAAAAAAAAAGCGGCATGCATAAACAAATTTGTTTTAAAATAATAAGAGATCACATAAAATCATACAAAAAATCACACACATCGTTCAAAGTGTCTATATCACAAGAAAAATAAATTCAGGGTCGGGTAGTCCTTAAAAATATTTTTAATACACTACTAATCATATGTCCAGATTCCATCATGTATAGTAGGTACAACTTTGAAAAATCATATCTCCCTCAAAGGCACATATTTTTTAATATTTTATATGTCTAATATCAATTTCATGAAGTCTAGAATTAAGAAAAAATATCGAATCAAATTCAAAGAGTCATCTATCATTTTATTTTTATAGAAAGATTTCGGGTGTCTAGAACTGGGTGAAAAACAGAGCCCTCCTAAAAACTCATTTATATCTTCTATTCCAGAATTGCTTTTTAACTCAAATGAAATTTTAAATTCAAATTCAAGAAATGAGGAAAATCATTCAAGTTTTGGATTTTTTTTTTATAAATATTCTGAAGTTGCTGAAGCGAATTTTAAATCTAAACGGTCAGTGGTTGAGTGAAAATTGACAGTAAGGAAGAGTGTTGAAATTTTTTTTTATGTAGGGGTTCCACCAATTCCCCAATTGATATACATGAATCTAACCTAGAATTATTTCATTTATTTGGGACCACAAGCTTGGACTCATGTCTTACTCAAAACCATAATTTTTATTAAAAACCGATAAAGATGCGAACCGATTGAGACATGGTTGCATATTATTTAAGAAAATGAGATTTTGATTCTAAGGACTCTAAATGAATTTTTAAAATAGATTTTCAAAGGAATCTTTTGAGAAAAATATTTTATTTAATTTGAAAACAATAAAACATAAGAAACAAAATACCAAGCAAAACAAAAGAAAATAAAATCACAAAGTAAAATTTTTGACAACCAAGCAAACTAAAGTTGTGAGAATGGAGACCAATCTTTGCTAGTTTCCAATGGCCTCCGAAGATTAAATTTGATAAAGAACTATCAAATAATAAACTATTAAGACTTAGATCATACAAGTTAATGAAAATATTCATCAAGAATTAACAACTAGGATTCAAAAAACACCTAAATTGAGAATAACAAATCAAGGACTAGTACAAGGTCAACTAAACACACAAACACATCTAGACTAAAAAATAAATTAAAATTGAACTAAATTGGAATTAAAAACATAAACTTTATCTAATAGGATTAATTAAACTATTGATTAAAATCACAAACACATCTAAACAAATTAAAATAAAACTAAATGGAAATCATAAACATGAGCTTTATCTAATAGGATTAATTGAACTGTTGAATTAAAAATCACAAATTCATCTAAACTAAAAAATAAACTAAAACTAAACTAAATCAGAATTACAAACGTGAACTTTATCTAACAAGGTTAGTTAAACTAATGAATTAAAAACACTAATACATTTAAACTAAAAGATAGATTAAAACTAAACTAATTTGGAATTAAAAATATAAACTTTATCTAATATGATTATTTAAACTAATGAATAAAAACCACAAACACACTTAAACTAAATGATAGGTTAAAATTAAACTAATTCGGAATCAAAAAAAAAAAAAAAAAAGCATAAACTTTATCTTATAGGATCAATTCAACTAATCACCTAAAACTATGAAAAACACACGAATTGGACCAAACAAGAATCAAAGTTAACATACTTAAAAAACGAATAAAACAACTTTGGGTCAACTAGACTAACTTATTAAAATTTCTAAAAAAAATGAAATACAAAATAAAAATTGTATCAATTAAGAATTAAAATTAACAAATAAGCTAACCTTCATTCCAATATTTATGAATTAAAACTAATAAGAAAAACTCTAACTTTCAATCTAATAAAAATTTAAAACTAAAATCTAGAAATTCTATCTTACCTTCTCTAGAATTCCTCTATGGTGGTGCGGCCGCTGCTCTCTTCACTTACAGGCTTGTGCGTGTTCTAGTGGTATGCGGCTGTCTTCAATCGCAACGCATGGGGAAGAGTCCATCTATGGGCTGTTGAAAGATCTGAATATATGGCATGTTGCTGGTTGTACCTTCCCATGAGTGCGTGGCCTTATTCCTCGCCAAATTCTAATTGTCGATCCCTCTTGATGGTGCGTCCTAGTGTTTGATGGTGAATGTGTCGTGGCTGCCTCCTTCCATTTTTTTATTTTTTTATTTTTATGATGAATACGTGCTCTCCTATGGGAACACGGTAGCCTTGCCAAATTCTGGTTTGTGCGTGGTTCTCCCTTTTGAAGGCGGCGTGTGTGCATCCCTAATCTTCCTTTTGTGCACCTTGTTTCTTTTCTTAAAAATATGTGAAAAATACTCCCATTAGTAGCGTGTGATTCCCCCAGAGAATGCGTGGAGATCTATTCCTTTTTTGGTGTGTCCAGTTGAAAAGTGGCCTCATCCTTCCATATGTGGCTGCATGATCACCTTTTCTATATTGCTTGTTGGAAATTCTCCCCAATTGTGGCTGTTGCATCCTCTAATGGACAGTTGTTCCTCTTTTAAGGCATGGATTCTATCCATTTTCACGCATAGAGGATCCTCTAAAAAAGTCCCGTGAATATCCTCTCTTGCCTCCAAAGACCGTGAACTACTCTCTAAAAGAGAAGTTCCCCTTTCAAAATTTCTAATGTCGTCCATATCCAAAAGTGGCAGACCACATCTCCTTAATCTTCTATTTCCCCATTCCCTTTAAATTTCAGCCATCAAGAGTCCATCAACACCATTGAATCTCTCCCACATATACAACCACTTGAATTCCTTTCAATTCTCTACCGAATTCATCCATAAAAGTCATCTTAAATAGCCACCAAATTCCTTTAGATTCGCCATTGAAAATTTAGCTACCCAAGGTTCCATCCAAGCCGTGAAGATCTCATGCAAAAACTAAATAAATAAATAATTAACAATAAAAATAAAAATAAGAAATCATGCAATTTAAGATGGAAATAAAAATAATCAATCATAGGCATACTCGTAAGATAAATTAGAACATCAATCCATGCCATTAGGAAAGAATGGAATCAACCTCACACAATTTCCTAAAAAAAGATAAATAAGTAAATAAACTAAATAAATAAATATATAATTATCAATTCATGCAATTAGGAAAAACTAAAATCTCAATTCTCATGTAATTTTCTAAAAAATGAATAAGTAAATGAATAAAACTAATAAAAATAAAATAAAATAAAAAATCAAGCACATACCAGTCATACAAGCCATGCAACCATACTTGAAAGGTGACTTAAGCAAGATTAGGTAAACCTAAGTGGGCCAAGGCATGCCAAAATGGGCCTAGGTGAGCCTAGGTGGGCCTAAGTGAGCCTAAGTGGGTCGAGTGTATCTAAATGGACCCAACCTCGATATGCTATCCAAAAAGTGTATCTGAATGAGCGGTTCAAAAAAGAAAGGAAAATCCTAGGCCTAACTCAGGACTACCAAGGGTCACAATGGGATTAGATAAATCCCTCAACCAAAATCTCTAAGATGGCTAAAAAATGTAAGTAGTATGAGTAGCAATGGACCACCAAGGAACTACCGTGGAGCACTAGAAGTGAACTTAAAGACATGTGTTAAAGGGACAAAATGGAGGGTCTACACATCTTCCAACATTTGATATAAATCTATAAAAATTAAGAGAAAAATATTTTAAACAAAGCATATTAAGCCTAAAAATAGGGACTTAATAATAAAATAAAGTAAAAAGATAAAATTAAAACCAAATGTTAAATATGAATATAGTTTAAGTATTAAAAATATTATTATTTAGGTTTAATCATTGGGTTAGCTAGAGGAGTTTATATATATTTATCTTTTTAATCCCTATTGATATTAATTAAAGTGAATTTGTTATTAATAGATTCAATTTAATAACATTGATTGATATCAACAAGTTATTTTTAACTAAATAGAAAAAATCAAATATTTTACTTTTTTCTATTTAGTAACTAAATATGTAACGAAGTTTTATAATTACTTCAATCCACGTTTTAAAAATTGTATTTCTTTCTAATATGGGAGCAAACTTTTCTTTCTTTCTTATAAATTTCATTTGGGAATGATTTAAAAATAAATAAATAAAAGCCCTTCTAAATATTTAAAAAAAAAAAAAAAACACTTTCTTATAAAAATTAATTAGGTGGATGGTAAGGTCAAATTCGGGATAGCTTGTTATTTTTTGCTTTAACTAAAAATTAAAATTAAAATTAAAGTAATAATTTTTAAAGGATAATGTTGATGGTGTAAAAGTCTTATTAAACATGAAATAACTTCTCATGTAAACAAAAATAAAAATATAAAATTTTTATAAAAAATAACATTTTTATGACTTCTATATGAAACCTTTTTTAAAAGTTATAAGTTTTTTTAAAAAAAATAATTAAATAGGTATAAAAACTTTTATTCAACTTAATTTTTTTTTAACTCTTTAAAGTTGATCCAAATAAAATTTAAATATATTTGAAAAATCTTAAAAATAATTTATGAACATTTTTTTTTATTTTACGTTTAAATACTTAAGTGATTCTTTTAAAAATCATTTATAATGTTAAAATATTTTTTTTATGGATAAAAACATTACAAATAATTTTTTTTTAATCACAATCAATGTCAAAGCATTTTTAATTCATGAAATTTCATTTATTGTTATTTATTTTTTGGGATTTAATTCTTTACAATTATTTTTGAGTGTTTATAAAGTATAATTAGGTTATGCCCAAATTTATTCCTTCAACTCTATCCATTAGGTATAGGTAGCGTGAAATTTTGGCCTCTCTCCACCTTTCTTCACTTCTGACATTGTCATGCACTGCTTCGTCTACTCCAGCCACAACTACTGATGATCGAAGAAAATGAGACAATGGTCAATGAATAATTTATTAATTTATTTCTTAATTCAATAGCGTTGGAATCTCAGCTGGAATATTCCAAGTCCATAAAACCAAGTTTAATTATTTAACCTTTTTTAGCACACCACTCATCACTCTACAACTTTCCTACCAACCTAAATTTGTTCACTTGGACTTGGAGAGTTCGGCCAATTGCAGCAGCTTAGTTGTCTTTTCTCTAAACCATAAATTCAAATGATCAAGTCCTACGTTTCAATTTACAAAAACCAATGATTTGTTTTTACTAATTTTAATTTAAGAAAGCAAGAAAGGGTTGACAAGTAATCAAATCACTAAGAAATAGATTTGGAGTTATTTCGGTGTTAGGTTAGACTCAATTTATGCCCATGCAATGGAAATAGGGATTTTTTTTTTCTTTTTTTTCTTTTCTTTTATCTTGGCGTAGATCTTGTGATATTGTTACTAAAATAGAAGGTAAAAATATAAATTATATACAAATTATTTTAACTTTAGGGAAAAAACACTTATTTTAATTTTAAATAAATAAATAAAAAGAATTGATTTTATCTCAATTATATAAGACTTCATAAAAATTATCTTATTTACAAAATATTTTTAGATGTAAAAGTAAAAAAATTAAACAAACCATTTCATGATTTTTTTCACTATTATCCATTTAGATCATAGTCTAATTTTAAAATATTAGAATAAGTCAATTACACTAAACTATATCATTTATAATTTTTTTTGTTTTGGTATGATACCTAACCTTCTAGAGAATTGGAATAAAATATGGATAAGTTAAAAATGTCAAATCAAGATAATTTTAAACTATCCCATTTCAAACTTTTCTAATACAACACGATATTTTACCATCTCCAAAGAAATTGGAATGACTAAAAGTTGTCAAAGATATATCTATTGTGGACATGGCATTGGGAAGCTTCTTAGCATTGCACCAGTCTATTTAATGAGTTGTTCATATTGAAATTAATCAAGGTTGAAACAGGAACACAACGTCAAATTCTCTTTTTATAATCAAAGACTTCTATGGAAAATTCCACCATAGCATATCTCAAAGATTAGTCAAATTCCATTATCTTTATAGACTTTTAACAATCCAAGAAATTGACATTAATAATCCCAAACACAATATTTTGCAACTTTACATTATTCTTTTTATCTTAATTGAAGAGGAATACTAACTTAGTCAAACAAAAAATATATCACGAAAGCTAGATAATACAAATATTAAGTGAAATCTTTAGCATGTTATTTCTTTGCAGCTTCAACATGGTGGCATGTCGGATGGAGGAGGCAACATTTGAGCCTTCGGGTGTTTACCATTTTTCACTATGAATGCAGTTTTCATGCCCCAAGTCTGATGGCGTTCTACATGGCAGTGCAGGAACCACACTCCTACAATAGAGAAAATATACCGACATTACACCTAACTTAATTGTAATATTAAGAAAAATTATTTCCTTGGTATGCAGGTTAGCAGTTTCAAGGGTTTTTTCTTTTTTCTTTTTTTTTTTTAATAAAGGACATTGGTGCTTGCAACATACCAGGGTTGGATGCCTCGAATCTAATTGCAACCCAACCTTCCGAAGGAACAGAGATGGTATTCTGAAGGGGAGGATCCACCAAATTATAGCGCAAAGGGTCCCTATTTTCATTGAAATTCCCAAATCCCCATCCAACAAGATAGAAACTGTGTCCATGGAGATGCATGGGGTGGTGTGTCCCTGTAACCACGGTTGTCCCTTGCAAAACAAGCTCCACTGTGGAGTTATACTCGAGCACCCTTACTTCTGTTCCTCTGCTCGGCAACTCATAGACTAATGGAAGATAATCAGCTGTAAAATCGAACACCAGTGGTGGAACGCTAGGAAATTTATCTCCATATACACCACTAATGTTATAATAGTAAGCTTCCAGTATGTCAATTGTAGGGGAATCGAAACTTATGTTGTTTATACTTGAGGAGAACCGCGTCCCATTGGTCCCTGCACATGAATTATTGATGCATGGGTATGTGTTTACAGAAACAGTGTAAATCAGGTTAGTGCTCGTGCTCAATGGGACATTGCAAGGATGTTCCGCATTTGCTAAGCTTCGAAGGCTGGCCATGACTTGAACTGATGCATTTGTGTTATTGTATGCTGGAAGATGAGGCAAGGAGTGAGGTGAAGATGGAGTGTAGTATCCCCTGTACTGTACAATAGCTGTGGTGGTTGTGTTATCATAAAAATTTTGATATTTTGGGGCAACAGAATAAGTTATAGCCGCCATGTAATAGTGATCCGGGCGTTGGTTAGCTTCTAGTAAGACATCGAAGGTTTGGCCAGGAAATATTGTGATATAATCTCGTGTCAATGGTTTCGTGTAGCTACCATCTGTTCCAACCACTATCATTTTATGCTTGGCAATGGCGAAGAAGAGAGCCTCCTGCAAGGCAGCATTGATTATGCGAAGTAGATAGGTCTTTCCATGATCCACTGTTAACTTGAATGTGCCTGCAATTAGAAAGGGACAGTTGTATACTTATGACTAGCCAAAAGAAAAAGAAAAAGCTTCCATGAAGATCCACCAATTATGAAGTGATTGATTGATTAGGGGTGTAAATTTGGATCCATTGTTCAAAATTATATTTGGACTAGCTACCCTTTTCTCATGTGTTAAATCATGGCTCTACCATCCTTATAGCTATATTCCTCTTTCTTAGCATTAAGCTTTAAATATGTTGATGTTAATGAGAAAAAGTAATATGGTTAACATACACGAAAATGAAATCATGCATAATTTTAAAATGGGAAGTTAAACTTTGTACTTGATTTTGAGCATGGATATAGATCACCGGGTTGTCCATTTATCAATAACGCATCAGAGGGGTCGGGGTCAGCTCCGGTTGCGAGCCCTTTATCTCGAACCGCATTCACATCACTCTTCCACCATTGCCCTGCATTTCAACAACTAATTTTAGATTTTGCTTTGCTAGTTAATTCATAATATGTAAATTAACCTTTAAAAGTAACAACACTTATACCTAATATGATGAGAAATTCCGCGTTAGGTTTGTGAAACGGATACTTGGTTCCATTATTGGGATAGACGATTATAGCTCCATGAACGGTGGCTCGGGTCCAGTCACTATGAGCATGCCACCATATTGTGCCTTCCTCGGAGGAAAGGATGATCTTTTGGCTAAACTTTGACCCTGGTTGAATTGGGCACTGTGTGATATACTCGGGACCATCTGTCCATGGATATCTAGGCATGTTCACCCCATGCCTGCAAAACAATAACTATACGTTAAAACTAGTACTTATTTTTGGACTAACAAAAGATGGCATGCAACAACATATTATCATAGTAACAAGCGGCATCAACTATATTTCAATGGAACTGAAGCAAATAACCTTAAAGTATTGTTTTAAATTTGACTTTATTTGCAAAGCAATATATTGCAACCCCCTCTTAAAAATAAAAGAATGTATGTCATGTAGGCATGTTGCCACCGCTCTTTCTCTAAGACGTGCTCAGGACCTACCAGTGAATGGTGACGTTTTCTTTTCCCCTGTTATAAACATCGACAATGATCGTCTCTCCTTTCATAGCATATATAGTTGGTCCCGGAAATTGTCCATTTACTGTTAAGATGTCCTTGGTGCTACAAAGCCTTGTATATGAAGCTTCCCTCACCTACAACCAATTATAAGTTAACCATGCAACCTCATCCCAAAAGAAATATTACAAGTGTGAATAGTTGCATCGATCCATTTATGCAAGTGTATAACCAATTAGAAATTGATACCATGCATGAACGACTCAACAACACCAAGGTAAGAGGTCTTACGGTGGAAAATGAGAGTCATACTACTCCCTAAATATTATGATCTGAAGGTGGCGTTAAGACCAAAATCATATATAGTATTTACCACAAAAGTAAGCCGACGGTTTGAAGCTTGGCAATGGATGCCACCACCAAAAACTAGAAACGCTAAAATTTGTGAGAGGAAAACCTTCATGATCAGCCACATTTTCCTTGGAATAAAAGCCCCTTCTCTTGTCCTAAACACAACTCGTTCAATTCTCTTACTACTTTTGATGTATTTCTTTCATATATGATTCATTTATATAGTCATGATAATTCTCTTGGGATACAATACTTCCTCTCCACATGTCAATATAAGAGGAAGTGATTTGAATGTGTATTGACTTTTAATGTTCTTTGATTACTTCAATGAGTAGGACCACTATATATAATAATGATATTTGATCACTTACCAAATCAAAATAAACCAAATGCGTGAAGAAAGCTAACAATTGTGAAAATTTCTTACAAGTTACGTACACGTTATTTTAGAATAAATTTAAAATATTCTTTCACAAGTCTTTTGTTGATTATTTCAAGAAATGTTAATTAAGACATGAAAACTTTGACCTCGCATATAGTTATACAGTACCCTTACCAAGATTGGTCATGGAAACTGTTTTTCATAGACAGTACGTTTAAGAATTATTTTAAAATTATTTTCATAAACAATATTTAGCAAACCCTTATTATTAGTCTCACTTGTTTTCAGATTACTTAATACAATTAATAGTGCAGAACCGATGATTTTGGTGGTTGGGGGGTAAAGTTGTTTTTGTCTTGTTACTTAATACAATTAGCCATGATCATTGTTTTCGTCTGAATGGGACAAAGTTGTTTCCCAATTTTTTTGAAACTTGAGAATTGAGATTATAAAAGACATGATGATAAGCTAATTTGGTATTTCATAATTTTCCATAAAAATACACAAAAATATATTTTGTGAAAAGTTGAAAATAGAATATGAACAACCCCTTGTATGTTGTGAATCACTTAAAACATCTATTGGGACTCATACTATCTTTTTTTTCAACAAAAAATAATAATATAATAATAATAATAATAATAAAATAATTATAGATTTAAAAAAGTATTTTTCAAAACAAATGCAATCTATAATGTATTTGTTCATATGATATGTATATCTTGATTAAAATGATTTTAATTGGCTTACAAAAACTATTATCTAAAAAAAGAAAAAAAATTAAAAAGTAAAATAAGAAATAATTCAAACTTCCTTGTTTGGTTTATTGTATACCATATACAAAGAAAAATCATTATATAAATAAATTATGGAAAGATTTATATATTTTTAAATTATTTATAAATAGAAAAAATGATGAACAAATTTTAAGACATGTAAAAATTTTATCAAGTTAATTTTAACTTTTTTTATTTTTTTCACTTTTTTTCTCCTATTTTTTTCTCACATTTCCTTTTTAACTTTTGGAATAGATTCCCTACTATTTGTGGAGCTTTAAAATAATTTTTTTCGACGTGTGATACATATTTATGCAATATTTGGTTAAATTATTTTGAATGTATATTTTTACCTTTACAAGAAACTTTTCTTGAAAATGAAGACTATTTTCGCTTTATTTTCAAAATTGTGTTTCTATTTTTTAAATATGAAAATTACTATTTTGATTTTAAAACAATGAGCCATTTTTAAAAGATATTTTAGAAAATAGTTTTTTAGATATATTAATTGTGAATCTCGAATATCAAAGACACCATAGTCATTTCACTTGTCAAACCCAAGAGTCCAACATGTGAATAACCTTAACTAAAAAATCCAACAAGTAATTAGTTGACAACATCCTCAAATTGATTCATAACAATGATTAGAGTATAAATAAATAAAATTATAAATTTCTAACCCAAAACTAATTAAAAATATCTAAATAATAAATTCAAAGATCATCCCAAAGACTTTAAAGAGTTTTAGAAATCAATACTAAATTCAATCTTAATTTAAAACTCCTAAATAATTAATTGTAAAGCATATTTCAAAATAAACACCCTTCTTATCTTGATTTTCCCTCATTAATATCACCTATACCTAAAAAGTGAAATAATAGAAAAGAGTGAACTTAAAAGTCAATTAGGAAAAATAGTTCAATAAGGAGGATCAAGTATAGTACAAAGTTAAATCCTAGGAGCTATCGCATCTTTATAAATTAAAAAAAAAATTGATAAGTAGGAGTTCATTTAATTCAATAATTAAATTCACTTTCTTCAAAAAATTATGCACTTTCAATTTAAAGATAGAACTAAATAATGTACTTTGCATACTTAAATTATATTTTAAAAAATTATAAACAAACATTTTACTCTGACTTATTAATAATAACATTGTGCCAAATAGTAGAAATTGTATTAGGTGGCTATATGATCAAACCAACTTTTATTATTTAGTAAAAACAACTCTCAAATATTTTTTTTTAAATAAAAATAAAAATTTTTTCAAACCATGTATAGTTTGAGAGTTTTTTTTTTAATAAAAATAAACAATTATTTTAAGTTATGTGTATAGTTATTATTGTCACTTTTATTTTCCATTCTCATTCTTATTATTACCTAACATTGAAATTGAAACAAACATTCATTTCGACTTTACATTCTGTGCTTTCAAATATAAGAATTGGAATGGACAGCTTTTTATTATTGATCAAGGAAAAATAGGAATTGAAATAAAGGTCATGTTTGGTAATTTCTTTTGAAAAAAAAAAATTGAGAATTTTTTACAAAAATTGTTCAATATCTTGTAAAAAAAAAAATGTCTATTTGGGAACTTGAAATGTTTTTAACCCGTTTTCTATGTTTTTACATATGTTTTAAAAATAATTTTTTATTGTAGTGCTTTATATATTATCATTCCCTATATTTATATAATTATTTTTTAAAACAACCCTCAAGAAACAACTTAAATAATTAAAAGATGTGATCAGAAAACATCCTATTAATAGTTTTTAAAAGCAAAAACATGGTTTCCTGTTTTTTTTGTTCTAAAGAATAGGAAATTGATGCAAATGTTTTTTCAGAGAACTTTTCTTCCCGAGTTCTCTCAGTCTTTATTTTCCAGAGAAAAGTTTATTGGAGTGATTTTTAGGCAATTTCTAATAGTTCCAATTCCCAAAAACTGCTCCACCCTTGATATCTTATTTGGTTGGATCAGGTTGGGTCACCCCAACTTGGGCACTACCCAACTCCAACAATATTTAAGTATTTAATAAACTAAATGATTGAACTACTATGAACAAGTATAATTTATCAAAACAAAAATCTTACTCTTTTTTGTTTTAATATAAAATCCAACCTCTAATTGAACAAATCATTTACCATTTAAAAAATATTCTTAATATCTTCATTTTCTTTTTGTGTTTTTGAAAGTTCTTTTTTATTTTAACTAGATCAAATAATATTTGTATAATAATGCCTTTAATCTACATTTTTTATGAGTAATACCAAATAAACATCTCAACAAATATTATATAAGATGATCATTAATTTCACTATCTTCATTTTATTTATGTTATTCTTCTTTATCCAGTGGATTTAATTATGTGTTGTAAAATGAAAAAGGAACTCTATAGCTATAATCTCACCTAAAAAGTTGGGGAAGCTATCTCTCCATTTATGGTTCATGCATGAAATAAATTGTTTTTGTACTTCCATCATCAAAGATGCATGTATGTCCAAGAATGGCAAAAGAATCTATGAGGTTGGGGAAAAAATGAAAAAAAAATTATGTATTTTTTTTTAATTCATTTCATTTATTTTTTCTTTTCTATATAAACACTCAATATATATAACTCTTTAACTAATTTTAATTATATTTTTCTTTCATATTTTATATAATAAATCAAAAATTAAAAAAAGAAGATATTTTTTAATATTTCAACTATAACAAGGTGGGATAATTAATTTATAATGCTAGGATATCCTAACAACCTAACCTTAAAATTTTCTTAAATAAATAAGCACTTCACTAGTCATATATTTTCTTATTCCACCATATTGTGATTCGCACCATAGTATTTGTTATACTTTGAAGCATTTTGGTATGATTCTCATCTCACAATAAGTCATTTTTGAAGCAAACCCAACATGCTTGATAGAAATCCCTCTTGTTAAATGAACCCCAAGGTTTCTTATTTGTGAGTGTTGGTACATTAAGTTATATAGTTTAAGATTGATAATTTTGTTTCATTTGTTTTGACTTAGGGCTTTTTTAGATTATGTCTCTTTCTCCTTTGAAAACTCAAAGTTGTCGTGTGGTCAATTGGAATAATAAAGGTAAGCATAGAAAGGTATGAGAAAGGCAAATTAGAGTTTGTTAAGGTTGGTGCGAACGTCAAGTTCTTAAACTGAGTTAAATGTTTTTTATAATAGTTTTAAAGAACTCCTCAAGTACTCTAGTGTTGCAGAGACCACTTAAGAGCTCCTTGGAGCACTCAAATGTGATAGAATTCTCTAGAATTCCAAAGCTTTGATTTTCCAACTTGTAAAAGCTTTAATTTCAGAAAATTCAAAATATGATCCACCAATATCTTGGCCCTATAAACACCTTGCCTAAAGAGGATTTTCTCTTTTTGATGCAAATGTTTCAAAAAACCTAATTTGCCTTCTTGTTCCCAAAACTTTGAAAAATGATTGTCTTTACTTTTACTAGGTTGAGAAAGAGATTTGCATCTCCAAAACACTAAAGTATGATTCACTAGGAGCACAAGCGATGTTGTACTACAAATGTGAAGTATAGTAGAGGTGATGAGGGGTAAGACTTAGGGATAGCTTCCATTAGATAAAACTATGTACTATACTTTCGAATAGTGGATTTGTAATTGGATGTCTCTAACCCCATGGATTTTACATCTGCATGTTGTGTGACTGGTTTTCCATGTAAAAAATCTTGTGTTCTTGTATTGCATATTTTTAGGCTTTCCTAAATCAAACGGATTAATTTAAAATAATTAAATTTTGAGCTTAAGAGGTTCAAACACCTATTCACCCCTTCTAGACATTACCTAAACTTGATCAACTAACTTTCAATGAGGAAAACTCAAATTACAGAATTTGCACCTTCAGCCAAGGCAGCTAGGCTTAGACAGATTGAAGAGTATATATCCTTTCAAATCAACCAACTAGCCTTTCATCCATGGAGGCCTTCTCCAATTTAAAGATCATGAAAACCTCTCAAAACATTTCTAAAGAAAAATAAGAGCATTGGCTCACCCTAAGGGTTCCTTGGAGAGGCTTTGATCTTAATCTTTTCCATGAGTTGTTCAAAGGGTCTTTAACAACTGGGATTGGATTGGATGGAGCACATATATGAACTAAAAATGACAAGTATTATAACTACTCAAAAGACATTTTCACAGAATTGCCAACCTGCAGATCATTTTTAGTTAACCAAATCTTAAAACATTAGTCACATCCATGGCCAAAATTAAGTGAAGGCTAAGCACAGATAAAAGAGAATCATCGGGACGCTCTCCTTAGCTCTACCAAGCTAGCTAACAACCTTGAACAGAATATTGCTCAAGCAGTCCATGACTACTATTAAAGGAAAAACCTATAAAAAACATGAAGAACAAGAAGCATAAAAAGAAAATATAGGCTAAAATAAAATGGTTCAATTTGGGAATCAACTGCTATGCAATATATGACTAAATTCTCAGCTAGATTCTTACGAGTTCTAACCCCCAAAAGCATCAAATGCAGAAGAAAAACCATGCAAAAGAGAAACCAGTAAGACAATAACAATATGATAGTTTCATCTCTACCTTTCAAGTTTGAGCATCTTGTGCTGATGCATCCTCTCAATGTAGAAGTGGCTTGCTTCATTATATCTGTATTGTAAAAAGAAGAGGCGTAAGCTCACTGTAATCTTTAATAGTGAAGAAACTTGAATTCTCATCGGTAGTGCTGCACTGAAATTCTGGTTGATTGTCTTCTTTCTCATCTTGTTGATATAGTAGATGAACCCCACACTTCTTCACCTCATAAGATGGGCCATATAATAGGAAAGAAACCAGAATTTGACTCAGTTTATTTAGCCAATTGGCGTGGCCAATCCCAATTCGAGAAATTGGTTGATACCCAAGCCACATGTGATCTGATTTAATGAATATGTGCCCTTCATCCTAAGAATTCTGGTGTTCTGGATTGATGGGAGCAAAAAGGTGACCAGTTTTACCTTGAGTCAAATTCAAATGACAAAATATATTACCAGGGCAATCATGGACAGCACCCTTAACTACAAAAATAGCGCGCACAGCCAATCCCATCAACCTAGTATTGCGCCAATTTGGAGGCAGATGTACCATTACTGTGGAGCCTATACTCTGTTGACTGAACCACTCAGGAATTCGACTTCCAGGAACAAAAGTACTGGATACAATATGTGGAGTATATGGCACCATCTGGGTCATGAAAATCAATGTCAAGTTATATGGAAATAATGTAGGAGTAATGCTCAAAGGAGTATAACAATTATTCCATAGGATTTAATTGATTTACTTTTACAATATGATCAAGAGAGAGAGGACAGAAACCTGGATTGGGAATTGAAATCTTGGTAATTTATTTGCCAGACTCTGCATTTCCCTTAATGTAGCTGCCACAAAGTTGCTGCTTTCATTCTCAGACAGTCTGAAGCAATTAGAAAATGTGAATCGGAGGCCCCCACATTCCTTGGAGCTGTAGACACTTGATGGACACAAAATGTTTTCCAGAACTGTGCAATCATGGGCATCTATTTCTTCTATACTTGATGGAAGCTCTAGTAATGATTGAAGCCTCTTGCAATAACCCAACCTAAAGCCTTTGAGCTGTGAAAGTTGATTGAGGCTTGCAGGTAGAGTAACAAAATTGTTTCTGCTCAGATCTAAATATTCCAATGAGCACAGAGAGCTAAAGTCATTGGGAATTGCTCCTTCCAATATGTTGCAATCACTCAGATTTAACTTTCTTAGGGATCTTAAACCAGAGAAAGAAGGCATGCTGCAAACCCCAGAGCTTGGAATTTCTGTGGGCAACAACTGGAAAGAGAGGAGTGAATTCCTTGGCTTGGATTCTAGTCCTTTACATTCCTCAAATGATAATACTTCAAGGTTTTCCAAAAGAGAAATAGAGGGTGGCAGCTCTTTTATAGCAGTTCCAGCTGCTTCAAGCTTCTCTAAACCTTGTAGGCTCCCCAAACCCTCTGGCAAATTGTCTAGTTTTGAGCAACCAGATAGAATTAGAGTTTGAAGGGATTTCAACTAACAAATGCTATGTGGAAGAATTGCAAGGCTTTTGCATTCTCTCGGATTCAACAGAACAAGTCCACCTAGATGTTGGATTGATGAAGGTAGTTCTTTTATAGCAGTTCCATCTAAGAAAAGTTTCAACAAACTCCCCATATTTTCCAGGACCTCTGGAAGCTCTTTGAGTTTTAAGCAATCTGAGAGAATAAGAATTTCAAGGGATCTCAACTTATAAATACAGCTTGATAATGACTCAAGGTTTTGACAGTTCCTCAGATTTAATAGAACAAGTCTAGTCAGATATTCAATCGACAAGGGCAATCCTTTTACTGCAGTGCCCTCCAAGGAAAGCTCTGATAAATGTTTCATGCACCCTTGGACCTCTGGAAACTTCTTGAGTTTCGAGCACCCGGAGTAAGAATTTCAAGAGATTCCATACAGATGCTTCTTAGAAAACTCTTAAGGTTCTTGCAGCCTTCTAAATTAAGGAAAACAAGCTTGTTTAGTGCTCCAATGGATGGGTGAACCTAGGACAAACTTGTACAACCTTCAAGAATTAGTCCCATAAGGTTTGGGACCCCGGGGAAGTCTGGGGTTTCAATTAGGTGTTGGGAGTAGCTAAGTTTTATGGATTTCAATTGCTAATACATCTGTGAAAAACAAAACAGAAAAAATGATTATAATTCATTTAAAGTGAAAGACGAAACTTGTAGAGATTATAATCATATACCTTGAATCCTTTCCAAAGTTGTTCAACTTGACTGTAACTCATATTTAGCTCGATAAGCTGCTCAGGATGAAAATTTAATGGGAGGGATTTTAGAGGGTATCCATGCCAATATAGACATCTTAAGTTGTTTGATAGAAATTTGAAGTCACCAGAAAGATGCAATTTACAGTCTTTGAATTGATTGAGTTTATTCATCCTCGTGCAAGCATCAGAATCAGCACATAACTCTTTCCAAGAAAAATATTCAAAGCTTCTACATAGCTGCACGTTACTGACTTTGAGCAATCTTAATTTGTTCATCTTTGAGAAGGCATCAAAACTGAAGTGTAGTTCCTTTGATGCTGACAAGTCAAGGACTATGCCTTCAACTACTTCAGTCCCCTGCAATTAATCAGGAACAGAGTATGAATTGGAAATTAAAATCACATAATTCTAAAAGGAAAAGCACGGAAAGCATCAAACTAATGATTTGTTTTCTTTTTTTTTAAGGCAGTGTTCAAGGAAGCAAGTATGAAGATAAAAAGAAAATGCATCCCCTAAGATAGAAACTCTGGGGAAAGTTGGTAAAAGATTCAAATAGAATAATACATAGACATTAAGTCACAACCATTGAGGGACAGAGGTGTTCCCCCAGCTTTATATCTGCCTTTGCATAGATATGCAATACCTTGTTAAAATTGTACATATATGTGAGTTTCTCAAATGAGTTGAAATTCTCCAAACTTCCTCTTCACCTAGAGCTCATATATACAAAAAGGAAACACACACACAAAGTTCATGTATTTAGGTCTTACCGTGTTTCTGGTTAATGCATCACTGACATCTTCATGAATCCACAGCCTGCTGCGTTTTCCAGGATATTTCACTGAACAATTTCCCAACCCATTTCTTGTAACAAATCATGCATGCACAACTTATTATCTGAAACAATTAAGAGTGACTTATCAACGAGAACCCTTATTCCAATATCCGGAAAGAAACCACAACTCTCTATTATTCTTGTGACAATCTTTGTCCTCCCCCTTAAAAAAGCATGCAATATCGAGAAATATATCTTTCTCTTTGTCATCTAATCCATCAAAACCCATTTTAAGCACATTCTGAATTTCCATATTTGGAATTTTTTTTGGTTTGTCCAATTCACTTTTCCATTCAAGTATGCTCTTGCAATACAAAAAAGCACCCAAGACTTTAAGAGCTAAGGGAAGACCTTTACTATAATGTATTACATTGTAGCATAGCTGCATATAATCTTCTCCAGGGTGGTTGTGTTTAAAGGCATATTGACAAAAGAGTTGAAAAGCTTCACTATCCTCTAATCCCCTAACTTCATAAATAGCGCTGACTCCATGTGTAATAAGCAAATGCTTTTCTCTGCTTGTTATAATAATTCTACTTCCTGAACCAAACCAACAATGGTTTCCTACTAAATATTCCAATTGTTCCAAGTTATCCACATCATCAAGAACAATAAGAACCTTCTTAGAGTGGAATTCTATGAAAACTGGGAATGATCCATGGGTATCCTGATCTAGTGAGGGAGGCAGGTACAAGTAGTAAGGAATGAGGAGACTTTACTCCCCATATGCAATTTGCAATGGGGAAGAGCACTGCTTTAAATATAAAGCACAGTGAAGCCAACCCGACTTCCGAGCTAACCTATAAATGTTCTTTGTTAGCAGATATGTTGCTATGCAAAACTCCTTAGTCAGACCATCTGTGGCTATTAATGTCACCCTTTTAAAGAGTGACATCAACAACCGAGGACTTTCAAAAATCCTCTGCCACCGCAACGGTGATATACGTAACACAGCATCAAACAAAGCCACCATAGTAATATATATTACTTTAGGGGCAGTTCGGCTTCCAAGGGGTATCCACCTAAAGGAGGGAGATATTTCACTCCTCCCAAGTACCTAGTATCAGAGTGACTGATAGCAGGTATACTTGCCTCTACTCACGTACTCTTCTATCTAAGTCAAATCGGGGAGCCGAAACGCGTCAGCTTGCTTAAGCGAAGCAAGGTTGCTTGCTCAAATTGCATAGTCTCATTTGGATGTTAGCTTTTACACATGTGGGTTGCTTTACCTTATTCTTAGTAGGAAAGTGTTCCTGTCTTCGACGAAAAATGCTGATCTTAACTCGGACATTGAAGCAAGAAGGGACATTGCAACTTCGAAGCTTCCCCTCCGCGTGATGCATTGGCCTTATTGCGATGGATAACTTCCTACTTGAGGAGATGGTGGTGGTAAGACTTATCGTACCCATGGGTGCAGGCGATGTCATAGTTAGAGTAAAGCACATGAGTTCAACTAGGTCTTGGACGGTCAAACAATCTATTCAACCGCATAACGGACGTTCAAGATAAAAAAGAGAATGAAAGAGCTATCTCAGAGCCAGAGCAGAGTTGACCTCTTAGAAAGAAAGACCTGCGTCTAGGACTGTACAACGGGCATCGACAATGAGCCTTGCTGCTAACGCGCGGTGCAACGTGGAGGCGCCCGTATGTATCAATCATCCACCAACAAAGTGGCATGGCACTTCTCCCTTATAGCCTTCCTAAAACAGCTTAAATAGCAGTTGATCTTGCTAAGAAGCAGTATGGATAAGCCCTCTATCGCAATAAAGAAGAGCAGAGAGAGAAGGGCATTGCAGAGAACCGAAAATGGAGGTTTTTTTCCTTGAGACAAGAGACCTCTTTCTGCAGAATTCGAGATCGATAAAGGCTTTTTTTAGTTCGATTGATGGAATCCACCTTGGCATAAAGCTTCAAAGTCTCACTTTCTATGATGATAAAATCCTTTTCTCCACTATGCCACGGCCTTGAATCAAGATTGCTTAGGGCATTTTACCGATAATGGAGCTTAATCGGTTAGAAAGAAGTTTAGCGATGACCTTGTAGACGAAGTTAGTTGTTGGAGAGTGAAATTGGTCGGAAAGGAGTCCGTAGCTTTAGATTTGGGAATTTTTCCGTATTTGACGAAGTCTTGAACGGCATGACATATGTCCGAACCAGGCCACATCTTTAGAAAAGAACCTGTCGGGCCCTGCTTCAAAACTGGAGGGTGCCCTAGCTGGAAAATGGAGAGCGCCTTGCTTATGCACGACCAATCCTTAAAGTTGCAAGCTTTTGGTTGACAACCAGGGCAATCCTAACCCAAGAGCGGTTCCCTAAGGAGCTTTAGGTCATATACCCGACCCCTCCGGGGTCGTAAGGCCACCCGACCTTCGGTCGCTTGGACCCTTTGGTACTCCTTGGAGTTTGATGAGCAAGGTCCTTAGTGGAGTGCGTCCCTTGGACCCGTTCAGGTATTGAGCCTCTGTTAAGGTCCTTCAGACCCTTCATCCCTCGGATCGGATGCTTAACACTTCGTGCCTTCCTTCTGTGTCCCTGTTTTCACCCCATCGGGCCATGAAAGGTACATAGAAAGAAAAGTGACCTTATATACAAACATTCTCTGTTTCCTCTCTGTGTTCCAATGCCTGTGGGGGCAAATAATAGGACAAGGAAAGGAAGCAATAACTCTTCTTCACCTCGAAAGGTAAACCTCCCCATACGTGTCGTGGGGTCAAGAGCGGTATAATCAGTCCTTGCTTTGGTTCTTCCTTTCTCTCTGGTTGAGTACCTTCCTTCTATGTAGTGAATTCTAGAATAGTGCGATGTAATGACAACATCCCTCTTTCCTTTCATGAGGCCCTGTTTGTTGGCGAATCAACTATCCCCGAAGAAGGGCTTACTTAGATGAATTAAGAGAACCTTCACGGCATCGAAGGAGAAGGGAGGGCAAAATGGTATTGTAGACCCCCCATTTTGTCTTCTTAGCACATGTCCTATAAGGTATTTGTCCTGTATTTTACAGCAAATCCTTAGTGGCTTATTACTATTCGTGTAGTCTATATTTTCTAAACCACCTCGGGGACTATGGTTGAGAGATTTATCTAATCCCGTTGTGATTCTTGGCAGCCTTAATTTAGACCTAGGTGCACTTATGCACCCTAGACCCATTTAGGCACCTTAGGCCCACTTAGGTACCTTAGGCCCATTTGGGCACCTTAGACTCACTTAGGCACGTTAGGCCCATTTAGGCACATCTTGCAGGGTTGAATGGCTTCATGGCTCACATTTTCACATTTTTGCATGACTCGACTTTTTGTTGATTTTATTTTTGTTTGTTTATTATATTGTCTATTTTTTCCCTTATCTTATTTTATTTTATTTTATTTTTATTATTTCATCACTTTTCTGTAATACTTGTTCTTACTTATCTATTTTAATTTAATAATTTTGTTGAAATGTTTCTTATTATTATTATTATTATTATTATTATGATTACTCATTTTTATCATTGTTATTATTATTATTATTATTATTATTATTATTATTATTATTATTTTATTTTATTTGTTAACTTTGACATTTTGTAGGAAAGTCCACCAAAGATTGAAGGAAATCATACACGGCTGCATCTTGGTGGGATATTCATATAGGAAGAAATTCAAGGAGGGATCACCCATAAAGAAAGAAAAGAGAATGCTAAATTATCAAAGCTTTTGAGTAAGTGAAAAAGGGGGATCCAGTGTGCATGTGGACAGAATAAGGGTTGTGTGTAAAAGAAAAAATTCTCAGCGTGGACAGAAAAGGTATGGGGAGGCAAGTCAAAGGAGAGGAAGCTTATGGGAAGGTAGTCGGCTAGTGAAGGCAGAGAAGGTAAGGAATCTAAAGAGAAAGAAGAATTGATTACGGGAGGAAAAGGTGACTTGGAAGGAAAGACACAGACTGGTGGTCTGAAAATGGGAGGAAGCAAACATCATTTGGAAGGAAAAAAAATTTGACAGCCGAAGGTGGATGAGAAAGGGAGAATTCATCCAGAGAATGAATGAGGATGGTTTCCGGGGAAGATCCGGGGAAGATACAGAGGAGGAGGTTTTCTAACTTGAGAAGAAAGGATTTTTTTTTTGGGGAAGGAAGAGATTCGGAAGGGGATTGAGGGGAATTTACAGAGATAGGGGCTGTGGTTTTGGGAGAGAATAAGAAAAAGAAAAACCTTTCCTGTGGGGGTCTGGGATCATCGTGGTGGGGAAGAGTCGGAAAAATATTGGGAAAAGGAGAAGGAAAAAAAAAGACAGCATACAGAGATGGAGAGGAAAGAGTTCTTCAAGGCAGCCGAACAAAGGACTGATAGGAGGTTTTCCTAAGGACTACACGCATTCCCCAGAGGGACCATATACAGCTGCCATCCAAGGAGAAGAAGTACACCATCAACGAAGATTCGATCCGCGTGCATGGAGAGGTCATAACGCCTTGACAGAAATTCTCCATCAAAGAGATACACAGCCAGCAGCTTCTTCAGGCACATGGCTGCCACTTGAAGAGGACAATAGTCCATGCACCAGCACGCCACCTCTGATCACGCCGCACACATCCGGGTTGTTTTGATAGTGTCACAGCCGGCTAGCACCAAGCACAGCAGCCGGTGATCTTCTACTTGTCCTTCACCGCACCAACCGCACACCACCAGTTTGCCTTGGAAGCATCACAGTCGGCTAGGTAAGTTAGTTTTAATTTTTTGTTTTATATGGGTTTTATATGATTTAAACTTAGTTTATATTCAATTTGTAGTCATTGTGTCAGGTTGAGTGTTTTTTATTTATTTCATTAGTTTCAGTTTAGATTTATTTTATCAAATGTAGTGGCATGTTGTTTGCTTTTAAAAAAAATATATATATATATATATATATCTAATGGGATGAATGAGGTGCAGCCGGCTGTGGAGTCCAACAAATGCGTGTAGCAAATGTGAGCGGCATGTTGTTTGCTTTTTTTTAAAAAAAATATATATATATATATATATAATGGGATGAATGAGGTGCAGCCGGCTGAGTGTTTGTTGAATAAAAAAAGAATTGCAAGGAATCCATGAAAGAAAGTTGGTAACGTGTTGACTTTGAATGAAATAATATTAAGAAATAGAAAAAGTGGATTTGAAGATTGTGCAAGCCGGCCATGAAAATTAGTGACTTTTTGTTTGAGTGGCTAAAATTTGGTTGAATATGTAATTGTGGCTGGTTATAAAATATGTTAGTGGTATGAGTTTATTGAATAAATTTTTTTTTTTCTAATGAATGTATGTAGGAATATGTATGAGTGGCATGTTGTTATAAAATCACATAAAATTCCAATGAATTTATATACGATATATTAATGATTGATGAAAATAAAAATATAAATCAAGCTAGTTTTTTTTTTTTTTAGTTGTTAACTTTTGAATAATTTTTTTTAGTTACTATTGTTCATTATTATTACTAATTTCAAGTTAATTTTTCGTATAGATTTGCTTTGGATGTTTCGAGGTGATAATTTAAAAGCTGGTTTATTTATTTATTTATTATTTTATTTGCTTTGAATATTAATAAAAGTTAGAGTGTTAAAAATAATAGTTTTGAGTTAATTTTTAGGTTTAGTCTTTAAATATTAAGTAATATAATATGTGGCTATGTGCATTAGTGTTTTAGATTTTAGATATCAAATAAGTTAGTCTAATCAATTTGTAATGGTTCTTTAAAATGCATGTTGATAAATATAATGGCTGATTTTTATAAGAAAAAAATTTGTGTAGAAGGTGAATTTAAATTAAAACTTTAGTATTTAGGTTTTAGTTATTATTTTAATGTAAATAAAAGCTAGAGTTGTAAAAAAATTTAGTTTTCAATATTAATGAAAGAATTGAATTTTGCTTATTTTTAGTTTTAGATATTATTTTAATATAGATAGAAATTAAAGCATTTTTCTTCTTATTATGTAAATTAATCAAAACTTTCTTTTATAAATAAAATGCATTAGAACTATCGAATTAGGAATCCATTATTTATTTATTTATTTGTTCAACACTCATGAAGTCTTTCGGTCTCCTTGGTGCATACGTATGAATTCTTTTCTATATTGATCCATGATGTTTTGTTTATTCCCTGAATCCTTGGTAATTAAAAACTCATGTTAATTTATATTTGGTTCTAAGCAATATGTTACTACCTTTTGATGATTTATGCCATTATATGTTGTTCTTTAGATTATTGGATGTTGTTTTGGTAATCATGATGACGTTTATTATTTCTTTGAAAGTAAGTTGATAATTGTGGATATCCCATATTATTAGTTTCATTTTAAAACTCATTTTAAAGCGCATGATTAATTTATCTTAAGTTTAGAGGCATTCAAAACTCCAACAATTAATCCTTGATTATCTATGTTAGTTTAAGATTTTCTTGAAGTCTTTTTTTTTTATTTTTTTATTTTTATTCTTGGTGATTATTTAAGAGATAGGATTTTTTTAGACACTTGTTTTCCATAGTCCTTAGTCATAGAATGAAGGTTAGATTTTTTTTTTTAAGTGTTAACATATAATTTTTATTTTTGGCTGCAAATTGAAAGTTGGATTTGTTAAAATGTTAGTCTACTTGATCTAAACATCTTTGGTTGATTGCTATAACAATTTTAGCTTTAATTCGATTTTCAAAGGCCATTGGAAAATCATGAAGATTGGCCTCTACCCTCACCTTTATTAGTTTTATTGACTATTGAGAAAATTTTACTTTGTGAATAATATCTTTCCTTTTAAAATAAAATACTTTTCTCAAAATATTCCTTTTAAAAATCTATTTTAAAAATTCTTTTAGGGTCCTTAGAATCAAAAATCTCATTTTCTTAAAATAATATGCAACCATTTTTTTAAATCGATTTGCATCTTTCTCGGTTTTTAATGAAAATTTTGGTTTTAAATAAAACACGAATTCAAGCTTGTAGTCCCAAATAAATGGGATAATTCCAAGCTAGATTTGCGTACATCAATTGGGGAATTGGTGAGACCCCTACATAAGAAAATCTTTTCAAAACTCATTTTGCTACCACTCTTGTTATTTGTTGTAATCATATCTATTTATTTTTTTTAGAATTATATACGAGAGGTGTGATTATTGATTATTTCATATATTTCGATCATTTTTGCTATGTTAATTAGATAACAAGTATGCCAGAATTTCTTTATTTTGTTATTTATTATCTAACCCCTCATGTCTTGCGAAAGCACATTACAAATTACCCATGCTATCCAGGTACGTTCCCTGTCACCTACCTTTTAAATTCTGTGAATATGATTGTTTTTGTGTACCACGCCTTTGTTTAGTGTCATGCTTGATTGTCTTGATATTTATTCGACTGTTTGATCATCTTAGATAAAACACATGTTGTGTGATGTATTTTTATCCTAACTCTTATGTTTTATGATAGCGCTTAAGAAGTGGTTCAGGTACGCACCTTAACTCTTCTTTATTGAGATGAGATCTTATTTGGCATGTTATTTTTATTTTTTATATATTTTAAAATCACCTTAGTCTACCTAGGTATCCATGATCAACCATTTAATTGCCACATTTCCCTCAACTTAGTCAGTAGAGACCTTTATAGGGCTTAGAGGGGTGCTACCTCCTAGAGGTACCTTCCCAATAGGTAACCTGATCCCCGAACCTAGACTCAGGTTTTTTCGAAGACACGCCTTTCCAAAACTATGGAGTCACTTCTTTAGGGTTTTCTTTCTTATTTTATTTTCCCTTTAAAATAAAAATAAAATAAGTGGCGACTCCGACTTTTTTAAAAAAAAACTAATTTTTCACAAATAAAAAGCGAGTCTCGCCGATCGAGTGGGGGCGCACGTGAAAAATGCGGGTCCACAGGTATGCTTTTAAGTCTGTATTTTTTGACCTAGGAATGAGCCTAATTCAACTAGGCTGGATCTTTGTATTTCGTTTTTTGTGTATGCGTTTGAATAAAAAGTCTCGCTTTCTACTTTTTTTTTAAAATTTGTTGTTCTATTTATATATATATAAATATATTTTTTGCTATCATCTACGTATATACCTTGTTTCTTGGTTAGGTCTCTGCCTTAGTGGGATTCTATCTACTTTTTTTTTTTTAATGTGTCGGATGGGGAAATAATTCCCTATTCCAGCCCAGAAAACTCCTCATCGGAAGATTCATTCGGGCTCCAGGTCCTGTCGGAGCCTTGGCCCTTTACTCACAATATAGCGTTAGAGTCCTCCATGAGAAATAGGATTTTGACAATGGAAAATACGAATTGAACTTTTCTCCTTGATAAGGATAGGGGGGAATATTGGGCAGAAGTCAAAAATGCACTCGACAATTGTTCCTCTCAAAAAGAATATAATCGATTACTGGAATTCGAGAATAGGGATCTCCAGATCTGGGAGCTGAAACATGAATGTTATTCCATTTTTCAACAAATGCTTAGAGATCATCCCGCCTTGGCCAAAAATGCTGCCTACACCCCCAATGAAGCCTTTATCGACTTTTTAAATGAGAAACGAAATGAACTTGACCAAAAATGAGGAAATATATTAGTGAAGGACCAGAGATAACTCAAATTTGTGAATGTACTTGCACATGATCTACGAAGACATGGCCTAAACTCCGCCTATATTAAAATAAGACTTGGTGGATGAAAATAAATATGTATAAATCTTTTCGGTTGAAGTCGTGTACCAATGTTTTACTTCTTTTTTTTTATAAACATGGGCCACCATGTATGGGATATCCAGAGTCAAATTCATCTACAGCTCCTTCTTTCACACTTGGATTGCAGCATTCCGATGCCATTTATTCTATAAAAATTTGTGTAATGTGTGTGTAGTCTATCTTCTCATACAAGAGGAAAAGGAAGAGGACGAGGCCCCTAGCGATAGGGGGAAAGAAGAGTGGGCATGCGAGCTTCTTTCACTTTCATTTTGGAGAGACTACTTTATTCCATTCCGACTCCCCTCGCTTCCTTAAGCCATGCCCTTACTAAACCACCAAGAGCGGAAAAGAGAAGAGCGGAGTGGTGAACAAGAACTGCCTATTCTATTCCTGATCTTCGATTGCTTGCTTCAGAGCTTTTTTTTAGGGAAATGCAAGCATCACAAGGTTATTCCTTCTCAAACCGGAAAGTAGCAAATTCGTGAACAACAAGAGCTTCTGCTTCCTCCCCGACGGTCACTTCTCCTCCTCTTGTTCTTGGTCACATGAAAGCATCAAGATCAACCATAACTTAAAATGTCATTGAACTCAAAAATCATTGAATCTGGAAGTGACTTCGCTACACTTGTTTATATAAGGAAATCCCAAATTGAAGGTAAAATCCCAATCGACTACTGATGACCCTAGCAGGATTTGCTTTTCTGCTGCCGATCGAGGAAAGGCTTAGAATCAATGCTTTGATCAGTAATGTCGAATATAAGAACGTATTGTGCCTTCTCCGGTACCTTGCCAGATGCTATAAACTAAAAAACTGGACTATTGCATTATACATAGACTGATCTTATGAAGAAGAAGGAAAAGATTTGACGCCGACGCCACTCTATCATCTTGTCTCTCTTCGTTTACTGGTTGAGAAGATCCTAACAAAGGGCCGGTGTTCATTCATTCATCCTTTCACAAGACAAGAGTCAAGCACTGAAAAAGATGAATGACCGTACCGTACCGTAGGCTTATCTAGTGGCCAATGAGATGAGAATCTTACTTTGCTTGTTAACAGGAATTATGACCAATCGATGTAGCCAGCGGAACAAAGGAAACAGGAATGAAAGAAGTTTTAGAGGAGAATCTAAGTATCGAGAGGGAAATGGAGCTCGAATCAATATCATTCTCCACGCACCCACCATTCGTTAGCAACGACCTTACCACGCCCAACCATTTCACTAGAATCTTTAATAAGCAATATCCTTTGCAACTAGAGGTACTTGGTTGAGGCAGCTCAGTGAGACAGGGAAGGGGAAAAGGAAGAAGTAGTTTGGCTTCCATTCCCGAGTGTTGGTTTGGAGTTGACCCAGTAGCATGAGTTGAACACAGCTGATATTGATCCGCTGCTACATCCGCTGAAAGATCTGTTGCCAGTTCCGATCGATGGGATAGGCGTGAAGGCCCATCATTCCGGGTCCTTAAAAGAAGAAAGAGTTATCCTTTACAAAATTGATTCTTGTATTGGAACTTCCTACATTTGGATTTCCATCCTTTAATGTTTTTGAGAGAAGTTCCACTTGTAAATGATCCAGGTCACGTTTTTGTGAGCCTTCTCTAACATTTGCAAGAAAACAGCAACCTTCAAATTGAGTGTAAATTTGCTCATAAATAGCTCTAGCAATAGTCGTCTTACCTATGCCACCCATGCCCAAAATTCCTACACTTCGAACATTATCCAACCCCATACATAATAGTGAAACCATTGCCTTTGTGTGGGAATCCATTCCAACCAGCCCTTCAGCGTAGCTCAAGAATGTACCAATCAATTTATTAGATATATCTGAGACAATTTCCTCAATAAGTATAGATTCATGCCTGCAAATTTTGAGGGAAAAAAAAAAATGAATCATTTAATGAATTCAAGGATCCATTAAAAAAAAATTAGATAAATCATGAGTGATTTAGTCTTGTTCTTTGCAACTTAAAAGTCATATGGCAAGCTTATATCTCAGATTTTTTCCAGTTTAAGTGTATGTGTGTGTGTGTGTATGAGAGAGAGAGAGAGAGAGAGAGAGAGAGAGAGAACTGTATTGCTATCTAGACAGAGAGACAATCAAACTAGATTATAATAGCAAGCATCTGCCGCACTTCCTAGTAGTCTGCATGAGGAACTTCTCAGAAGTGATCAGGATAGAAATACTAGAAAAGCCAGTGGATGCTTGTTTAAGACTGCAATAGCATTGATTGACTGTAGGATTACTAATTCCGAGTTAAGCATATTGGCAGGAAAAAATTCTCTCCCAAATGGTTGAAAAATTTAGGGAATCCAAAAGGTTTGAAAAGCATGACTATCCAATTGGGTTGGGGCACACTACATAGGCATAGAACAGAGCATGCCAAGGGGTCATTGGAAAGGATGAAGAAGGATTAATCCAATAGGGGAGGTCACCTTACCAATGGAATAAAGCACACTAAGGGGAAATATGCTCAAAATGATGTAAAAGGTTTTACAGTGTAGTCATAACATTCTTGCTCAATGTGATAAGGACTGACCCATGTGTAGCTTCAAACACCTTCTGCAGAAAGGAGGGAAAGGGTCATTGATATTATGGTCAAGTGAGTTGAAATCACAATTCGATGAGGGTCAAGAAAAGTTCGATGTGTTGGTGGATTGGATCCAAGTTATTCCATCTTCATAATTTTGATCACAGCCATGGAGAGATTTCCTTGCATATGTGAGATCAAGTGCATCTTACATCATTCAGTCATAGGCAGCAAAATACAACTTAATCCATACATGGGTTTAAGTTAATCATCTTGGATCAATCTCTCTATTGGTCATCCTATGATTTCAAATTTTATATGGCTATGCAAGCTTTAAAGCTTCAGCATCATTACATCATACACCTAAAAGGCAAAGGAAAGAAAATTGCAGTTAAAAATATCCATCTCGAGAATCCCATCCAGAAATTTTGGCAGCTCAGTCAAAGCCTCTCTCCACTTGATCACTTTCTCCATCTGCTCCTTACAAACCTCTCCATGCTTAGCAAATGCTTGTGCAAAACTCCCTGTCTTTTTCCTCACATGAGAGGGATCCACATTGTAGAAAACTGGTAAAGCTGCATGTCCCATCACCTTGGTGCAGTCAATAATCTGGACAAGATCCTCCAGACACCAAATTGAAGAAGCATAGTTTTCAGAGAAAATGATGATGGAGAACCTGGACTCTTCAATTGCTTTTACAAGTGCTGGAGAGAACTCTTCTCCTCTACTGAGCTGGTCATCCATGAAAGTCTTGACTCCTCTTTGACACACTCTTCAATTGCTTTTACAAGTGCTGGAGAGATCTCTTCTCCTCTACTGAGCTGGTCATCCATGAAAGTCTTGACTCCTCTTTGACACAGAGTTCTATGAAGATGGTCAGTGAAGCTTTTGCTGGTGTCTTCCCCTCTGAAATTCAGGAACACGGCGTACTTCCATTGATGTGTAGAAGATGAAGATGAAGAAGCCATTAAATTGGAAAATTGATAGCTTAATTGTGGGATAGAATTATAAGTGAGTCAGAGAATGAATAAAGACTAAACTGAACTGAAAAGAAAATTACATATGGCTTGACATGCAAATGGCAAATCACTATCTGCCCAGACGTTTCTTGTGATTTTCTTGTGAGCTGCCATTGAAGTTTCGATCCACTCTTTCAGTAAAGTGGTCAGACTAAGTTTTTTTGTGCCGCTTAGCTTTATCGTTAGGAAAGTTCTTCACACCCAATTTTTTTATGTAGTTCTACCTTTTTTTTGTCAAATTTTTGCCACCTGTCGCTTGGACATTGGAGGGAAGTTTTCCAAGTACGAAAAATTGACCTTGGACACCCTAACCAAACCGGAACTTTAATACAATGTTTTCGGAACGGGTTTTAATGATGGGATCCATTATTGAACCGTGATCGACAATCTCGTAAATATATAATATATATTTTATGAAAATTAAAAATAATTTTAAAAATTTATAACATTTATTTCTTCAGTTTTATATAAATATATTAATATTTTAAATTATAGTAAACAAAATATCTATAATATTTAAATATGAAAATATCTATATAATCTTATATATATATATATGTTTACTAATATTCTTTTTTGAAATAACATATGTAATTTATTTTTTGTTTTTATAATTTTTAACATCAACAAAAGAATAACAAAGTGTGCAACCATGCTACTTTGAACTTGTCGTCCAAGCTTATTTTCCTACAATATCTATATATATAGGAAATAAAAGGAGATAAAAAATAGCGTTATAAGCCTCATTCATTCGTTATAAAGCAAATAGTGGTGAAGTGCATGGGCAATGTCCCATTTTGCAAAGTTTAATTTTAAAAAATATTGCTTTAACATGAATGATAATCAAAACAAAGAAATAAAACTATTTACCAAGAAATGAGATTATTATAAAATAATAAAAAATGTAACCTATTTTAATGATATGATAACTTGTAAGTAGATGAAACTTTCATAGGAAAAGAAAAAGAAAAAGAGTTTAAGGAATTATAAAATATTATCTTTTATATTAAATCTTGTCTTTTTGTAAAAGCTCACTACAATTAACTATATGTTTTTATAAAGCTTCATTTAGGCTATGTTACATTCTTGGAAATTTTAAAAAAATGTAAGAAAAATAAAAAATACATAAAATTAATAAATTATTTTTTTCATTAATATAAATTAAATAATTTAAAATACCTAAGTTTTTCAAAAAATTTAATCATGGTAGTAGGCCTTTGCACAACAGCCTTATAATAGTGATGTCACATAACAATACATTATTTATTATTTTGTTTTCCCTTTTCAATGTAGATTTCCTTTCTTAAAGATATTAAAAAAACACACAATATCAAGATTTGAGCGTGGGTCTTGCACAATATCTTTTATATATTAATAATTATAAATTAATTAAAATAAAATTATTATAAATAAATAAATTTTAATTATTTTATTATGCCTTTTATAATAATAAAATATAGCTAGGATAAATATAAATTTATAAATAAAATTATTAATATTTTTAAATAAGAAATATAAGTATATGTGAACATTTTTTTTTATGTCCTTCAATATCTCTATATTTAATGCATTATCATTTTAATATTAATGTTTCCCAATTCAATATATTATTGTTTATATCCTTCAATATATCTAAACTTAATGCACTATTATTTTAGTATTAATGTTTACCAATTTGATATATATATATATTTTCTTAAAACAATTTCAATACATACATTATTTTTTTTCTATCATTTTTTTTGAGTCATTTTCAATATTTCACGAGTTTTTATCAATTTCCATATATATATATATTTCAAAATTTCCAATAATATTTCCTTATATATCTATAAACTCCAATTAACAATATATCAATAAAAAATGATATTTTTCTTCTTGCTCAACACAAGGAAGAAATTATTCAAATGGTGCCTAAATTAATGCAACCTCCTAATGACAATGACAATGATAACCATGAGTCATAGTTAGGGTAAGTGTGTGCTAAATTAACTTAGTGTTTCATAAAATAATTATTTATCATCATTTAAAATTAAAAAATAAATTTAAATATGAAATCAAAATAATTAACTTGTTCTAAATTCTAAAAAATTTTATTCTCTTTGTTCATATTTGGTGATAATCACTTTTATATTCATGACTCTATGTTCACAATTTTGTTTATTTTTTCTTAATAAATATTTCGTAGCTTCACAATAGTACTTTTTAATATAAATGTTTAACAAGTTTAAGTTTATGAAGATAAATATTAAGAAAAGTTAGCGAGTTTAAATATATCAATATGATAATTTTTTAAAAATTAAGTTAATTTTACTGAAATTAAAATTAAAACAATTCATCTTAAAATTAACTTCAATAATTAAGTAATGAGCATTAAGTTTTATCATACACCCTCTTAATTAATAAATGACATAATTTCTTCATTCGATAACTTCTTCATTCTACTTTAAAAAAATAAAAAAAATAAAAAAAATAAAATTAAAAAATTAACGTAATATTTATTTATTTATGTCTAAATTTTAAATATACTTGAATTTGACTTAAATCTAAATATAGTTTAATATCATTAAGTGTTTAGCCTTTTTTTTATTAATTATTGTCTAAATAGTATTAATTGTTAAATTGTTTATTTTATTAATATTAGAATATGTGAAGCGTTAAATTTATCTATTTATGGTTAAAAACATTTATAAAAGTAATTATTATATTTCTTGTTATTTTAATTTGAAAAGTTATAATTTAACAAAATAGTAATTTAATTAACACATCTAAAAATATTATAATACATTATCAAAGTAAAAGTTTTCTAATGATAATTATGTAATTAGTAAATTATATTATTGTACAATCCATTGTTCCATGTCATATATTATAGCATAGTTGTGCATACCCATCAGTGCACAGACATATATATTTTGATAATCTATCATGAATGTCTCGTGGACTCTAAGTGAAGTATGTATCTATTATAGTATAAAGATGGTGTAGGAAGAGGCTCCAGGTTTACCGGTTCACACTCAACTATAGCAATAGGGAATATAGTACACATTATTCCCATCTAAAAGAAAGGTAGAAAAGACCTTAGAAATGAAACTTTTAGATAACACCTAAGGATGGCAATGAGATGATGTGGACCCCACATTTCGCACAATGCATTCTCACTCGATGGCAAAATTTGTTTTTTTTTTTTTTATTTATTTGGTGAAAATTTGATTCTTTTGAAAAAGACCTGAAGTCATCACTTATTTTTCTTTTATTTTTTTAAGGGAAAACAAAATAAAAAGAAAACTTTAAGTGTGATTCCTTATTTGGAAAAGACAGTATGTGAAAAACCGAGTCTGGGTCCGGGGGTTATGTTACTTATTGGGAAGGTATGGTGGTGAGTTGTAGCACCTCTCTAAGCCCGTATACGTACGACCTCTACTAAATGAATTAAGGAAATTATGACAATTAATTAATTAATTATGGATATCGAGAAAAATAATCAATGTACAAGTCATGGTGAAAATCAATATACACAAAAATAATTATGAAATATAATTACCAGAATACACAAAATAAATAATTAGAATTATGCAAAATGATTTATTGAACTAAATAAAAAATTATATTTAAAAAATTAGCTTTCAAGAAACTTCAAAGAATTTTATTAAAAATGATTTTGAATTAATAATTTCAATTTATTTATTTACAAAAAAACAGTCAATTTTATTTGTATTTAATTTTTTTTTTTTAAAAGTTATTTACACATATTGTATCAAAAGAATTTATTACAAAATTTCAATTTGGCAAAAAAAATTATTTTTACTTGCTTTTACAAAAAAAAATGAATGAATTTTTATAATTTTATTTACAAAAATATTTCAATTTGTTTTTATATAAGAAAAGTGATTTTGTACAAATTATTTAAAAATATATAACTTTATTTGCAAAAGGAATTTTAATTAAAAAAAAATTAAATCCTCTATTTCTAAAAAAATACTTTTAATCTCATTTTAATTAAGGAAAAAGAATTCATTTAAAAAAACATTTTTTTGGACAATTTTATCAAAAATTAATTTTTGGGACAACTTTATTTACAAAACAATTTTTGGACAATTTTTATTAAACAAAGAAATTTTTGGACAGTTATTATTAAACAAAGAAAATTTTGGGCAATTATTATTAAAAACAAATTTTCAAAATTGATTAAAAACAAATTTTTTTTTTTGGATTTTTCTAAAAGCATTTTTCTGAATTTTTATTTTTTTTAAAAAAACTTTCATTTATTAAAAAGAATATTTTAAAATTATTATTTTATTAAAACATGTTTTCTGAATCGTTCCTTTTATTTAAACAAAATTTATAGTTTGTTTGATGTTCAATTCTGTACACACTCAATAAATATATACAAACAAATATTTACAGAAACTAATAGAAATAAAATCAATTATAAGTGAGAAATCAAATATGTACCCAAACAAGCTTACAATAAGCTCAATGTTTTCATTCAACTTTTTTATTTTCACTTTCTTCCATGAAATTCCATACTCCACATGTCATAAATCCGTACTCAGCTAACAAGATTGTAGAAGGACTCATACAAAAACAAAAATAGCCCAAATATAAATATACAGAGATGCACAAAATTCCAAACAAATATTCAAACCTAAATTCAAATTTCAAATTAGTCCCATAAATTTCACCAATTAAAAACGGGCCCAAATTAACAAATATAACTCAACAAAAGTATCTCATGTGTCATAGACCCTAATCTAAAATTTTCAAATTAATAACCAAAATATAAGTTTAATTAATCAAACCCAAAATATGATAAATTAAAATAAATCTCATTAGGCCTAAATTTAATACCCCATAATCCAAGCCCAATTTAATATGCAAACCTAAATTCACAAACAAAATCAACTCATTTAATATGCAAACCTAAATCCACAATGTATCGCAATATTATATCATGTCCAAATTAAATAATTAAAATGAGCATGACTATATAAATTAATTATTAATCTAACCCAAATTAGCCAATTCTAAATTAATTCACCAACAATAAATTATCCCAAATTTTATATTAATTTACCAACAACAAATTAACCTAAATTCCATACTAATTAACAAAGCCCAAATTTCATATTAATTCAACAATCTAAATCTCACAGACAACAATTACTTTTAAAATCAAATCAAGAAAAATAAATAAATAATAATAATAATAATGGAAAATGTGTGATATGGTAGTGGGATGAAAAATGGGTGGAAGGGGAGGTGGTCCCCGACTACCGAAAATGGCATTGCTGGCGGTAGCTCACCGGTGATGATTGACCGGCAGCGGATATGGAGGTGGGTTTCACAGGAAATAAAAGGAAATGAAGAAAGAAAAAGAAATGGAAGAAAGTAAAAAAGAGGGGGGCGTGTGGTAGTGTGTGGATAGGAAGAAAAAAAAGAAGAGAGGAGATGGGGAGATGAGCAGCCGGCTAGGAATGGGAGTCGTGGAGTGTGGGGAGTGGTGTTGGGGGAGAGAAAAAGAAAAATGGGGAAAAAAATGAAGAAGGAAAAATATGGGGGTTGACCTATGTGGGAGTTTGGGGGGAAAAGAAAAAAAAAAAATGGAAGAGGAAGTGGGAGATGGTCGGCTTCTGCGTGGGTGTTTTGGTAGAGAAAAGAAAAAAAAAATGGAAAAAAAATGGGGGGCCGGTCGTGGGAAGAAGAAGAGAAAGGGAGGAAGAAAAATGGGCCGGCCGTATAAGAGTTCATGGAGAGAAGCAGAAAAAGAAAAAAAAAAAAAAGAAGAGGGGAATGGGGGGATCGGTTGGTCTTTTGGGAATGGGTGGCTGTGTGGGAGAGGAAGAATGAAAAGGAAATGGGGAAAAACAAATGGGGGGCTGGCCACCATGCCTAGGGAATGGGGGAGAAGAAATAAAAAAATAAAAGAAAAATTGATGAAAAGTTGGAGAATTGGGGGGAGGCCTGGACGGGGCATGGAGTTAGGTGAGGGGAGGTAGGGTGAGTAGAAAGAGGAAGAGAGAGGAGAGAGGAGAGAGGAGAGAGAAAATAAATAAATAAAATATAAATATATAATATAATATAATAATAATAACAAATAAAAATAAAAGTAAAATAATTTACAAAATAATAAAAATTAAGAATTAAAGTGTGAGTGGGTTAAAAATATCACATTTAATCGGGATTTAAAATCTAATGACAAAATTCGACTCAAAATCAAAGTAAAAATAAAAAATGAGACAAATTTTGGGGTCTACAGATGAGTCTAAGAAGGATCACCTCAACTCAATCTTGTCTCATTTATTTATATTAAATGAGATGAGATAAGACAAAATCATATTCGAACCTGTCTTGAACTTGGTCTGAGGGCAAGATGGGTCTCTAAAAAAATCAGCCTCATTGTTATTCTTAGATATGCATCTATACCAATGAAAGTTTTTACATCTATTAAAAACTTCAATGTTCCTGATGTTAATTAACTTCACCAAACTACCCATACTTGTAAATCCATTTGCTTATGCCAGCTTATCATATGAGCTTGCATGGTGTTTTGTGTTCTTAGTTGCTTCTCGCCTTACTTCTCATCATATTGGCTCCCTTGTAGGACAAACTTGTAATAATTTGTCTCTTTCCATGTAGATATTATTCATTTTGGTCTAGATAAAACAAATACCCCTTATATATAGATATTGTATATTTTGGTCTAATGAACTTGTGAGATTGTTCAATGTAGATATTGTTTACAATAGTTCAACGAGTCAAACTTGCAAAGTCAAATGTCTCTTGTGAGGTCGAATAAACAAAGGCAATTTGTTCTAGTCCAATGAACCTGTGGCACTGTTCTATGTAGATATTATCTACAATGGTCTAATGAATATGAAGGATGAATTTGCAACAACAAATACCGCTTATGGGACCAAATAAACAAAAGCTCAGGTCAAGATCAAATACAACATTAGCCTAATAAATCTTCACATCTTTAAAATGGGTGGTTCTTTGATACCCATTTTTATTTTGGGGGTATCTACCCACATTTGATCCCACTAATAAAATCACATTTATAAAGTGTATGAGATTATTATTATTATTATTTTAAATGCTTATCAAATAGGTAAGCATTGATGAGAAATAATCACATGCATCTAATATGTATGTAAATATTACAATTTTCTTTTTATAATTTAAGATTAAATATCACATACAATTTGTTATTTGTTTAAGTACCTAACCTTTATCTAAAATAACAAAATCCTATAAACTACCCTTGTATCCTCATTATTTAAATACCCAAAAAGAGATAATAATTTAATATGAAAATTAAATAGATTCAACTATTATGTTGGAAAATATGTGAAAATATGTAGGATGTGTTTTGGTAAATTACATTTGAAGATAAAATTTGAAAGGGAAAACAAAAAATTTGTATTTCTCAAAGAAGATACTGTATGAAAGATTTCAAATGATTACAAGTGTTAAAGGTAATATTTGATACTTTTTTATTTAAATATAAATTTTGACAATAGAAATGTTATGTTAAATGTATAGAATTTGAATATGCAATGATTTATAAGATCTGGATTTTAGAATTGGTTTATTATTAATAAGATTGAGCTAATTTAGTCATTTGTTATCAAATTGTTTTCAATATTTTTATATCATTGTTTTTTTTTTTTTGTGTTCATAATTAAATTTGAAGATTAAATTTTATATGTTTTGAAGAAGGCAAACAAAAATTTTTATTTCTTGAAGAAGAAATCTGTGGACCCTGCATTTTGCTCCACGCATTCCCATTCAATGGTGTGACTCGCTTTTTATTTATTGGAAAATATGATTTTTAGAAAAGACTTAAAGTCGCCACTTATTTTTGTCTTATTTTTTTAAAGAGAAAAACAAAATAAGAAAGAAAAACCCTAAGTATGACTCTTGAAGGAAAAACAAGTCTATGAAGAACTAAAGTCAGGTCTGGGGGTCAGGTTACCTATAGGGAAGGTACGGTAAAAGACCATAGCACCCTTCTAAGTCCCTAAAAATAGGTCTCTACTAAATAAAGTGAGGCACGTGTGACAATTGACAAGGAAATCAATAAATACCAAGGAATAATCATACATTGGAAGTCAATCATGTATGAAGAATAAATAAACAAAGTAGGAGCGAAAACGTACCTTAGCAGCGAATAATGTGCTATCATGGAAATAAGGTTAATTCATATATAAAATTATCACATGCATATCAAAGAGCAAGACAAAGACCAAACAATATTCATTAAGCATAGCAATTGAGAATCGAGAGGAGAAAACTCATATGTAAGGTCCCCACCAAAACCCAATTGATTTTGCATGAATTAATCTTATAAATTTCAATAGCTAATGAGGTCAAAGCCAATAAACAGTGTTTGGAATTGAAACCTTTATGATATGTAGTTGGTAGTTGTTAGTTTAAGTGGGGCTTGAGCAAAAATATTTATTGAGATGAGTGTTTGGTGTGACTCATAGGTGTTGTGAATATTGAGAGTAGAAGTTGCAAAAGTGGTGGCGTCTTAGGTGGCCATGAGGCTATGATGATGGGGAGGAGCACTAAATGGCTTTTGCAGAGAAAAAGAGGTAAGAAATAAGAACAGGTGGTCGCTTTTCAGGTCAAGAAGCTTGAATGCTTTGATGCCATATTGAAGAATGAGATTGGTAAATTATTGTGTTTTTTTTTTCCTTTGATTATGAAGAATATATATAATATACATGTACAAAGAATATGAATCTAGAAAGTTTCTTAATTACCTAAAATCATAACCTAAAATATAACTAATTTACAATCAATAGGTTATATATGAAAGGAAACAAATTATTTACAAAAGAAAACAAATTAGTGACTGAAAGAGAATGTGTTAACTTCCTTTATTAGTGCCAAGTTCAACACTCCCCACATCAAAAGGTGTATTTGGAACCATGTACATATCTTTATTCTTGAATTTCATTAATTAAGATGTCCAACTTCTTTGCCTCGTCAAAGAAATTTCTCCTTATTCTCATCAATCTGGAAATTGTAATGGAAAGCTTCGAAAAGCATCAATAGTCTCCCAATCTATCACCAATCAAAGTGCAGACGCCACTATACAAGGTTTTCTACCATCATATGACCTTTCTTTTGAAATGATAACATTGCCCTTTGCATAGTGGTGTGGCATGCTTTGATTTTTTACAAGTTGAATTATATTGAAAGTGTTTATGGACTCAATTTAAGGAAAAGTACTGGAGCTAGGCAAGGGTTGCAATATGTCATCACTTTAATATGCTGAGCACTAAGATCCTTAATTAGGTTTTGCCATTCCCAATACCTTGTTGTATCCACTTCCCAATTCGACAAATGTTGTGATCCCATATGAGTCTCTCACTTAGTCCTATGCATCAATTAGCACATAATAAGACCTTATGCTTAGAAATTGTACATGTGCAACATTGTGAGTTTCATGTTTGACAAAAATATGAATTCTAGTTAAAATAAAATCTCGTTAAGAAAACACCTCTCCCCTAGGGACAAGTGAAGTCATTAAGATGTAGAGATTGGCTACTCATGTTCTATGTTTGTTTTCTTCTTATTTCATTACTTCATTTTATGTCTTGTCTTTCATATTATTAGTATTTGTTTTACTATGTTTTTTTTCTAAAGTATATATGTGTGTAGGTATGTATCTGCATATACAAATATGATTAAGCCATTTCCGCTGTGTTGATCATCATATTTGAATACCTAAAGATTATCTTTTTATTTCAGTTGTTTTTTTTTTTTTTTTTTTTTTTAATTGGATGAGCAATCTTGTCTTTTTTTTTTTTTTTGTTTTCTATCAGTTTTTGCATTTTTATGCATATCATAGACCTATCTTCCTGATCAAGTTTTCACCTCTTTATATTTGTTTTAGGCTGATTCTATGTTGCCTATATGCATGATTCGCCAAGGGTTTCTGAGAAGCATTAGCTAAGAGTGGCTGACCCCAATGACAGACAAGATGAAGAATTAATAATATATTGCACTCCAGCAGTTCAACCAATTCCTTTGCTTTCCTTGATGACTTCTTTTGGTGACCTTTCAATTTCTCTCTTGGAAAGTTTGGTAATGGGCTGCCAATTACCTAAAAATTGCATATGAGGTGTTTTTTTTTTTTTTTTTTGGTTGATTCTATGCTAACTGATAATCTATAGGAAACAACTTGTTCGTCTGTAGAAGGTCTTGAAGCACTGGGATGAATTTGACTAGAAGAATAAACCCATCAAGTCCATATTAAGTCATCAGGTTCCAGTATAGCTATTTCAAAATTCTTTAATGCCTTGCTTTCTTTAGTTGGACAACACTAAACATACTCTTCTTTTCATGTGTTATATTAGTGCTTTGGAACTATTCTGCAAGGGAGCTTAGCATATGCCTATCTTCATGTTCAAGTCATTTTTATTTGTTAAATGATTCCACCTACTACTTGGGTCTAGTATTTCCTTGGTGTATATATCATGAGTGCAAAGCCCAAACTATAAAAGGGAAACAATCACTTGGAGAGGGGTTGTTTGTTTGTTTTTTTTTTTTTTTTGTTGAGAGCCTAATAAATGCAACGACATAGACAGAAAGAGGTGGAAGAGTTGAGTCGGAGGATCAAGAAACACAACCATTCTTCTCTTTCATTATGGTTTTTGGCTCTGAGTTTGAGACCGTCTTACCTTCCTCTTAGAATGATGGCCTCTCATTTCTATACATATCCTTCCATGCATTCTCCGGTTCTCCCATTCTCTTTTTCAAAGCTACATCTTTCCTCATAGACCCTGTTTGGTTTCTAGGAAAGTGGTCTAGGTCTCTTTCTTTTTCTTGATTTATCTTTGGTTTACAAGAATTAGGAGTGAAGTAAAGTGGGTTCTTGATTTATGTTTGATTTCTCTTTTTCAAACCTACGTTTTGATTTTTTCTCTCCAGCTCTCTTTAATTTCCAAGAAAGTGGTCTAGGTCTAATATGCGTTGTGTTTTCTTTCTTTTTTCTTGGTTTCTTTTTGGTTTTCCAAGAAAGTGAAGGAAAATGAACTCTCTACTCCCTTTTTCTTGGTTTATCTTTGGCTTATAAGATACAACGATGTAAACCCTCTATTTTGTTCTCTTGGCACATTCCACCTAGGATTACCCTCCTACATCATTTGATGCTTTAGTGTGCAATTGTGGTCATTAACTGAGTGGGTTTTAAGCCCTTATTGATGGTTCATTGAGACTATATCGATCACAATTTTTTATTTCCTATGAGAGACATTTTAAAGGGATTAGGTGGATCCCAATATTGATTTGAGTGATTTTTGAATCTTAGTTTAGGACTTTCTTTTGATTGATTTATAACATATTTAGGCTTGTTTAGAACTTTTAAAACCTTTGATGTCATAAGATAAATTTGTAATTTGGAATAATTGATAATAGATTTTATTTTTTTAAAAATGTACAATGAAGGATTGGTATTGATTTAAGAAATGATTTTTCACGAATATGATTTAATTTGATCCAACCATTTTGTTAGCATCATTTTATAAATTATAGAAATCAAGATATTAATGAAGATGGTTAAATGAGCAAAATTAAAAATTAATGTCTTATGATTACTCAATACATGTTTTAAGTTTTCTTTTTATATATGCTAAAATAATCTTCTTTCCAATATTTCATGAACCATAAATTAAAATTAAAAATTCAAGTTTATATTATTATTAAATCTATGCTTAAATAATACGAAAATAAGTTAGTTTTTATTGATAACAAATATATTTTTTATATGATCGTCCACCTAGCCATCATAACCCCATGCATTTCAAGTCTACATCACCCATATTTTTTAATACTCCATTCAAACATCACACCAAAGGCCTAGCCTCTGACGGCGTCCACGACCACCGCAATGGTTTGCCTTATCTTCTTCTCAGGTCTTTTTCCGCCGTTTCATACAGCAAACCCAGATAGAAATCAAATCTCCACAACCCGCTCACCTTTCCGATGCCGGTGATGATCAAGTGCGAGAACAGCAGGTTCGGTTTTTCAAGTCTGGCACTCGAAAGAGAGAAGACAACTGGGTCATCTCCCTCTTCGTGGTCCTCCACATTGGGCCCTTCTTGCATCGCCTTGGATTTGAAACTGACCGGTTTAGAACCATAACTCCTGCACGTGAGAGAGATCACCATAAGCCAGGCAAGGGAGAATGCCAGTCACGTCCTCTAACTGCCATGCATCCGGTGAAGCGGTTTTGTGAGGAGAAGTCTCCAGAAGAGAATCTTTTCGGTTGCGGGAATATAAAGATCACGCCAGAAAGAATAAAGAGGGCCGTTCTAGAGACTTCGGAGGAGGAGAGAGGAAAGGAAAAAATGACATAGAGAGTCTCTGTTTCTGGGCGTTTTTTGGAAGAGAGTTCAAAGATCTGCTTTCTGTAGAAGATCATCACATACACCGATTCAAAGAATTTAGAGAGCTTCTCGTTAGAGTCAAGGTTCTCGTCATTCTAGACATTCATGAACATCTCCTTCACGGCAGCATTGGCATCCCGATTCCTGAACCTCCATGATTGATTGATCTCCATCATCCTCACGATGGAGCACAAGTTCTGAAAGAAGAGACGAGAATCTCTTCATCGTCTTCACTCTCTATACTTGTATCTCGAAGGTTATCCCGGTTTCTATGTGCATCGGATCTCCATAGATGAACTCGGATTTTGCATTGATCTGAATCTCAAGCATGCATTATTTCCATATTGTGCTGCCAAACTAGGTGTTTTTCTTCATTTATTCTTCACCACAACAGTTGATTTTTAAGTTATTTATTGATAAAGTTAAGGCTAATGGATGAAATTGGTTTGTTGATTACTTGCTGATTTTTTAAAGGAAACATCTAGATATATGTTATGGAATAATGGCAGTTGTAGTAAATAATACACAATTGCTTATGGGATAATGTCGATGCTTGTTGATTTTTATTTTTTTTAATAAAAGCTACATATAGAAAAGTAGATATATAACCAGCCATAAGTGCTTTTAGTTGCTCTTGATGACAAGTTATGGTGCCTTGTTCATATGTATTATTTTTTTCTTCTACATGTTTAGTGTTGTCATTTTAGTTCTAAGTAAAATATTCGAATCCTTAATTCTAATCTTTATTGCCAATATCTTCACTTTATTCATTTATTCTCACTTCATGATTTTTTTGAATACATGTTAGTTTAGGTTGGGTGTGGACAATTTGGGCCACACATGAGTGTTAGAATTTGATATTTAGGAAACTAAATGATTAAATGTGGATTGCTTGGTGAATTATGATTGAGATTGAGTTTTTTTTTTTTTTCCTTTTCTTCAAACTTCTTTTCATCTAAATAAGTCATTGGATAATCACATGATAATTGGCTTTGAATAAATTCTTCTCATTTTGATTCATAGAAATTTGATTTGTCTTAACTTTCTAAAATAATTTACACATGTACACTTACATTTTTTAATAATCCAAATTTAAAAATATACATGAATCGTTTTCCTTTTTTTGAAAATTGATTTTATACCTCATTCATGACAAGATCAATCTCAGTCTCTTTTTATAATGGATTGCTATTGTATTTAAAACCTATCTTAGTCTTTTTTAAGTAGAAAATTTCAATTTCTAAAACGAATAATGCTGCCCATTTTTTTCGGTATGCAACTTTGAAAGGTTTTAAAAATGAATTTTGGTTTTAAATATATGTGAATTAAAATTCATAGCCCAACATACAAATTTTTTTTCAAAAATAAAGTTTTCCATTGACACTATTAATAGCCCACTGCATATTTGAACTTATAAATTATAATTTGACTATTTAGAAGCTTTTTAAATTTTTTTCTAATTATTCCATGATATTATAGACTCTTTGAATTTAATTTTAGAATTTTATTTTAGTCAAAAGTGATTTCTCAATTTGAAGATACAAATCAATCTTTCAGGAGATTCAGCTTTTACTTTGTTTTTAACACTCAGTTTTGTTTTGCAAAATTAAATTATTAAATGATTTCTTTAAATTCATTGAATATTTTTTCCTTAATCTAGACTTTTTAAATTTAATTTTTGACATATAAAATATTAAGAAAATATTTCTAAAATGAGAGATATAATTTTTTCTTTTTAAGCCTACTGCACCTATGCTCCCCTGGAGCTGAAGGATGTTTACTTATTTTTAAATATGACATGAATATAACATTGCCTTGTGATTATTTTTTTATATTCAAAATAGACATGTTAGGCTAGTTGTACTAATTTTTGTATGATTTTAGGACATCTCCAAGTTAATTAAAAAAGTCAATTGTTGTGTATTTTAACAAAATGCCCTATTCTGAACCTACTAATATCATTATGAAATCTAGTATTAAATGAGAGCTAATTGATTAATTGGATCACTTGGATGATAAACTAGACGTATAGAAGATATTCTTTGAAACTTTTCATGATGAAATTCAACTTCTAGATATTTTTTTTAAAAAAAATTTATTCTATAGAATCCCCTGTTTTGACCATTTGCTGATTTTTTTTTGGAAAAAAACTCATTTGCGAATAAATTTGACATTGATTATATATAAGTTTAGTTTGTGATTCCTTTTTGAATTCATTACTATTATTTGTAAGTTAATCTGATTTCTATGAGAATGCTTTAAGATGCTAAAATAGGTACACAAATCCTCTCTTCATAATTTATTTAAATTAAAGCTTATGATTAAACATTGTCTATTAGAGTTTGCTAGTTGTGTTGAGATTGTATGACTTTAAATTCGACTTGTTATGGAATATGTGATTGCTTAGAATACAATGTGATGCTATTGCTTGTTATCTAACTTTTGTGTGTTCTGGAACCGCTTGGAATACAAATCAAGTACGCCTTTCTTCATATAATTGATTAATTGTGTTGATGTGTTTTATTTAGTTCATAGTATCTATGAATCAACCAATTGATCTTCACAATTATTTCAACTTACTTAGTAGAGACCTAGCTTTTAGGGCTTACAGGGGTGCTACAAGTCTTCATTGTACCTTCTCGATAAGTAACCTAATCCTTGGACTTAGACTCAGGTTTTCAAAGACAACCCTATATAAAGAAAAAGAAGTCATTTTCTAAGGTTTTTCTCTCTTATTTTGTTTGTCCTTTTAAAAAAATTAATATGAAAATAAGTGATAACTCCATTATTTATAAAATTGGTTTTTCACAAACAAAAAGTGAGTGTCACCATCGAGTGAGAACGCATATGAAAATATGAGATCACAAACGGTGAAGTAAAGGGGTTCTTAATTTACATTTGACTTCTCTTTTTCAAACCTCCATTTCGATCTTTCCTCTTCGGTTCTGTTTGGCTTCCAAGAAAGTGGTCTAGCTCTAATATGGACCATAGTTTCTTTCCTTTTCTTGGCTTTTGCTTGGGTTTTTCTTTTTCTTGGTATATCTTTGGTTTACAAGAAACAGGAGTGAAGTGAAGTAGGTTCTTGATTTTTGTTTGGTACTTTGGTTTCTCGTTCTCAAACCTACGTTTTTGTCTTTCCTTTTCTGCTCTGTTTGGTTTCCAAAAAAGTGGTCTAGATCTAATATGCACTGTGCTTTCTTTCTTTTTCTTGCTGTCTGTTTGGTTTACAAGAAGTAGGAATGAAGTACAGTGCATTCTTGATTTCTGTTTGGTTTCGAAGAAAGTGAAGGAAAATGATGTCTTACTTGTTATCTTTTTTTTTTTCTGGATGCAGAACTTAAACACCTTCAGTGTTCCTTATCCCCAAATGCATCATACAACATTCAGTTGTTCAAAGGTTAGAGTGGGCTGTTGAGGAGGATTCACATGAGACTTAGAGGACAAAATCAGAATTTGTAAAGTGGAGAGCATCAGAACGTTGAGAACACCTGAGCTGATTGTGGACATGGTGGGGTTGATGTGAGCACCAGATTTTTCTAGAATGGAGGCTGTTTGGTGCACGGTTTGTGGAAAAAAATGTGGCAGAATGTTCTAGAGAGTCACATGGATTTAGTGCATGGTTTTGGCTTGGAGGGAAGAGGATGAGAAGGTTTTAGAGAGGTCGTTGTTAAAGGATAGATTTGAATTTTGGAATGAATGAAAGAATGATCAGAATTTTTAGAGGCAAGTCTCTAGAACTTTGGGGATGACAGAATACAATTGGGGAGGAAAAATGGAGTGAACTGAATTTTTCTTCAAGGGAGAATATATCTTATGAGACATAATTCTTTAGTGGAGAAAGCATGTGGCTGAAATTCAGTCTTGAAGGAGGGAGAGATACAGCTGAGTGAAGAAAGATTATAGGAGAATTGAGGGCACATATCAACTTGGAAAATTGAGAGAACAATCAGAATTTTGGGAAGAAAACTTGAACACAAAATTGCTGTTAATGGTTGAGAGCATGAGATTCTTGGGGAGGCAAGCTGATTGTGTACGACTGTTAATGGTGGAGAGGTAAGTTGATTGTGCATGGCTGTGAGAAGAAAAGCAACAAGCACATGATCACACCATCAGATTTTGAGACCACCAGATTGCTAGCTTAAGCATGCATTGGATTGCTGAATTTTGAGAATTTGCATAAGGTTGTGAAGAACAACACCACGAGCTGAATTTTGGAGAACACCACACATAGCTGCGTAGAGAAGGAGACTACCAGGTTGCTGATTGAAGCAACACGCATCAGGTTTTAAAGAGCTATATCACTGAACTTTGAAGAGGATTTTGAGGGAAGTTGCTAAATTTTTGTTTTTTTTTTTTAAGTTTTTGATTTCAAGTTTTTCTTCTTCTTCTTCTTTTACATCTTCTCAATATGAGATTTTACCATGGATATTGGAGGCCACACAGATTGTTGAATTTGATTGAGATATGCTTCTCTTTTTAATTATGAATTCATGTTGAAAATCGGATCATGATGTGTTCTTTTTTTAACTGTGATTTCATGTGGAAATTTGTTTGTGATGCTCTCTATCTTTGGTTGTGAATTCATTAGCATTGTTAGCAATTTAGTTTCTATTAATCTTTGTTAGAATCTCAAATCATTTTTCTTAAAATCTCATGTTCATCACCTAATTCAAGCCTTTGGAGACCATATGAAATAAGGCTTTATGTGAAATTAATTTTTTGATTTTGTTTTCTTTACTTTGATCTTATTTTGGTTGTTTAGTTTTGTGATGATCAACTTGTTCACTTGCAGCCATGATGCCACTATGAACACACACACATCAGCCACACTTTCACTATCATCACACACAATTCAGCATGCTTCACTCACTTTCAGCACACACCACTTTGTTTCCTAAGGAATTTTCTTCTTTTAGTTGTGTAATTTTATGTGATTATTTGTGTTTGTTAGTGATTTCAAAATTCTTATCAATCTACCTTTCTAAAAATCAATTCTCAATTTTTCAAATTCATCTTAGACATTGTTAGGTTATGAAAAATCATTTTTCAAAATCATGCAACCACTTTATTTCAATTTGCATGCTTACTTTGGTTTTCAATGATTTTCAATTTTCTTGCACTTGAATAAAATTCATAACTCTAAAATAATGGAGAAACTCATGGCCTTCATGAGCTTCATCATGATTATTGAGGGTTTAGGGAAGTGTGGATCAATTCATGAAAATTAAATCAAGCCTTGGTTAAGCCCTACATTCTAAGTTTCCAAAACAACCCCTTAAGTTATGAGTTTTTGACCTTCAAGATATTAAATTGAGTTTGGACACTTTAGAAATGATCAAAAAATCTTTTTCATTCTTGGATGACTTTTTTAAACTTCTTAAAAATGTTGGAGAAATTTTATTTTGAACAAAAATCACTATCCAAGCTAATAAATAAAATCAGTTTTTTCAGAAGGTCCAGATACAATTCAATTTTTGATACATAACATGTTTCTATAAAATTAAATTGGTTTGAGAGGTTTTTAATTTATTTTGATATTTTTCTCATATTTTAGACTTCTCAAATAGAATTTTAGGCTTTTATTTCACTCAAAAACAATTTTCCATGTATGAGAAACAAACCCATCTTTTTGTGTATTGTGCTAATTCCAATATGTAGATGTTGAATGTTTAATTAAATTTTTGACTTGATGAATATATTTTTTAATATCCTAAATATTTTTCATGTAATTTAGACATCTCAAATAAGTTGTAAAATTTTTAGTTTGATTTTATCACTCTTAAGATAGTTTTTAAAATTAGTCTTTGCATATAATCATATTATGCCCTATTTTTGAATGATCAAATTTTTTATTAAATATAGGATATATGGTGGATAATTAGGATTGTTGGACACTTGGGTTCTATTCTAGACTCATTACGGTTGATGCACATTTGTTTTTTATTTTTTTTATTTAATATCACCTCTAGCTATTTTTTTATGGATTTATTTTGTGCATGCATATGTTATGTCTTGTTTTATGAGTGATCCTAAGTTTAATTAAATCTAGGATAATCTGAGTATAATTAAGTTTCTGGGGCACTTGCGTTTATTCAAAACTCTTTAAGGATGATGTACAATTTTTGTTTTGATAAAATATCACTTCTAAATATTTTTTTATGGGTTTATTGTTGCATGCCACTATTATGACCGTTGTGTAATTTATATATTTTTATTTATTCAACATCTTTCCACATATTTTTTAATTTCTTTGATCCTTGATATGTGTTGTGGACATGTTGTACGTATTTGATAAACCTATATTGTCATTGCTTTGTTTCATGATCTCATATTTATTTTAATTTTGAGAAATTATTAGTTTGGTTGCTCTGTTGATATTATGTTTGGTTTAATTATCTTAAAAATCATTAGTTTGATTATTTTGTTAATCTCATGCTTAGTTTAGTTTTTAAACATTATTAATTTGGTTGCTTTGTGGATATTACTTGTAGTTTGGTTTCTATTAAAAATCACTAGTTTGGTTATTCCATTGATCTCATGTTTAGTTTAATTTTTAAAAATTATTGGTTTAGTAGCTTTGGTGATATTATGTTTAGTTTAGTTTCTTTGAAAAATCATTAGTTTGGTTGTTCTTTTTATGTCATGCTTAATATAGCTTTTAAATATTATTAGTTTTGTTGTTTTGTTGATATTATGCTTAGTTTAGTTTCTTTTAAAAATCATTAGTTTGGTTATTTCATTAATCTCATTTTTAGTTTAGTTTTTTAAAAATTATTACTTTAGTTGCTTTGTTGAGGTGATGTTGGGTATAATTCTTTTAAAAATCGTTAGTTATTTTAGTTCATTAATAAAATTGGTCCCATATTTTAGAGTTCATGTTTTTAGTTTGCTTTAATTTAATTTGGTTCATTTTAATTAGTTTAAGTACTCTTATAGTTTTAGTTAATTCATTAATAAAATTGATTATATATTTGAAAGTTCACGTTTCTATTTTACTTTTATTTAAATTGATTCATCGATTTAGTTTAGATAATTTCATAATTTTAGTTCATTAATAAAATTCATCCCATATTTGAAAGTTCATGTTTTTAGTTTGCTTTGATTTAGTCTAACTCATTTTAATTAGTTTAAGCACTTTTATAATTTTAGTTCATTAGAAAAATTAATTCTATGCTTGAAAGTTCATGCTTTTAGTTTAATGTAGTCAAACTCATTTTAATTAGTTTAGGTGCTTCTATAATTTTAGTTCCTTAGCTGAATTGATCCCATTTTTTATTTTTTTTTTAGTTTTTGTCTTAAAATCATTAATGTTAGTTCATGATCATTCTTATCTTAGTTTATATGCTTTTAAAATCCTAGTGGTTAGTTCATGAATCGATATCTTATTAGTTTGTCTAATCTAAAATGCTTTGCTTGTTGCTTTAGTGATCCTTCATTTAATTTGATTTTTTTATGCGGCCTTTGGAAACTCATGAGGATTGACCTCTACTCTTACCTATAGTTTTATTGGTTCCTAGAAAAATATTATTTTGTGATTTTATTTTTTCTTGTTTTGCTTGGTTTTTTATCCTTGTGTTTTGTGGTTAAAAAATGCAACTTTTCACTTTTAAAAAGAAAGTATTTTCTCAAAATGTTCTTTATTAAAATGGATTTTAAAAACTCCTATAATCCTTAGGGTAAAAAAAATCATTTTCTTAAAAAACATGCAACCATGTTTTAATTGGTTTACACCTTTCTTTTATTTTCAATAAAAATTCTACTTTTGAGTGGAATATGAATCCAAACTTAAGTGATCCCAAATGAATGGGATAATTCTCAACTTTGATTAGTTTGTCAATGTTCATGTGAGATTGGAAATCCATAAGCTAAATTTGTGTGTATTAAATGAGGATTTTGTGAAACCCATACATAAAATTATTTTTCAAAAACCTTTTATTGTCAGCTTGTTGGATTTGTTGCATCTCTAGAATAAAAAATTGATTTGGCTAATTTATGCTGCTCCTAAAAAATTTTCCCGTGGTTGTATGATATTGTGAACTTCATGAACTTGATTTTAGAAGTTTGTTTGAATCAAAATTCATATTTCAAATGAAAATTATGAATCTTTTGGTAGGTTTAGTTTTTGCCTAATTCTGGATACTCGACTTGTTTTTTGTATTTTTAAATTACTAGAAGAATTTGAAAAATTATTTTGACTTTTGTCCTTAGTTCTAGACTTCTTGAAATTTATTTTATACATATACAATATTAATTTTTTTTTTCTAATTAGGAAAAATAATTTTCCTTTGTTGTACCCATTACATTATCCTAATCTTGAATAGAAAGGCTCTTTGATTGTTTTTAAAATTAATCCATATACTTTCTTGCCTTATTATTTTTCTTGTAAATTAGACATTTTGAATATATTTCATGATTTTCTTATGATTTTATAGCACTTCTAGGTTCATTAAAAAAATGGGTTTATGTATTCTATTAAATTCTATCATATTCTAAACCTTTTAATATATTTTTGTGAATCAAAATTAATCAAGGTTTCAATATATTGTTTGGCTAGTTGGATGATAAACTAGACATGTAAGATATGTTCCTTGAAAATTTTTGTAATTAAATTCAGATTCTAGATATTTTCTTTTTGTACATAGTTTATCCTTAACAATGAGGTGTATGCATGTCCTAGGTGATAGATGATATTTCTTTGGATTCTTGTCATTTCTTTTAAGCTATACATATACCATGTGAATTATGATTCACTATCACAATTATTTATTATTGTAATTGTTCTAACCACCCTCTAGCTTTATGGAAATGCCTTGTAAGTTATTCATGCAATCCAAGGATGCCCCTCATACTTTTATCCCTTTAGTTTTGTAAATAGATATGTTTTGTGTGTCAACGTCTTCATATTTGATATTACTTTGTTATGTGCTATGATTGGTGTTTGATTCCTTGAATTAGATAGACACATGTTGTATTCTGTATTATTTTTCAAACTAACTTTGATGTTTTAATGAAAGTGCTTTAGGTTGCAGTTCAGGTATTTTATTTTTCATATGATTGATTTATGCGGTTTGATTGTTTCAATGTGAATAACATTTTGTTTGGCCTTAGATATAATCACCTTTATTATTTTTAGTATCCCCAATTTATTGATTAATTGCCATACTTACCTCAACCTAGTCAATAGAGACCTATTTTTAAAGCTTAGAGGGGTGCTACCCTTATGGTACTTTCCTAATAGGTAACCTGACCTTGATCCGTACTTAGACTTAGTTTTTCAAAGACGCACTTTTTTAAAATTAAGGAGTCAATTTTTAGGGTTTTATTTCTTATTTTGTTTTCCCTTTTAAAAATAAATAAAAATAAGTGGCAACTTCATTTTTATAAAAATCAATTTTTCACTAAGAGAACAAGTTTCGCCGTCAAGTGGGAATGCATGTGAAAAATGCAAGTCCACATGTCTTTCCCTTCAAAAAGGAGTCACATTATGGCTTTATTTCTTATTTTGTTTTCTCTTTTTGTATAAAATAAATAAATAAATAAGTGGCAATTCCAACTTTTTAGAAAAATAGAAAATAAAATCAGTTTTTCATAGTAAAAATGAGTCTCATCCTCTAGTGGGGATGCATATGAAAAATACAAATCCACCAAATGGTGACTCCACTACAAATGTTTAGAGGGTTAAACTTGAACTCAAGTTGAGGGGAAATGCGACATTGAATTAATTGATTAGTAGATACCCTCTCATTGTGCCTTTGTTGTATGCTTGCATAGTTTAGGGCATAGGAGAGGTTAACTTGGTGATTATTTTGTATATATTGCGTGTGCCTTACTGCATAATGATTCTTGTTATTATTTGTTTGTATATATCTACTCATGTCCATATATATATATATATATATATATATTTATTTTGCATGATTATGTGATGCATGGCTACCTTTCTTCTGCATAATGCATGCTTTGCTTTTTTGTGTAGGATTCACATTTATCCCTCTATCTCAAACTCCCTAGCCTTAGTTGATTTTCTCCTTTTGATCTCATATTTGGTGTATGAGACTTGGTGCCTTATTTGTTTCCCAAGTAAGCTTGTGATTAGGAGTACAGTCTAGTTGTGGGCTATATGTATGTTTGGGAGCACTTAGAGGATTGTCATGACATTATCAGTGTCTTGAGATCGTCACCTTTGAGTAGGTTACAACATCATCAACCTTACCACATCATTTTTATTTTATTATAATCCTATTTAATCACCTCATCCTTACTATCACCCTACTTTGCCACATCATCCTACATCACCATGTCATCATCTTTGCCACATCCCTAGTGCCTTAACATCATCTTTGCCACTTTAGTCTTATCTTATCAGCATTGTACCTTATCATCTCATTCTTACCGTCATCCTCACTTTGCCTCATTGTCATACCTTATCATTTCACCCCGCAATTTTTTATGTCATCATCCTATCTTGTTGCAGCATTGTGATGCCTTAAAGAGCATCACGACATCATTGATGTCATGTCAATGGAGGTCACCACATTATAGCCACTTGGAGTTTGATCATTGAAGACTTGTACAACCCATGACTAGATTCAAGATATATTTGTGACTAGTGTGTTTACTTTTTTGCTTTAGTTTAAGAGGTTGTTTGGATGCAATTATGCCACACACTACACATGTTAGATCGTCCTGTATGTGTGTTAAGAGAGGTAACATGTGCTAATCAGTAGAAAAACTTAACCATTAGGAAACCACCCTAAGATGTCAAGGAAGTTCATGTGTAGAGGTAATGACCACCTTGCATGGAAGCTCCTAGTCTCTTTGGAGGTGTGTAGGAGGTTATGTACGAACAATGAGTATGATTGCTCCTACTAGGTAACTTTGATCCTACCTTTTAGAGCCACCTTTACCTTGTAGAATGAGAATTAGATCCTTGGACCTAGGATAGCTACCCACACATAGGTGCATTCATGTATAGGAATTTGATAAAAACAATTTTGCATCAACATTAGAGTTCCATCAGCATAGATTAGTTGTATTATCATCCTCTTTACTCTTCATTAGTTGGATTCAGTTAATCAATCTTCTAAGTTACACATTCATCAATCTTGTATAGTCTTCTTCCCCTTATAATTTTGTCAACCTGAAGATGTTGTATATTAAAAGGATTTACATTTTTAAATGTATTATTAGTGTTTTAGGTTGTTGTACATTAAGTGTAACATTGTAAGATATGTTATTTGACATTTTTCAACCTAAGTCTAGGGTTTTGTGTTTTGTGCTTCATTGATAGGTTCCTTAGGTAACTCATGTTAGTTAGAGTTTTAAGGACCTAGCTGGCTTCTTCTAAGTGAAATGGTGGGGCATTTGTCAAAGTTGGTGAGACTATTTATTTTTGTTGCATCAAAGCTAGTCGTCTTGGTTATCGAGTCTATGTTAGTCTTGTGGTTTAGTTAGAGTTTGTATTCCTTGTAGAGCGTTTTGACCTATTAGTATCTATTTCTACTATGGATGTACATTGATCATTAGACTCGACCTTTTTCATTGAATATATGTTTGTGTCTTATGGTGCTTGTGTTAGAATTTCGATATGGCGCATTATTCATTTGCATATCATGATTATTGGGCCTAACCCATCATAGAAGATACTGAGCCCATTAACTTAGGACTAAAGGATTGACTTAAGGAGCTTAAGATTGTGGCTCATTTGTCTTGTGACCAGAGTTGTACCTTATCCATTTCCATTTACTCCTTGACCTTTACATCCTATCTATCTTGAGCTTTGTACAACATTTACACCTTGACACCATCACATGACCTTTACATCCCTTTTTATCATAGCTTATACAACATCATCAACATGGACATTGTTCCAATCTATTTATTTATTCTTTATACTTGAGGTTGATTTTATGAGACAAGAAGGGTGGCTTACGATGAGCAAAGTGGTTGATTGCATGAGATCATTGACTATTCTATGGTTGAGAGAAGCATCTTGAGATTGTTATAAAGCATTAAGAATGGGATATTTATGCATGATTTTAGAGGGATGGAATGCCTAAATTTTGATATTGTACACCAACCTTTACTGTTGACCGTGCGAGAGTTTAAGAGCATGATGTTTGAGGTTTTGACCAAAGAATGAGTGGCCATCATTTCATGAGCCTATTTATCTAATCACCTTTGTGTATAAAGTTACCCTTTGCTAGCCAATTGAGTCATGCATATTTAGCCTTTTGATTCATCACCTTACTTACCTCGTTTTTCATGCCTATGGTTAAGGCCTCTTGGCACATCTTTGCTTATAGATAGGATCACCTAGGTTGTGGGCTCCTGATTACTACTCAAAAATGCTATTTTGTAACCTTGTAATTAACTCTTTTAAACACTTTTGAGTAGTAGTTACCACCTTTTAACCCAATTGACATGTTAAGGACCTTTGCAATCAATTCTAATCAAAATGTGAAAGTTTTGGTGTTTTTGATAGCTTTTTGCTCACCAAAGCAATCCGAGATTGAGGAGAGTTCTTTGGAATCCATGGCAAAGCTTTTGGAAAGCTTAGAAACATGAAGAACCAAAGCTTTGAAGCTTTAAAGTCCTTTGCCATAAGCAAATCCGGAATGCAAGGAGGGAAGAAAGAGGAATCTGCCATGAAGCAAAACAGGGGACAGCAGTTGCAGTCTTCTTGGCCACTTTTGGAGCACTTCCCGATCTCCAATTCATGCATGCTATATACCATTTCAAAGCTCAGGAAGTCAAAAATCCAATGCTTCAAACGATGCATGATTCGGAGTTCAAATGAAGAAGTTACAGCCATTGGAATCCAATCGCTCCAAGCTGAAGGAGAATTTCGCAGGGCTGCGAAATTTGGTCCTTTGGCTGCGAAATTTCGCAGCGCTACAGTGCCGGCTGCGAAATGCCTCCTGAAGCCACCCGATAGCTGCAACCGACATCCTGAGATATTTTTTTGCTTTAGATATTTGATGTCTAAATTCCCAAACTCTCCTTGTAACCCTCCTATCACATGATTCCTTAGTCTTTAAGCAAGATCAAAAGGGTGAATAACCCCATATATATATTGTAATTTTCCCTTTGAAGAAAAATCGAACGGGAGACAACTTTTGTATAATTTTGAAGGAAGTAAAGTTCATAGTTTTTCTACCTTACCTTCCCACTTTGTTTGTATTTTCTTTATAGCCAAACAAGCTCTGAGGAAGTTTCCTCAGAGGATGGGTGGCTAAGCTTTTAATTCCTTGGAGCTAAGGTGGCCGGGGATGGTTCAAATTGCAAGAATGGGTAGTTTTGTGGTTTCAGCCATTAGTGAAGAATAAGTGTGACCCATTAATGATTTCTATGTTTTTAGTTAACTTCAAACACCTTGCAAGTCACCTGAGCCAACACTTGGTAAGGCAAGTGATCTCCGTCCGTGGAGATGCACTAGTTTACCTCTTGTGAGCTTTTGGGAGGTGACTTGAAGGTGGGATTTTCTTGAATTGCCAACACTTGGTAAGCTTTTGGACTCCAAAGGAGACATCCATTAGTTATCTCTTGCGAGCTTGGGACGGGAAGTCCAAGGTTAATGATCACCTTGAATGGCAACTGCCAGTGAGAAGCACGAGCCATTCCAAGTTGCATCAGTGAGAAGGATTTAGTGCTGAAATCCATTAAAGGGTAGCATTTATACAAAACCGGTTAGAGGATTAACTACATGTTAATTCTCTAATGCGAGGAGGTGAACCAAGTGACCGGAGCCCTGTTTTTGCATGAGGAACCTCCCCTGTGCACCTGAACCTCCAAGGAATGTTGTTCTCCATAAGTAATTTCCATCACTTTTCTTTCAGTTAGCTTGAAACAAAACATTTTAAAACCAAAGTTTGCGTTTTCTTCTTTAGCTAACCTTGAAATGAAAAAGCACCAAATTAGCTAAGAAGTGGTATCAGTTGTGAGTTGAAAACCCTTCCCAGTGAACGATCCTAGAGCCACTATGCTACATTAGCTAAAAGCTAACCCAATGCATGGTGATATAGGTTATAAATTTTATTGATTATTCCCTCAATCAAGGAGCACCAGCTGACGTGAATCAGCTGAGACACCAATTGGGCCAGAGTCAGCTCCTCAAGTGATTCATCTTTTGTATTCGTTATATTCATCTTAATCATTTGTATTATTTCATTCGTACCTCTTCTCAATACTTGTTGTACCTATTTTAGTCGTCGTTCATTATTCTGTCATTATGAGTTCATATATGTACAGATGAGTTAGCCTTCTTATACATATATTGAGATTTGTATAGGTTACCTTAGGATCCTTGTACATGATTGCCTTGATTCTTTGGTTTGATTATTGTTAAAAAGAAAAAAAAAAATTATGATGTTAGTCTTTGTTGGCGGCTTGTGTGATAGTTTTGATCATTTCATTATATATATCCATCTCATCTATACATCAAGTTATGATTGAGTTGTGGGTTTTATCCCTAACTATGACATTTTGCTTCTCTTGTACTCAATTACACTTTTTATTTAGAGTTTTATTCTCATTCATCTTGGTTATTGATTCGTCCCCATATGGTGCCAATTTGATTCTGGTTCCGGACTGGTGTTATCAATAAAATTTATAAACCTAAATCACCATACACTAGGGTAGCATGGCTAACATAGCATAGTGGCTCTAGGATTGTCCACAGGGATGGGTTTTCATCGTACACGTGACTTTAATGAAGATCATGAAATTGGTGTTTTTCCTTTTGGAAATTATCTTTAAAAGAAAATGGAATTGTAGATGAAACGGTTGATTTTAAGTTAAGCAAAAACTATAACTGAAGTTAATTATAAAGAAAAGGTCTCTTGGAGCTTTTGGTCACTAGGATCGGGTTTCTTAAGCAAAGGGGGAGATTCCGGATCTTTTCCTTGCGTTGGGGACAATAACATAAAGGATGGTTATCTCCTGAACCGGATTTGTATTTAGCAATTAAGACTTGATCCAAAGGGTTCGTGAAAAATGGTAGTTACTTTCCATTAATGGCTTCGAACACTAAAGACCCTCTCCTTGAATCACCTTCCGATGGCTCGTACTTGATAACTAATAGGCATCCATGGATCTAGCAATAAGCATCCATAGAACCCAAAAAGCTTACCAAGTATTGGCCATTCAAGGTGATAACAAGGGATTTAGCAAGAATCCAAAAGCCTTCCAATGGATCGTACTTGATAACTAATAAACATCCATGGATCTAGCAATAAGCATCCATAGAATTCGAAAAGCTTACCAAGTAGTGGTCATTCAAGGTGATTCTAAGGGATTTAAAACTAAACCTTGAAATAAAGACCATTAATGGTTACCAACTACCCTCATTTAAAGCAAGGAAAAATCTCACCTTTACATTCGGGTCCTTCACCTAGTTTCCATCACTCCAAGAAACAAGAAACTTAGCCACTCATCCCCTAAGAACTCATCCTCAGAGGATGTTTGGCTAGCAAGAAAATGAAAATAAAATTAGAAGGAAAGGCAGAGCAAATCTCTGTATTCTATTACTACGGGATTTTACAAGTGTAAAATTTTATATGATATTCTATATTCCTTACAAAAGATGATACAAAGGTTATATAGAGAGGTTTTTACAACTTCCTAACCAAGCAATCCTATCATTGGTTGATTACAAGGAGAAAATAGGAAATTACACAAATATCTGGAGATAAAAATCTAACTGAGTAGGTGTACAAAAATATTTTTCAAACCATGAGAAGATTTCGCATGGTGTGCGAAATTCATAAGTTGCTGCAGCTTCTAGTTCGCACACCTTGCGAAAATGTCCTTTAGCTTGGTGCAGTTGTCTTCAAATGGCCATAACCTCTTTATTTCAGCTCCGATTTGCACACTGTTTGAAGTGTTGGACTCATGACTTCCCGAGCTTCGAAATGATATATAGTATGTATAAAAAGGACTCCAGGAAGTGCTCCAAATTTGTCCTAAAGCTGCTCCCCTCTTGAATTTCGCATAGCCATACGAAATTGCTTCATGTTGGATTTCTCTCTTTGTTTTTCTTCCTTGCATCTCTTGATTGGCTTGGAAACCTATTGCCAAGGGTTTCACAAAATTCTCCCTCATTCTTGGATTGCTTCAATGATCTAAAAGCTACCAAAAACACCAAAACTAGCCAAAAACTTATTAGTAACCTTTTCTAGGTTCCTTAATGTGCCAATTGAGTTAAAAGGTATTAACTACTACTCAAAAGTGTTTAAAATAGTTAGTTTCAAGCTATGGAAAAGCACTTTTTGAGTAGTAATAAGTTATGTTCTTTTTCACTTATATATTGAGTTATCATTCATTGACATTATCTGCTTTACCTCTAGCCATTGTACTATTCCTTTGATTCCTTGAGCATATTCTAGAGTCTCACCCTCGTTGTTTCCATTTCTTTGACTCATTCATGTGGATGGTTGGTATTTGTGTAGTTCTTATATTGGATTTTTATTTTATTTTCATTGTTTTCATCTTTTCATTCATTCATCATATGTATCATAGTGTATTTTTTTCATTCATTTAGTTGTTTGTATCATAGAGCATATGTGAGGTTTATAATCTTTGAGTTTCTTTATCTGTTACACTGTGTATGCCAAAGGCATGGGGGTTATATCATTAGGATTATTGAACTTAGTTTCTCTTCGTTTCTTTTACCCTATTACCTTAGCCTACATTACATCCTGAGTCTTAAGACGACCTTGAGACCATGACATCATGCATTATGCTTGATATCTCACACATGGGTGGCATTTGAGATTGGTTAGAGACCACTTGGAGTATTATGGATGAGAAACTATGAGAGGGTTTACACTAAGGCATAACCTCTCAACAATTATTGATTTTCGATATGATAGCTTATACTAGGGCATAGCCATTTCATTCTCTCTCATGAAGCATGATAGATTAGGAGTCACTCAAATTCATATCAACATATATCCATTTTTGAGATATGCGATAAAGTTTGATTTTGATTAGACAATTTACACTAGGGCATAGCCATCTCAAGGAGTTTATACTAGGTCATAACCCCCTTATTGGTGATTAATTTTTTAGATAATAGCTTATATTGAGGCATAGTCACTTCATTCATTCTCATGGAGCATGATAGATAAGGAGTAACTTGGATTCATATCAACATATATCAATTTTTTAGATTTGCGATTGAGTTTGATTTTGATTTGACAATTTACACTAAGGCATAGTGTGGACCCGCATTTTTCACGTGCGTCCCCACTCGATCGGCGAGACTCACTCTTTATTTGTGAAAAATTAATTTTAGAAAAGGTTGGAGTCGCCACTTATTTTATTTTTTATTTTAAAGGGAAAATAAAACAAGAAAGAAAAAACCCTAAAATGTGACTCCATAATTTTTGGAAAAAGTATGTCTTTGAAAAACCTGAGTCTAGGTTCGGGAATCATGTTACTTATCGGGAAGGTACCTCTAGGAGGTAGCACCCCTCTAAGCCCCAAAGAGGTCTCTACTGACTAAGTTGAGGGAAATGTGGCAATCAAATGGTTGATCATGGATATCCTAGTAGACTAAGGTGATTTTCAAAAAATAGCATGCCAAATAAAATCACAATAAAGGGGAGTTAGGGCGCGTACCTGAACCGTTTCTTAAGCGCTATCAAAAGGCATCAAAGGTTAGTTTGAAAATATGACACATAACATGTATTTTTATCAAAGATGATCGAACAAGCATCATGGCAATCAAGTATGGCATCAAACAAGAGCATAGTGCACAAAGACATGGATATAGCTTATGATAACATGCATTTTCATAAAATCTTGAAATTAGAGGATAGAGAGCGTACCTGGATAGCAAGTATATTTTATAAGATTTCCCCAAAAGTGCCAAAGTGGTTAGGACAAGCATAAATTATATAACATATCCATTATATCGAATATACAGTGTCAAAGGCCTAAAGTTGAGCTAAGATAAACCAAATGACTCTAAAAATAATAACAATTTTAAGTAAAGCATAAAACCATCAGCATGTAGTTGGAAAAGAAAGCATCCTAAAACAATTTCCAAAAAAATAGCTTAGAGTGGAATTTAATTATGAAAAATTTCAGGGTATAACTACTACACATCTAGATCAGCATTCCAAAAGCCGAGCACTCATTCTAAGGACAGATTACAACAAAGACGCCTAAAGGTTCTATAAAGTCCAGATTAGATAAGAAAAAGTGACATGCATAAACGAATATTTAAAAAAAATAGTAAATGATCACATAAAATCATAAAAAAAATTACATACATATTTCAAAGTGTTTATGTCATATAAAAATTAAGTTCAGGGTCGGATGGTTCTCAAAAGTATATTTAAAACATTCAAGATGATCAGATGTCTAGAATCGAGTATGCACAGTAGACGAGACTTTGAAAATTCATATCTTCCTCAAAAAGAAATATTTTTTAATATTTTATGTGTCTAAGATCAATTTCAAGAAACCCATAATGGAATAAAAATATTGAATCAAATTTAAAAAATCATCTGGCATTTTATTTTTTAAAAAAGATCTCGGGTGTCCAGAACTAGGTGAAAACAGAACCCCTCTAAAAACTCATTTATATCTTCTATTCTAGAATGGCTTTCTAACTCGAATGAAACTCTAAATTCAAGTTCAAGAAGCGAGGAAAGTCATACAAGTTTTAGAAATTTTTTACAGATATTCTAAAGTTACTAAAACGGAATTTAAATCTAGAAGGACAGGAGTTGAATGAAAACTGGCAGCAAGTGATTTTGAAAAGAATGATTTTTGTGTAGGGGTTCCACCAATTCCCCAATTAATATACACGAATTTAGCCTAAAATTGTCCCATTTATTTGGAACCACAAGCTTTGATTCGCGTTTTGCTTAAAACCAAAATTTTTGTTGAAAATTGAGAATGATGCAAACCGATTAGGATATGGTTGCATGTTATTTTTTTAAATAGAAAAGAGATTTTGATTCTAGAGGCTTTAAATGATTTTTTTTTTTTTAAATCTCTTAAAAGGTTTTTTTTTTTTTTTTTTTTTTGTTTTAGAAAAAGAGTTTTGTCTTAAAATAAAGGAAATTAATTTTTAAAATAACAAAAATAGGAAACGAAATATCAATTAGAACAAAAGGAAACAAAGATCACAAAATAAAGATTTTAGGAAATCTTGTCAATTAAAGTGGTGAGAGTAAAGGCCAACCTTCATGGGTTTGCAGTGGCCCTCAAAAAACATTTGACCAACAATCACTAAGGCAACAAATTTATAACTTTCTAACAAAATTATCATCCAAAAACTAACATTTAGATTTTAAGTAACACATGAATAACTAGAATTAAACTAATCGGAATTAAAAATATGAACTTTACCTTACAAGACCAATTAAACTAATAGATTTAAGATCAATAACTCAATCAAATTAAAAATAAACTAGAATTTAAATTAATCGGAATTAAAAGTATGAACTTTACCTTAAAAGTCCAATCAAACTAATAGATTTAAGATCAATAATTCATTCAAATTAAAAATAAACTAGAATTTAAACTAATCGGAATTAAAAAAATAAACTTTACCTTACAAGACCAATTAAACTAATAGATTTAAGATCAACAACTCATTCAAATTAAAAATATAAATTTTACTTTACAAGTCCAATTAAACTAATGGATTTAAGATCAATGACTCATTCAAATTAAAATAAACTAGAATTCAAATTAATCGGAATTAAAAATATAAACTTTATCTTACAAATTATTTAAACTAAGGAATTAAAATCGCTAACACATTCAAATTAAATTATAAACTAAAAATAAATTAATCCGAAATTAAAAAAAGTAAACTTTACTTTCACATCAATTAAACTAAGGAATCAAAATCACTAACACATTCAAATTAAATTATAAACTAAAAAATAAATTAATCCGGAATGAAAAAAATAAATAAACTTTACTTTCACATCAATTAAACTAAGGAATCAAAATCACTAACACGTTTAAATTAAAAACACAAAATAAAAACAAGAAATTTATTATATAGGATGAATTAAATTAAAGAACTAAAATCATTAAAGCACTCAACATTAAAAAAAAGATGGATCAAAACGAAATCAAAATCAATTTAAAAACGTACACTTACCTATCTACCGTTGTTTGTGGAGATTTTCTGGGCTGCTTCCCTCTTTTTTATGATTGTGTGTCCGCTCCCAAAGTGGCGTGTTGCTCATAAAAAAATAAAGGTGCTTTGGATGGCGGCTGCGTTGCTTCCGTCCTTATGCGTGTGGCTGCCTGGAGAGCTTGGAGAATGGTGCGGCTGCTTCCTTTTGATGGTGGAAAATATGGCTGTGTGCTTCCCGCGTGGGGGAAAGTGGCAGCCCTAATTCGTGGCTACCCCTCCTTTGAGAATCGATGATGCCCTCTTTTTCCTCATTTTTCTCTCTCTTCTCAATGTATATATATCAGCCTTCCAAAAGAGACCCTCCAAATCTTCCAAGGAGAGTTCCACTTTCCTTAAACTCCAATGGTAAGTTTCCTTGCAAAAAGCATGAAATTTTAGAAGTTAAATAATTGAATGAATAGATAAATAAGTAAAATAATAATAATAATAATAATAATAATAATCAGAAAATGGTAAAAATAATAAATAAACAAATAAGTTAAGGAAAATAATAAAAAAAAGAAGATAACCAATAAAAGGTGAATGATAATCATAAAACTAAAACTAAAAATAAAATAATAAATAAATAAATAAAAATAAACAAATTAACAAAAATTGGGCCCCACGAGCCATGCAAACACGCAAGTCATATAAGTCACGCTAAAAAAAATCTTAATAGACCCAGTATACCTAAACGGGCCTAAGGTGAGACTAAGTGGGCCTAGGGTGGTGCCTAATGGCCCAAGTGTATCTAAAACCTATCCTAAAAATGAAGGAAAAAAACTTAAGTCTAAATCAGGGCTGCCAAGGGTCATAATACAGAGTCAGATAATCCATCAACTAGAGTCTCCAAGGTGACTCAAAAAAGTAAGTAGTATGAGTAACAATGGGCCACCAACGAACTACCATGGAGCGCTAAAAGTGAACTTAAAGATATGTGCTGAAAGGACAAAATTGAGGGTCTACACATAGCCACCTTAAAAAGTTTATATTGGTGTATAGCCCTCTCATTGATGATTGATTTTCAAGATGATAGCTTATACTAGGGGATAACCACTTTATTCCTTCTCATGGAGCATGATGGATTAGGAGTCGCTCGGATTCATATTGACATATATCTATTTTTGAGATCTAAGATAGAGTTTGATTTTGATTTGATGATTTATGCTAAGGTATAACCACCTTAGAGAGCTTATACTAGGGCGTAGCCCTCTTATCAATGATTTTTTTTTTAGATGATATCTTATACTAGGGCATGCCTTCATTCCATCTCATAGAGCATGATGGATTAGGAGTCACTTGGATTGATATCGACATATATCCAATTTTGAGATCTATGATAGAGTTTGATTTTGATTTGACAATTTATACTAAGGCATAGCCACTATGCTTGATTTCTTACACTAGGGCATACTCTTCTTCTAGAGGAGATTCGATACTCCCTTCACATTATAGTATGAAGATACTTTAGGGAGTAGAGATCTATCTTGATGAGATTGTGTATGTTACAACATAACCATTCTAGAGATTACCTTGCACTGAGTTTTAACATTTCAGATGTTACCTTATATACTAGGGCATACTCCTCTTATTAGTGTTTGATTTTGAAGATGATTAATTTGTTTTGGCCTTACCCATTTTGACTCGATATATTCATGTTGGGGCATAACCACTCAGTTGGTGATTGATTATTTTTCAAAATGACAATTTATATTGAGCATAACTACTTTGTTTGAATCCCTACATTGGGGTATAACCATTCTCTTGGAGGTCATCAGACATTCTTTTCATATTGGAGTATGAGAGATGGTTGAGAGATATCGATTTGATGTCTTTTATATTGGGGCATAGCCATTTGAAGGAGTATTTATACTAGGGCATGACCATCTTATTGATCTTCTAGGACATTGGAATTCGACCACTTGATTAGGGTTTTTTTTTATGGGTTATAGAGATGATGACACCTTGGATTCGATCTTCTCACCATACCTGGTCTTATTTAGATACTAGCTTACATTTATTTCATACCAAAACACTCCCTTTTTGCTATCTTCACACTTATGTCTTTTATTCAATCCACCCATCTCATTCCATCATGATGTATAAACTTATTTTGCTTCTAGATCATAGGATGATGTAAACTAATCATGAGTTTCCTAGTCAAACTTTCATGTGCTTGACAGATTGTCGATTATTTTCATTTGATGTCATGGCATGACTTGGTGCATATTTAGACTTAGAGCTTTAGTTAGCTTTGTTTTTGTCCATCATTCGGTTTTATTTTGATAACATGGTCCTAGGACCCATAGTCCTATTTAGCTTTTTTAATTAAGGATTAGATATTTTCATCTTATTGTCGATGAGTGTATCCTAGTGTATGTCTTTGTTAGTGCCACACCCTAATTATCCGACTTTTTTACATTTTCTGTTAATGTCACACCTTGACTATCGGACCTCTTTTATGTTTTCTTAATGTCACACCCTGACTATTTGACCTTTTTTTGTCTCTATTAGTGTCATGCTTTGATTGTCCAACTTTTTCATGTTTTCCTAAAGTTGAGCCCTGACTATCCAACTTCTTTTATGTTTTCCTAGAGTTGTACCCTGTTTGTTAGGTCTTCCTTATGTTTCCTAATGTCCACGCCCTAACTACCCGACCTCTTTTCATTTTTATTTTATTAGCCTTGAGTTTTTCTCTTTATTAGTTTCTTCTTTTTTCTTCTTCCCTTTCTTGTTCACCCATTCATTCCGCCCTTTGGATAGCAAGGTCCTTAGTGTTTCATATAGATATTGTCATTACCCTGTTCAGAAGAGTCTCCATTAAGATCCACGTAGATATTTCATGTTTCTCTATTAGTAGATCAATAAGCACATCTCATAACCTTAGAGAGCTTGTATCTTATTGGGACAAATTTGGTGATCTTTCTTGTACTTTAGTAGAGCCCACTTCGTTTGTTGGTTTATACACTTCACTTGTGAACTCTTCTAAAAATGGGCATATTTGTAGATCCCAAAATTTGTCCTAAGCCCATTCTCTCGTTTTATATTATTTTATTATTATTATTTGATTTGATTTGATTTTTACTTTAGTTTTTTTCTTGTTTTCTTTTTCTTTTTTTGTTCCTTTCTTATTTTTCACCATTTTTTTTCTCCCACACACGTGCAATTGCAGAACTCTTCTCCTTCTTATTTTTCTCTCTTCCTTCTCTTTTCTTTGCTTCTTTTTTTTTCCTTCCTTTTTGTTTTTCTTTCTTTTCTTTTCTTTTCTCTCTACTTACCCTCTCTTCCAAACCCATCTCTAGCCGTCATCTACCTTTCTCCTCTTTCCCTTTTCTTATTTATTCTCCTTTCATTTTTCTTCTTGTTACCTATTTCTATTTCTCACCTTGAAGATCCATAACCATGGCTGCCCCATACTTAACACTCTCACCACTAGACAATTGCCATCGCCGAGCCATTATTTGTCTGTGATCCCTTTTCTCCCTATGTTTTTCTCTTTTCTTCATTTTCTCTCTCTTTCTCTTATCTCACCCATTTTCTTTTATTTATTTATTTATTTATCATTATTATTATTATCTCATTCTTTCCCCTTATCCCTTATTCCACATTGCCTTCAAGAAATGGGTAAGATGCCCTTTTTCATTTTCTTATTTCTTTAGTCATTTTATTTTTTATTCCTAAAGTAATTATTCTTGATTGTTGAGTTTGCTTGTTTGGACTTTAGATAATTTTGCTTGGAATTTGCATATTAGATGTAGATCTTTTTTTAGACTTTAATAAATTAAGTTATCCAAAAATCTTCTTTTAAAAAAATTAAATAGGTCGAATAAGACATTTTCATTAAATTAGAAAAATGGACCCAAAAATAAGTTTTAGACATCTTTTTTAGATAAAATAGTCCAAAAATTTTATTTTAATAAAAGAAACAATTCATAATTTTAAAATAAATAAATAAATAAAAGGCTCATATATATTTTTTCAAAAAAAAAAAATAATAAAATAAAGATAAAACAATCTAGTAATCATGTTTTTAATGAAATAACAGTTCAAAAATTGTTCTTTTTAATAGAAAGTTTAGAAAAAATGTTTTTTTTTTAGGAATCTATTTTTTTTTAATAAAAATTTAAAAAAAAAATTTTAATAATAAACGGCCTAGAAATTCATTTTTTAACAAATTTTTTTAAATAAACTTGTCCAAAAAGTTTATTTTAATAAAATCATCCAAAAATTGATTTTTGAATAAAATTCTCTTTCCTTGATAAGAATGGGATTAAAAATAATTTTTATAAATAAGAGTCTTAATGGATTTTTTTTAATAAGAATAGGATAAGTAAACCTTTAAATCGAACTAAAAAACCTTTTTTTTTTTTTAATAAAATGGTAAACTAATCTCTTTCTAGATGAAATCCAAAAATTCTTTCTTAATAATGGAATCCTTGGGAATAAATTTGTGAAATTCTTTTTCTAAATAAATTAGTAATATAGAATCTTTTTCTTGGTAAAATAAAAATATATATATTTTTAATAAAATTGGGTTGGACCTTATAAACTTGTAAATATCTTTCTTTAAGTTTGTAGAATCTTTTTAAAAATAAATAAAGATTGAATCAGAACACTTTTTAAAATAAATTAGTAAAATTCACCTCTTCTTAATAAGGTAAACAAAAATCATTTCTTGTAAGTCAAATAAAATTTTTTGTAATAAATTGAAGTCTTGTGAATAAATAAATTCAAATCACTAATTTGAAATTGTTGTTAATATAAATGAATTCTTTGAAAATTTCTGAAAATTGTATTATGATATTTGAAATAATAAAATCTTTCTAATAAATCATTTTGTGCATTTCTTATGTATCATTTTTGCATATCCTTATAATTTGCTTTTGCAGTATTCCATGTGCTTGTACTATTCCTTTTTTCAGTATCCATGATTGATTAATTAATTGTCATAATTCCTTTTTACGTGCTTAGTAAAAACATTTTTTAAAGCTTAAAAGGGTGCTACTATGATACCTTCCAAATAGGTAACCTGACCTTTGGATTCAGACTCGGTTTTTGTTGATACTTCTTTTATTTAAAAATGGAGTTACACTAGGGTTTTATTTCTTATTTTGTTTTCTTTTAAAAATAAACAAAAATAAGTGACGACTCTACCTTTTTAAAAAAATCAGTTTTTTACAATAAAAATAAGTCTCGCCATCAAGTATGGATGTACATGAAAAATGCGGGTTCACAATTGTATTTCTTAGAATTAAAATTTAATACAATTACTAAATCAACAATGTTGTAAGTTTTTAAATCTTTGATCATAAAAGATTCAAAGCACAATGGAACAAATAGTTTTCAAAAGAAAAAAAAAAATGTTTAAAATGGAAAATCTAGCAACAAAGACAATGAAACAAGGTGATATGGTTGGAGTTAAATAGAAAAATCTTTTATCCATGAATTTATAGTTTATTTAGTAGAAAAAAGTTCGAAAGAAGTATTGCATACATTAATGGATTAAGTAGATAAAAAGGATTTAAGTAAAGTGATATTTATGCTTTAGTTAGATAACATCAAATAGAATTTTGATATTATTAGTTTCCATACTGAGTTTAGAAATCTATCAAATGGATGTTAAGATTATTTTTCTTTGAATGGTTATATAAATTAAGAGTAGTATATGGGGCAACCTAAAGGATTTATTGTTATAAGACAAGAACACAAAGTTAGGGATAGATACATTTAGCTAGGTTGGTTTTTAACCAATCCAAGAATCAAATAGGAGTTCATTGGTTTTAACTAAAGTACAACAAATTTATTTATTTACTCAAACTAATCCAACTTAATATCAGTTTGATTCAGTTTAGTTAACTCCATTTATAGAAAAATATTGAGTTTGTATGTTTTTTTTTCCCACATTGACCATACAACCAAAATGATCAAATTGTTTTAGATAAAAATATATATTTTTTTTTTTACAAATAATACAATTAAAAATTTTAAAAATATGTATAGGAGCAAACTTGTGGGTTATTTGCTTGTTGGGAGTAAGTCAATGAGTAGTATTATTGACATATTGGGTGCTTGTGACTTGAAATTATATTATCATCATTATTAAGTCCCAAAGAACAATGATTTTAAATTTTAGATCATGCTTATACCATAAGCAACTTTTAATTGGTAATAAAGCCATACAAGTGAGGCTCCCAGCCTCTAACACCAAATTGTAGCCATTTATATCCTTCCTCTTTCTTCCTGCATTTCTACATCCACTACTCTATTTGACATCATATTTTTACTCTCTTCTTCAATCAGCATTCCTCCCTTTATATAGAGTTATCTTCACACCAATTCATATGATAAGAAAGATGAATGAACCTTGGGGCAAGGTTGGACAATTGGTGGCGGCTAGTCAAGGCTAGAAGTCAACTTTTGCTCGACTTTTTGGGAATGGGCAGCAACGTGTGGACCCCTCTTTAGCATGAAAATGGCTAGAACATGTTAAGCTCTCTTATTAGATGATGTGTCAACAATAGGGCAATCATAGGGTGGGGAATATATGGTAATTATGCAAAAAAAAAAAAAAAAAAAAAAAAAAAAAAGAAAAAAAGAAAAATTGGTATCCAACTATATAGAAAGACATCTTCCAACATTTGATATAAATATGTAAAAATTAAGAGAAAAATATTTTTTAAAAAACATATTAAACCTAAAAATAGGGACTTAATAATAAAATCAAGTAAAAAGGTAAAATTAAAACCAAATATTAAATATTAATATAGTTTAAATATTAAAATATTATTATTTAGGTTTAATCATTGGGTTTTCTAGAGGAGTATATATATATATATATATATTAGTTTTTTCTTTTTTTGATCCTATCTAAGTTATTGATATTAATGCATTGAATTTGATGTTACCTAAAACAAAATTATATTTCATGTCCTCTATTATAAGTGGACAACCATTCCTTATGTTAGATTTTAGATAAAGAACGAATATTGAAGACTGGAGTTGTAAGAAATTAGGAGATCCTAATTTTAAATATGTAACAAAGTTCTATAATCACTTCAATCCACGTTTAAAAACTGTATTTCTTTCTAATATGGGAACAAACTTTTTCCTTCTTTCTTATAAATTTCATTTGGGAATGATTTAAAAATAAATAAATAAAAGCCCTTCTAAATATTAAAAAAAAATACTCTCTTATAAAAATTAATTAGGTGGATGGTAAGGTCAAATTCCGGATAACTTCATATTTTTTGCTTTAACTAAAAATTAAAATCAAAATTAAAGTAATAATTTTCAAGATGTTGTAAAAGTTTTAATAAACATGAAATAACTTATTGTGTAAACAAAAATAGAACTATAGAATTCTTATAAGAAATAACATTTTATGACTTCTATATGAAACCTTTTTTAAAAGTTATAAGTTCCTTTTTTAAAAAAAAAATTAAATAGGTATAAAAACTTTTATTCAACTTTTTTTTTTTTTAACAGTTAAAAGTCAATCCAAATAAAATTTAAATATATTTGAAAATCATTTTTAAAAATCCAAAAAATTACTTAAAAATAATTTCTGAACTTTTTTTTTTTAATTTACATTTAAATACTAAGTGATTCTTTTAAAAATAATTTATAATGTCAAAAAAAAAAATTATGGATAAAAACATTACAAATAAAAAACATTTTGATCACAATTAATTTATTTTTAATTCATGAAATTTTATTTATTGTTATTTATGTTTTGGGATTTAATTCTTTACAATTATCTTTGAGTGTTTACAAAGTTTTGAGTGTTTACAAAGTATAATTAGGTTATGCCCAAATTTATTCCTTTAACTCTATCCATTAGATATACGTAGCGTAAAATTTTGGCCTGTCTCCACCTTTCTTCGCTTCTGACATTGTCATGCACTACTTCGTCAACTCCAAACACAACCGCTGAGGATGGAAGAAAATGAATAATTTTGTAATGAGTTTATTAATTTTGACGGTGATGAGGAGCGTGAATAATTCTTTATGGGTCAATGAATAATTTATTAATTTATTTCTTAATTTAATAGCATTTGAATGTCAGCTGGAATAAAATGAACGTTTAATCATTTAATCTTTTTTAGCACACAACTCATATTGACATGGACTTGGAGAGTTCGGTCAATTGCAGCAGCTTAGTTAATTGCAAGTGTCTTTCTCTAAACCATAAATTCAAATGATCAATTCCTACGTTTTAATTTACAAAAGCCAGTGATTTGTTTTTACTTAAGGAAGCAGGAAAGGGTTTACTTTAATATAAAATAAAAAAAATAAAAAATAAAAAACAAGAGTTGAAAAGTAATCAAATCACAAAAAAAAAAAAAAACATATTTGGAGTTATTTTGATATGGGGTTAGACTCAATTTGTTCCCATGCAATGGAAATAGATGATTTCCTTTATCTTGGTGTAGATCTTGTAATATTTGATAAAAATATAAATTATATGTCAATTATTTTAACTTTAGGAAAAAGCGTTTATTTTAATTTAAAATAAGTAATTAAAAAAAACTGATTTTATCTCAATTGTATAAGACTTTATAAAAATAGTCATTTATAATTTTTTTTATTATTAATATCATACATAACCTTCCACGGAATTGGAATAAAATATGAATAATTCAAAAATGTCAACTATCCCATTTCAAACTTTTCTAATACAACATGATATTTTATCATGCTGAATGAAATGGGAATGACCAAATATTCTCAAATTGATATATCTATTGTGGACTGGCATTGGGAGGCTTCTTAACATTGTATTGGTTGAAATTAATTAAGGTTGAAACAGGAACACAACATCAAATTCTCTTTTTATAATCAAAGACTTCCATGGAAAATTCCACCATAGCATATCTCAAAGATTAATCAAATTCCATTATCTTTATAGACTTTCAACAATCCAAGAAATTGACATTAATAATCCCAGACACAATATTCCGCAACTTTACATTATTCTTTTTATCTTGATTGAAGAGAAATACTAACTTAAATCAAACAGAAAATAAATCATGAAAGATGAATAATACAAATATTCAATGAAATCTTTGGTGTGTTATTTCTTTACAGCTTCAACATGGTGGCATGTCCGACGGAGGAGGCAGCATTTGAGCTTCCGAGTGTTTACCATTTTTCACTATGAACGCGGTTTCCATGCCCCAAGTCAGATGGCGTTCTACATGGCAATGCAGGAACCACACCCCTGCAACAGAGAAAATACACCGATATTACACCTAAGTTAATTGTAATATTAAGAAAAATTATTTCCTTGGTATGCAAGTTGGCAGTTTCAAAGGTTTTTTTTTTTTTTTTTTTTTAATAGAGGACATAAGTGCTTGGAACATACCAGGGTTGGATGCCTCGAATCTTATTGCAACCCAACCATTCGAAGGAACAGAGATGGTCTCCTGAAAGGGAGGATCCACCAGATTATAGCGCAAAGGGTCCCTATTTCCATCGAAATTCCCAAATCCCCATCCAACAACATAGAAACTGTATCCATGGAGATGCATGGGGTGGTGTGTCGCTGCAAGCACGTTTGTCCCTTGAAAAACAATCTCCACTGTGGAGTTATACTCGAGCACCCTTACTTCTGTTCCGCTGCTCGGCAACTGATAGATTAATGGAAGATAATCAGCTGTAAAATCGAACACCAGTGGTGGATCACTAGGAAATTTATCTCCATATACACCACTGATGTTATAATAGTAAGCTTGCAGTATGTCAACTGTAGGGGTATCGAAGCTTATGTTGTTTATACTTGAGGAGAACCGCGTCCCATTAGCCCCTGCACATGAATTATTGACACAGGGGTACGAGTTTACAGAAACAGTGTAAATCAGGTTAGTGCTCGTGCTCAATGGGACATTGCAAGGATGTTCCGCATCTGCTAAGCTTCGGAGGCCAGCCATGACCTGAACCGATGCATTTGTGTCATTGTATGCAGGAAGATAAGGCAAGGAGGGAGGTGAAGATGGAGTGTAGTATCCGCTGTACTGTACAATAGCTGTGGTGGTTGTGTTATCATAAAAGTCTTGATATTTCGGGGCAACAGAATAAGTTATAGCCGCCATGTAATAGTGATCCGGGCGTTGGTTAGCTTCTAGTAAGACATCGTAGGTTTGGCCAGGAAATATTGTGATATAATCTCGTGTCAATGGTTTCGTGTAGCTACCATCTGTTCCAACCACTGTCAATTTATGCTTGGCAATGGAGAAGAAGAGAGCCTCCTGCAAGGCAGCATTGATTATGCGAAGTAGATAGGTCTTTCCATGATCCACCGTTAGCTTGAATGTGCCTGCAATTAGAAAGAGAAAGTTGTATACTTATGACTAGCCAAAAGAAAAAAAAAAAAAAAAGTTTCCATGAGGATCCACCAATTATGAAGTGATCGATTGATTAGGGGGTGTAAATTTGGCTCCATAGTTCAAAATTATATTTGGACAAGCCTTTTTTTGTGTGTTAAATCATGGCTCTACCATCCTCATAGCTATATTCCTCTTTCTTAGCATTAAGCTTTAAACATGTTGATGTTAATAAGAAAAAGTAATATGGTTAACATACAAGAAAATGAAATCGTGTACAATTTTAAAATGGGAAGTTAAACTTTGTACCTGATTTTGAGCATGGATATAGATCACCGGGTTGTCCATTTATCAATAAAGCATCAGAGGGGTCGGGGTCACCTCCGGTTGCAAGCCCTTCATCTCGAACCGCATTCACATCATTCTTCCACCATTCTCCTGCATTTCAACAACTTCAATAATTTTAGATTTTGCTTTGTTGGTTAATTCATAATATGTAAATTAACCTTTAAAAGTAACAACACTTATACCTAATATGATGGGGACCTCTGTGTCAGGTTTTTGAAAAGGATACTTGGTTCCATTCTTGGGATAGATGATTATAGCTCCATGAACAGTGGCTCGGGTCCAATCACTGTGAGCATGCCACCATAGAGTGCCTTCTTCAGTGGAAAGGATAATCTTCTGGGTAAACTTTGACCCTGGCTGAATTGGGCATTGTGTGATATACTCGGGACCATCTGTCCATGGATATCTAGGCATGGTCACCCCATGCCTACAAAACCATAACTATACATTAAAACTAGTACTAATTTTCAAAGTAACAAAAGATGGCATGCAACATATTATCATAGTAACAAGAGGCATCAACTGTATTTCAATGGAACTGAAGCAAATAACCCTAAAGTATTGTTTTAAATTTTACTTTATTTTCAAAGCAATATCTTGCGGCACCCTCTTAGAAATAAAAGAATGTAAGCCATGTCTTTCTCTGAGACACGCATAGGACCTACCAGTGAATGGTGATGTTTTCTTTTCCCTTGTTATAAACATCGACAATGATCGTCTCTCCTTTCATAGCATATATAGTTGGTCCCGGAAATTGTCCATTTATTGTTAAGATGTTCTTGGGGCTACAAAGCCTTGTATATGAAGCTTCCCTCACCTGCAACCAATTAAAAGTTAACCATGCAACCTCATCCCAAAAGAAATATTACATGCATGAATAGTTCCATCGATCCATTCATGTAAGTGTATAACCAATTAGAAATTGATGGCATGCATGAACAACTCAACAACACCAAGGTAATAGGTCATACGGTAGGAAATGAGAGCCATACTACTCCCTAACTATCATGATTAGAAGGTGGCGTTAAAGCGAAAATCATATATAGTATTTACCACAAAAGTAAGCCGACGGGTTGAAGCTTGGCAATGGATGCCACCACCAAAAACTAGAAACGCTAAAATTTGCAAGAGGAAAACCTTCATGATCAGCCACATTTTACTTGGAATAAAAGCCTCTTCTCTTTTCCTAAACACAACTCCTTCAATTCTCTTACTACTTTTGATGTATTTCTTTCATATATGATTCATTATATAGGCATGGTAATTCTCTCGGGATACAATACTTCCTCTCCACGTGTCAATATAAGAGGAAGTAGTGATTTGAATGTGTATTGGTTTTCAATGTTCTTTCAGGACGACTTCAATGAGCAGGACCACTTCCAAATAATTAATTATGATATTTCTTACATGAGCGGGACCACTTCAAAATAATTAATTATGATATTTTTTACACGTTATCTACACGTTATTTTAGAATAAGTTTAAAATATTCTTTCACAAGTCCAACAAATGTTAATTAATTAAATATATGTCGAATACATTTAAAACTTTGACCTCCCGTATGACCTCCCGTATCAAAGTTGTTTTCGTATTGTTAATACAATTTGTCATGATCGTTGTTTTCGTTTGAATGGGACAAAGTTGTTTCCAATTTTTTTTAAACTTGAGAATTGAGATTATAAAAGACAAGATGATAAGCTAATTTGGTATTTCAGAATTTTCCATAAAAAACACAAAAAAATATTTTGTAAAAAGTTGAAAATAGGATACAAACAACCCCTTGTAGTATCTTTTTTTTCTCAACAAAAAGCAATTTAATAATAATAATAATAAATAATTATAGATTTAAAATATATATATATTTTTCAAAACAAATGCAATCTATGATTTATGGAAAGATTTATATATTTTTAAATTATTTATAAACAGAAAAAATGATGAATAAATTTTAAAACGTGTAAAAATTTGATCAAGTTAATTTAAACTTTTTTATTTTTTATTTTTTCACTTTCTTTCTCCTATTTTTTTCTCACATTTCCTTTTAAGGTTTTGGAATAAATTCCTTACTATTTGTGGAGTTTTAATATAAATTTTTTTCTCTTTATGATACATATTTGTGCAATATTTGGTTAAATTATTTTGAATAAATTACTTATATTTATCCTTTTAATTTTTCATGTCTTTATTTTAAAATGTTAAAAATATAAAATTTATTAAAAAAATAATAATAAAATATAAAAAGAATTAATAATGAAGTTCTGATATTTTATAAATTAAAATTAATTTGATAAGATAAATAATAAATTATATATTAAGACCGATATAATCTTGCTTATGAATATTTTTCTTCTTAACCATACCTATGTTAATTGCACTTATAAAATAATTTTAACATATGTATTTTTACTTATTTTATCATTTTTTTTTAGAGTTTTTTCAAATATTTCCATAAATTTTGAATAAATATTTTTTACTTCACAGAAATTGTTGTCAAAATTACTTAAAGTTTTCCCTAAACTTTTAAGTACCGATGTTTAAAATTTAAAAAGGAAATGAACATATGATTAAAATAAACCTGATACAGTTACTCTATAAGAATGGATCCTGTTTCTAACCTTTTAACACACAAATTTGGAAACCTAAACCTATGGATTGTTTCTTTCCTATAATGGAATCCTATATCCCTTCTCAAAGCAGCGCTGACTTTTTCCTTCCTACCAAATACAAAGAGAAAATCTTGACTAATCTTGATATAGGTGCTGTATATATGCGAGGTCAAAGTTTTAAATTTATTCTAAAATAATGTGTTTGATTAATTTCTTGGTCAATTCTCAAAGTCAAACTTGTATTTTGAATTGGAAAATTCAAGATATTCTAAGAAACTCGTCTTCTACAATCCACAACCTGATTGAAGCTGAGCTGAGAGAAATTTTCACAATTGTTAGCATTCTTCAGGCATTTGGTTTATTTAAATTTTGGTAAGTAATCAAATATCATACACAACCTGCTCTTTGAAGTGGTCCTGGAAGAACGTTCAAAACCAATACACATTCAAATTACTTCTCTTATATTGATACGCGGCGAGGAATTGTTGATTCCCAAGCCACATGTGATCTGATTTAATGAATCTGTGCCCTTCATCCGAAGAATTCCGGTGTTCTGGATGGATGGGAGCAAAAAGGTGACCAGTTTTACCTTGAGTCAAATTCAAATGACAAAATATATTACCAGGGCAATCATGGACAGCACCCTTAACTACAAAAATTGCGCACACAGCCAATCCCATCAACCTAGTATTACACCAATTTGGAGGCAGATGTACCATATTACTGTGGAGCCTATACTCTGTTGGCTGAACCACTCAGGAATTCAACTTCCAAGAAAAAAACTACTGGATTCAATATGTGGAGTATATGGCACCATCTGGGTCATGAAAATCCATGTCAAGTTATATGGAAATAATGTAGGAGTAGTGCTCAAAGGAGTATAAGAATTATTCCATAGGATTTAATTGATTTACTTTTACAATATGATCAAGAGAGAGAGGAGAGAAACCTGAATTGGGAATTGAAATCTTGGTAATTTATTTGCCAGACTTTGCATTTCCCTTAATGTAGCTGCCACAAAGTTGCTGCTTTCATTCTCAGACAGTCTGAAGCAATTAGAAAATGTGAATGGGAGGCCCCCACATTCCTTGGAGCTGTAGACAGTTGATGGACACAAAATGTTTTCCATAACTGTGCAATCATGGGCATCTATTTCTTCTATACTTGATGGAAGCTCTGGTAATGATTGAAGCCTCTCGAATAACCCAACCTAAGGCCTTTGAGCTGTGAAAGTTGATTGAGGCTTGCAGGTAGAGTAACCAAATTGTTTCTGCTCAGATCTAAATATTCCAGTGAGCACAGAGAGCTAAAGTCATTGGGAATTGCTCCTTCCAATATGTGGCAATCACTTAGATTTAACTTTCTTAGGGATCTTAAACCAAAGAAAGAATGCAGTTGCAAACCCCCAGAGCGTGGAATCTGTGCGGGCAACAACTGGAAAGAGAGGAGTGAATTCGTTGGCTTGGATTCTAGTCCTTTACATCCCTCAAATGATAATACTTCAAGGTTTTCCAAAAGAGAAATAGAGGGTGGCAGCTCTTTTATAGCAGTTCCAGCTGCTTCGAGCTTCTCTAAACCTTGTAGGCTCCCCAAACCCTCTGGCAAATTGTCTAGCTTTGAGCAACCAGATAAAATAAGAGTTTAAAGAGATTTCAACTTACAAATGCTATGTGGAAGAATTGCAAGGCTTTTGCATTCTCTCAGATTCAACAGAACAAGTCCATTTAGATGTTGGATTGATGAAGGTAGCTCTTTTAGAGCAGTTGCATCTAAGAAAAGTTCCAACAAACTCCCCGTATTTTCCAAGACTTCTGGGAGCTCTTTGAGTTTTAAGCAATCTGAGAGAATAAGAATTTCAAGGGATCTCAACCTATAAATACAGCTTGGTAATGACTCAAGGCTTTGACAGTTCCTCAGCTTTAATAAAACAAGTCCAGTAAGATATTCAATCGACAAGGGCAATCCTTTTATTGCAGTGCCCTCCAAGGAAAGCTCTGATAAATGTTTCATGCACCCTTGGACCTCTGGAAACTTCTTGAGTTTCAAGCACCCAGAGAGAGTAAGAATTTCAAGAGATTCCATAAAGATGCTTCTTAGATAACTCTTAAGATTCTTGCAGCCTTCTAAATTAAGGAAAACAAGCTTGTTTAGATCTCCAATGGATGGATGAACCTTGGACAAACTTGTACAACCTTCAAGAATTAGTCTCCTAAGGTTTGGGGCCCGGGAGAAGTTTGGGGTTGTTATGCCAGCGAAAGCTTTGATGCCAACAATGTTAGTTCAAGAACACAAAGATAAAACAATCACACATATGGTATACGAGGTTTTAACGTGGTTCGACCAACCATACCTACATCCACGGATGAGAGAGAATGATTCCACTATATAATAGAGAATATTATAGAGGACAGAACCAGATATACAACTAGTGGGTTCCCGAAACATCCCATGTTTCCCCACTCCTTGTATCCATACCCTACTATAAGCCCTCTCGCTCCACCAAGTACCTCCCATTCTTTCTAACATCTCTATCCACCTCCTATAGTCTCTATAGGTCCATCTCCATCTCATAACTTTTTCCCCTCATGACCTAGAATATTTTATAGAGATATTTCTAATAACCTTCCTTATTCTATAAGGAAGTTTAATATTACAATAATATATCAACCTAGAAATATTCTATATAATATTCTTTACAAAAAATGAATCTATACTAATTAGGAATTTAGGACACTTCCTAACAATCTCCACCTTGGACCAAATTCCATGAAGTTAATCTTCAAGCTCTCCATGACACAAACTTTTTTGTATCATATCACCACGAGAGAGCAATCGACTCCACCTTCAATGAAAATTCCTTTTGTTTTCATCTTGTGTGCTTTGTGATCTTTTACTCTTCCAGAAATCTTTAACCCAAGCTTTGATACTAGTTGTTATGCTAGCGAAAGCTTTGATGCCAACAATGTTAGTTCAAGAACACAAAGATAAAACAATCACACATATAGTACATAAGGTTTTAACGTGGTTCGGCCAACCATGTCTACGTCCACTGATAAGAGAGAATGATTCCACTATACAATAGAGAATATTATGGAGAACAGAACCAGATACAACTATTGGGTTCCCAAAACATTTCATGTTTCCCCACTCCTTGTATCCATACCCTACTACAAGTCCTCTCACTCCAGCAAGTACCTCCCATTCTTCCTCACATCTTTATCCACCTCGTATAGTCTCTATAGGTCCATCTTCATCTCATAACTTTTTCCCCTTATGACCTAGAATATTTATAGAGATATTTCCAACAACCTTCCTTATTCTATAAGGAAGTCTAATATTATAATAATAGATCAACCTAGAAATATTCTATATAATATTCTTTACAGAAAGGAATCTATACTAATTAGGAATTTGGGACACTTCCTAACAGGTTTCAATTGTTGATACATTTGTAAAAAAACAGAAAAAAATGATTATAATTCGTTTAAAGTGAAAGACGAAACTTGCAAAGATTATAATCATATACCTTGAATCCTTTCAAAAGTTGTTCAACTCGATTGTAACTCATATTTAGCTTAACAAGCTGCTCAGGATGAAAATTTAATGGGAGGGATTTTAAAGGGTATCCATGCCAATATAGGCATCTTGATAGAAATTTGAAGTCTCCAAAAAGAAACAATTTACAATCTTTGAATTGATTGAGTTTATTCATCCTTGTGCAAGCATCAGAATCAACACATAACTATTTCCAAGAAAAATATTCAAAGCTTCCACATAGCTGCACATTACAGACTTTGAGCAATCTTAATTTGTTCATCTTCATGAAGGCATCAAAACTGAAGTGTAGTTCCTTTGATGCTGACAAGTCAAGGACTATGCCTTCAACTACTTCAGCCCCCTACAATTAACCAAGAATAGAGTATGAATTGGAAATTAAAATCACAAAATTCTAAAAAACAAAGCACAGAAAGCATCACACTAATGACTTGTTTTCTTTTTTTTAGGCAATGTTCAAGGAAGCAAGTATGAAGATAAAAGAAAATGCATCTACTAAGACAGAAACTCAGGGAAAAGTTAGCAAAGGATTCAAATAAAATAATTCCCCCAACTTTATATCTACCTTTGCATACATAAATATGCAATACCTTATTAAAATTGTACATATATGTGAGTTTCTCAAATGAGTTGAAATTATCCAAACTTCCTCTTCACCTAGAGCTTATATATACAAAAAGGGAACACACACAAAGCTCATGTATTTAGGTCTTATTATGTTTCTAGTTAATGCATCACTGACATCTTCATGAATCCACAGTTTGCTGTGTTTTTCGAGATATTTAAGAGATTCTTGCCAAACAATTTCCCAACCCATTTCTTGTAAAAAATCATGCATGCACAACTTATTATCTGAAACAATTATGAGTGACTTATCAATGAGAACCCTTATTCCAATATCTGGAAAGAAACAACAACTTTCTAGTATTTCTGTGACAAAATTTTTGTCCTCTCATTTATAAAAGCATGCAATATCAAGAAATATATCTCTCTGTCATCTAATCCATCAAAGCCCATTTTAAGCACATTCTGAATTTCCATGTTGGGAATTCTTTTTAGTTTGTCCAATTCACCTTTCCATTCAAGTATGCTCTTGCTATACAAAAAAGCACCCAAGACTTTAAGAGCTAAGGGAAGACCCTTACTATAATGTATTACATCATAGCATAGCTGCATATAATCTTCTCCAGGGTGGTTATGTTTAAAGGCATACTGATGAAAGAGTTGAAAAGCTTCACAACCCTCTAATCCCCCAACTTCATAAATTGCACTGACTCCATGTGTAACAAGCAAATGCTTTTCTTTGCTTGTTATAATAATTCTACTTCCTCAACCAAACCAATCATGGTTTCCTGCTAAATATTCTAATTGTTCCAAGTTATCCACATCATCAAGAACAATAAGAACCTTCTTAGAGTGGAGTCTATCCTTTACAAAATTGATTCTTGTATTGGAAATTCCTACATTTGGATTTCCATCCTTCAATGTCTTTGAGAGAAGTTCCACTTGTAAATGATCCAAACCACGTTTTTGTGAGCCTTCTCTAACATTTGCAAGAAAACAGCAACCTTCAAATTGAGTGTAAATTTGCTCATAAATAGCACTAGCAATAGTTGTCTTACCTATGCCACCCATGCCCCAAATTCCTACACTTAGAACATTATCCAACCCAATACACAATGGTGAATCCATTGCCTTTATGCGGGAATCCATTCCAACCAGCCCTTCAGCATAGCTCGAGGATGTACCAATCAATTTATTAGATATATCTGTGACATGTTCGGCAATAAGTATAGATTCATGCTTGCAAACTTTGAGGAAAAAAAAACCAATCATTTAATGAATTCAAGGATCCATTAAAAAAACAAAAGAAAAATTAGATAAATCATCAGTGATTTAGTCTTGTTTTGGCAACTTAAAAGTCATATGGCAAGCTTATATCTCAGATTTTTTCCAGTGTAAGTGTGTGTGTGTGTGAGAGAGAGAGAGAGAGAGAGAGCTGTATTGCTATCTAGCCAAACAGACAGACAATCAAACTAGATTATAATAGCAAGCATCTGCCGCACTTCCTAGTAGTCTAAATGAGGAACTTCTCAGAAGTGGTCAGGATCGAAATACTAGAAAAGCCAGTGGATGCATGTCTAAGACTGCAATAGCATTGATTGACAGTAGGATTACTAATTCCAAGTTAAGCATATTGGCAGGCAAAAATTCTCTTCCAAATGGTTGAAAAAAATTAGGGATTACCATCCAAAAGGTTTTAAAAGCATGACTATCCAATGGGGTTGGGGCACACTACTTAGGCATGGAAGAGAGCATGCCAAGGGGTCATTGGAAAGGATGAAAAAGCATTGATCCAAGGTCAACTTACCAATGGAATAAAGCACACTAAAGGCAAATATGCTCAAGATAACGTAAAAGGTTTTACAGTGTAGTCATAACATTCTTGCTCAATGTGATAAGGACTGATCAATGTGTAGCTTCAAACACCTTCTGCAGAAAGAAGGGAAAGGGTCATTGATATTATGGTCAAGTGGGTTGAAATCACAATTCGAAGAGGGTCGAGAAAAGTTCGATGTGTTGTTGGAGAGATTTCCTTGCATATGTGAGATTAAGTTCATCTAAACTTCATTCAGTTATAGGCAGCAAAATACGACTTAATCCATACATGGGTTTAAGTCAATCATCTTGGATCAATCTCTCTATTGATCATCCTATGATTTCCAATTTTATATGGCTATGAAAGCTTTAAAGTTTCAGCATCATTACATCATACACCTAAAAGGCAAAGGAAAAAATTGCAGTTAAAAATACCTATCTCGAGAATCCCATCCAGAAATATTGGCAGCTTCAGTCAAAGCCACTCTCCACTTGATCACTTTCTCTTCATGCTCAGCAAATGCTTGTGCAAAACTCCCGGTCTGTTTCCTCACATGAAAGGAATCCACATTGTTGAAAACTGGTAAAGCTGCATGTCCCATCGCCTTGGTGCAGTCAATAATCTTGACAAGTTCCTCCAGACACCATGTTGAAGAAGCATAGTTTTCAGAGAAAACGATGACACAGAATCTGGACTCTTCGATTGCTTTTACAAGTGCTGGAGAGATCTCTTGCACTCTACTGAGCTGGTCATCAACAAAAGAGTAACAGAGTGGTCCAAGTGTATTTTTCTTTAAATTAGCCACTACAATGATGAAATAAAAGGAGATAAGAAAGAGTGTAATAAGCCTCATTCATTCATTATAAAGCGTGAAGTGCATGGGCAATGTCCTATTTTGCCAAAAAAGAAAAGGAAATTTAACCGTTTGATTCTTGAAGAATTGTCCGACTCTATTGATCCAATAATTGGTCCAATAAATATACCCTTCAAAAAGAGAAATCTAACCAGAAATGTCGCTTGGTGGTTGGATCAATTAGACCAATTGATTTGGTTCAATTTTCAAAAAATATTGCTTTAACAAGTATGATAATCAAAACATAGAAAAAAAAAAACTATTTACCAAGAAATGAGATTATTATAAACTTTGACCAGCAAAGAAAAAGAAAAAGACGAATTAGAAAATATTATCTTTTATATTAAACTTATCTTTGTGTAAAAGCTCTCAACAATTAACTATATGTTTTCATAAAGCTTTATTTAGGCTATGTTACATTCTTGGAAATTTAAAAAAAAAAAAATGTAAGAAAAATAAAAAATACATAAAATTAATAAATTATTATATTTTTATTAATATAAATTAAATAATTTAAAATACCTAAGTTTTTCAAAATTTTTAATCATGGTAGTGGGCCTTTCATCAACCAAAGATAGCCCATGCATCATCTGCCAAAGTGAAGCACAACAACCTTGTAATAGTGATGTCACATAGTAATTCATTATTCATTATTTTGTTTTCCCTTTTCAATGTGGATTTTCTTATAAAGCTATTAAAAAAACACACAATATAAAGATCTGAGCGTGGGTCTTTCACAATATCTTTTATATACTAATAATTATAAATTAATTAAAATGAAATTATTATAAATAAGTTAATTTTAATTATCTTATTATGTCTCATATATAGTGATTAAATATATAACAAATATAAATTTATAGATAAAATTATTAATATTTTCAAATAAAAAATATAAATATATATCAATATTTTTTTTTATATCCTTCAATATATCTAAACTTAATGCATTATCATTTTAGTATTAATGTTTCCCAATTCGGTATATTATTGTCTAACATTACAAATTTATTATACATTTATCAATTTTTCTTAAAACAATTTCAATATATATATTATTATTTTTTGATAATTTTTTGAGTTATTTCCAACATTTCATGAGTTTTTATCAATTTCCATCTCATATGTATATATATTTCAGAATTTTCATTGATATTACTTTATATATCTATAAACTCCAACTAATGATATATCGGTAAAAATCAATATTTTCATTCTTACTTAACATAGGAAAGAAAATTATTCAAATGGTGTGTAAATTAATGCGAACCATGAGTCATAGTTAGTGTATGTGTGTGGTAAATTAACTTGGTGTTTGATAAAATAATTATTTATCATCATTTAAAATTTAAAAATAAATTTAAATATTAAATCAAAATAATTAACTTATTCTAAATACTAAATTTTTTTATTCTCTTTGTTCATATTTGGTGATAATCATGCTTTATTTTTAGAATTCTTTTTTTTTTTTAGTAAATATTTTATAGTTATTTTGTAGCTTCACAATAGTACTTTTTAATATAAATGTTTAACAAGCTTAAGTTTATGAAGATAAAAATTAAGAAAAATTAATGAGTTTAAATATATCAATATAATAACTTAAAAAAAATTAAGTTTATTTTACCAAAATTAATGTAAAAATAATTCATCTTAAAATTAATTTCAATAATTAAGTAGTAAGGATTAAGTTGTATCATACACTCTCTTAATTAATAAATGACATAACTTCTTTCAACAACTTCTCCATTCTACTTTTGAAAAAATAAATTAAATTAAATAAAAAAATTATTGTGATATTTATTTATTTATGTCTAAAATTTAAATATACTTGAATTTGACTTAAATCTAAATATAGCTTAATATCATTAAGTGTTTAGACTTTTTTTTTATTAATGTCTAAATATTATTAACTGTTAAAGTTTTTATTTTTATTAATATCAAAATATGTGAAGTGTTAAATTTATTTATTTTTGGTTAAAAACATTTATAAAAGTAATTTTTATATTTCTTCTTATTTTAATTTGAAAAGTTATAATTTAACAAAACAGTAATTTAATTAACACATCTAAAAAATATTATAATACATTATCAAAGTAAAAATTTTATAATGATAATTATGTAATTAGTAAATTATATTATTGTACAATCCATTGTTCCATGTCGTATATTATAGCATAGTTGTACATACCCATCAGTGCATAGACATATATCTTTTGATAATCTATCATGAATGTCTCGTGGACTCTAAGTGAAGTATGTGGTTATTATAGTATAAAGATGGCGTAGCAAGAGGCTCTCGATTTACTAGTTCACACTCAACCATAGCAATAGGGAATATATTGCACATTATTTCCTTCTAAAAGAAAGTTAGAAAAGACCTTAGAAATGGAACTTTTAGATAAAACCTAAGGGTGGCAATGAGATGAGTCTAAGAAGGATCATCTCAATCTCAATCTTATGTCATTTATTTATATTAAATGGGGTGAGATAAGACAAAATCATATTCGAACCTATCTTGAACTTGGTCTGATGGCAAGAAGGGTCTCTAAAAAATCAACCTCATTGTCATTCTTAAGTACCCATCTATACCAATGAAAGTTTTTACATCTATTAAAAAATTCAATGTTCCCGATGTTAATTAACTTCACCAAACTAAATACACTTAATATGCATGAAAAAGTGTCAAAATTCTCAATCAATCAATGACATAAGCTACAATCAAGTTTAGTACACTGTAACCCTAAAATATCTCCAAAACCCATTTCTTGTAAGACCCCCTTCTGATTAGGTTGCAAGTGTTGAAGTACTTTATACACCTAATTAGGCAAACAACAAGTGTCAAGATAAGACTGCAAGCCATACATATACATATGCATATAAATTTAAAATTGAAAGAAAATATTATTAAATTTAAAAAAAATAAATTTCAATTTTTTTTTTTTTTTTTTTTTTTTGTTTTTTTGTTTTTTTTACCTTTGATACATTTTTTGAGCTTGTACCCTTTTGTTTTACATATTCATTGGAGCATTTCTTTGACTTCCCCAAGAACTTTTTTTTTCTAGGACTAAAAACTTTTTTCCTTATTCGACTTGGGATATTACATACACCCACAACCTAACTTAGTAGTTTTAAAATTAATTAGTTAAAAAGAATGAAATAATCCCAAAATTTGTAAATATAACAAGATTGCGTTTTTGCTTGAAAAGTAACCCATTTTGACATAAATGTCTTTCGCCATTTCAATTATTTACATTTAATTTTTTTTTTTAAAAAAGTTATGATATTTTTGTCAAAAGGAGGACAAAAAAAAGATCAAAAGTTAAATTTCAAGATTTAGATTTTTAATGAATATTTTAATCAAATAACCCTTAGTTTTATATCACATAATGTTTCTTCTTTATTGTTCTTTAATCCCTTTTATTTAATTATTTTATCATACACAACCTATTAAATTTGAAAATTTTAACAATTTCTTGCAGTGCATGCCTATGTGCTTATCACATGAGCTTCTCCATCTATGCTAGCTAGGGATCCATTTGATAATTTCTTTTAGTGTCTACATGCTTATCACATGGATCTTCTCATTTACATTAATAGGGGTCCATTTGGTATTTCAAAATAGTTAAATGGGTTTTGCTTAAGAAAAGCTTAGAGATAAGTTAGAAACAATGTTTTTAGAACCTAACTAGTTATTGAATAAAAAAAGTTATTGATTCACGGTTTATTGGTCGAACTGATGTTTGAACCACAGTCAAACTGGTGACATCATAAATATATAAATTATATATTAAAAATAAATTGTAAAATTATAAAACTTATTTTTCATCTTTGATATTTCCAAAGTTAAATCATGAATAAATATAAATGTATTAATATTTTAAATTTTATAAATAAAATTTGTATAACATTCATATGTAAAGAACTATATTTAAATAGAATAAAATTATTTTATTCTTAATTTATTTTACTTATATTATATTATTTAGTTATATTAAAAAATTTAAAATAATTATGTTAATTTAGGTTTAGTTTGCATTTTTTAAATTATAATCATTAATAACAAAGTGGTGATAGCCTAAACATGATCTAAAGGTCCATGGTTCAAACCCTCGGTTCCTCATTGTTTTCCTAGTCTCATTAGGTGGGCTAGGCTTGGTATGTGAAGGGCTAACCTTTCATCCATGATCCAACCTTTTAGTTGATGAAAAAAGAAGGTTAACCTAGAACCGACAAACCATGGTTCAAAGTTGTGGTCATGGTCACTAAATTGGAGGGTCTTGAGGCACATCGGTCTTGACATCTTAGCTCAATTTTGGATGATATGTTAAATAAGATAATTATAAAATTATAAAATTATAAAATATTATAATAAATATTAAAAAAATAAATATAATTAAATAAACTTAAAAATTAATAAAATAAAATATTATGAAAATTAAAATTGTTCAATAAATTTTTTTAATATTGAAATTGAAAACAAAAACTCGTTAATTACCAAACTCAAATTAAAAAATAAAATAAAATGTGATGATTTTTACCACGCATTAGCATTTAAAAATTGAAACAATAAAATGACATGTTATTGATACTATCATTTAAAACAACAAATATATTGTTGATAATGGCATTTAAAACAATAAAATAGTGCATTAGATAAAATATTCAATTCTCAAACACCACCAACCCACCCATGAATAGAGAAAGAGAAGAGAACCCTAGCAAAAGTAGAGAGCTTCCTCTGCAACCCACACCCACTCCCACACCGACGTCGGCAACACTATGGAGATGAAGTAGAGAGATAAGAGATCAACATCCAAGATCATCGCTAATGGAGGAGGAGGGGTCCACGAAGGTGTTGCAGTCCACCCTGTGGTGAGGTTAGCAAAGAAATGCCCTCCACCTCCTCTTCTCATACACCTCAAAGACAATCACAACTTGGACTAAAAAACTTTTCAAAGACTTCATTGGGGTCATCTTCTCTTCAATCATGGGTCGTGATTCTCATGAAATTTTTTTTCCTTTGAAGAGTCATTGTTTTTAAAAAATTTCTCAATTATGGTTGTTTTTTTGGTGTTTTTCTAAGTTTTGGGTGCTGTTTTGCTATGATTTAGAAGGACATTTGTTTGTATTGAGTTTAACTCAAAAAAAAATTTAGTAACTTGAATGATTTGCGCAAGTTAACTCAGTATCTCGACTAAATCAACTGAGTTTAATCGATTCCTGGCCGAGTCTTTACTTAAGATGGTATTGAGTATCGGACTTGGAGTGGAAGGGGTTGAAGCGGATACAACTTGGCCGAGTCATACCGGACTCAATCGATACTTTGAAGCATGCGACAAACTGGTTCATTGGCTCACTAGTCCAACGTTAGTCTATCCAATTCAAGGCTGATTCATTGTGTACTCCAACCCAAATTCCAAACTAGACCAGGCTTCGGTCGACAGTCCGACTTGGTCGTAGTTATATTTTTTAATTTATCCAAACTTTTAAGAAACCTCAAATGTAAAAAAAATATTGATAATAATAATAATAATAATAATAATAATAATAATAATAATAATAATAATATGTTTTTCAAATTTTGAAAAAGAAAAAGGAAAATATATTATTATTTTCTAATAGTTAAATTGCAAATTATATAATGGTAAAGCTTAAGAGGAATCTTATATATAAAAAACTAATATTACCATCTCCAATTTCTCAAAATCGGAAAAATGAATTTTATTTCCAACTACAATAAATTGTATAGTTTGATAAATATATATATATATATATAAAAAAAAGGGTGTCATATGCATCTTAGGGTGTGTTTGGTACATAAGAATGATGAATGAGAATGAATATTTTGTTTCCATTCTTATTTCCTCTTGAATAGGAATGAATTTAGTGATTCCAATTCTTGTGTTTGGATGCATGCATATAGGAATGTAAAGTTGGAATAACAATTTGTTTCCATTTTAATGTTAAGTAAAAATGGGAATGAAAATGGAAAAAAAGAAATAAATTATCAATAATATTTGTACATAGGGTTTAAAATAATTTTTTAAAAATTTTTGAGAGTTTTTTCTACTTAATATTAACAATCTATTTTGGTGTATGATTTCAAAAGAAATTGTTTTAAAAAAATTATACCTAGTTATTGTTCTTTAGAATTAATTTTTAAAAATAAAGTAAAATATAAAATTGTTATTCCATTTTTTTTTTCATTTGAGTAAATAAATTTCAAATCAAGTGAAACTTTGTATTGAATTTATTAATAAGTTTAATAATTTTAAAAAAATAATTTAAAACTAAAAAAATATATGTAACAACTATAAAAAAAATAATAGACATAATTAATACTTTAAATTCTTTAATAAATCTTGTAGTTTTTAAGAATAAATTAATATTTAAAAAATTAATTAATTTAGATTAGATTAAATAAAATAATTCAGAATGTCATCTTTGTAATTGAGTAATAAATATATGCATATAATAAAAAATTTGGCTTATTTATACATTACAATTTTAAGGGCAAGGAAGTGATCTAATGTGGGTTGCTTAGTATGAAAAGATACTTCAAAATTTAAGAGCTTTTCATGGAGCTCATCAAATGTAATTGGGATGTCATGTGCATGAATGACATAGACTAGTTCTTTGTATTAGTCAACAAGGCCATAAAAGATTTTCTCCATGGCATCCTCTTCATCCATTAGGGCACCAAGGAGAGCAAGTTCATTGGCACGGGCTTTAATGGTATGTAGGAAGGCAGTGATGCTTTGCAAACCCTTGGTGTGATTCTTAAGGTGGCTGTTGACTTGTTTAATGTAGACATGTGATAGTTTGACATAGGTATTGGTGAAGATGATCTATGCTTCACGAGAGGCTGTGGCATAGGCAGTGAATGGAATTATGGTGGGTGAAACGGAGCCAATAAGTGCATTTAGGATCAATTGATCGCGACGAAGACATGAAGAATAGGTTGGGTTGAGTATTACAGTGTCATTGGCAATGAGAGTGGTGGGTGGACAAGGTTTGGTTCTATCAATATAGCTAAGGAGGTCAAAGCCAATAAACAGTGTTTGGAATTGAAACACTTACAATAAATGTAAATAAAAAGATGTATATAATAAAAATTTGGTGACGAATTAAAAGTAGATTTTAATACAAACAATTTAATATGATTCGGGTTTTTTATTATTATTATTAAGCATTATGTCACGAATTGTAGAGGCTAATATACAAGTGATATTCTTTCTTTTTGTTTCATGAACCATAATTTAAAACAAAATTTTTAATATTGTCATTAAATATACATTTTGAAACATAAAATACGATAATTTATTTTTAATATTTCATGAATTATGAATTGATACAAAAATTTGAAAATATTAATATGATATTTGATATTTTATAAATTACAAATTAAATTGAGGATTTGGATTTATTACGGTTATTCTATGATTTAAAGCATAAAATGAGTTATTCTTATATTTAATAGCAAATATTCTATATCTATACTTTCACATCTCTCGTTTTCTTTCTTTAAAATATTTATTCAATTTTGAATGTGCCAAGCACCCCCTTCCATCAATTCCAACTGCAGCAACTGCCATTCAAAGATCCCATGCCTATGCTACCCACATATTCACAAGCCACTAACATAATATTAAACCCATGCATGAAACCCCAGCCAGATACCCATTTTTTCCTCCATCCATCAACCACCTTCTTACTCCCACCACCGCCACTGCTCACCATTCCCACTTCTCCTCCACCACCATGGCCACCACCGCTTCCGGCTCTGTCTTCCTCCTTCTGCTCCTGGCCGCCGGCGCTGCCGTCGACGGCAGAGTCATAAGCAACCGCACATCGTCCACCAGCCAAGTCTCTGACGGCGTCCATGACCACCGCAATGGTTTGGCTTATCTTCTTCTCAGGTCTTTTTCCGCCGTTACAGCCTCGGATTCATGTGATCATACAGCAAACCCAGATAGAAATCAAACCTCCACAACCCGCTCACCTTTCCGATGCCGGTGATGATCAAGTGCGACAACAGCAGGTTCGGTTCTTCAAGTCTGGCACTCGAAAGAGAGAGGACAACTGGGTCATCTCCCTCTTCGTGGTCCTCCAAATTGGGCCCTTCTTGCATCGCCTTGGATTTGAAACTGACCGGTTTAGAACCATAGCTCCTGCACGTGAGAGAGATCACCATAAGCCGTGCAAGGAAGCATGCCAGTCACGTTCTCTAACTGCCATGCATCCGGTGAAGCGGTTTTGTGAGGAGAAGTCTCCAGAAGAGAATCTTTTCGGTTGCGGGAATATAAAGAATAAAGAGGGCCGTTCTGGAGACTTCGGAGGAGGAGAGAGGAAAGGAAAACTGACATAGAGAGTCTCTGTTTCTGGGCGTTTTTTGGAAGAGAGTTCAAAGATCTTCGTTCTGTAGAAGATCATCACATACACCGATTCAAAGAATTTAGAGAGCTTCTCGTCATTCTAGACCTTCATGAACATCTCCTTCACGGCAGCATTGGCATCCCGATTCCTGAACCTCCATGATTGATTGATCTCCATCATCTTCACGATGGAGCACAAGTTCTGAAAGAAGAGACGAGAATCTCTTCATCGTCTTCACTCTCTATACTTGTATCTCGAAGGTTATTCCAGTTTCTGTGCATCGGATCTCCATAGATGAACTCGGATTTTGCATTGATCTGAATCTCAAGCATGCATTATTTCCATATTGTGCTGCCAAACTTGGTGTTTTTCTTCATTTATTCTTCACCACAACAGTTGGACATAAAGGTTAGTCTCAATGAATATTTACCATTTGAATTAGTTTATTAATGATTTTTAAGTTATTTATTGTATGAATTAAAAATAAAGAAGGATAAATGCAATGATGGAGAAGTTAATGAAATTTTATGGCTGAGAATGCTGTGTGATTCATGGAATTTATGTGGCTAGGAAAATTAGAGAATGAATAGAGGCTGACTATTATTACTTGCTGATTTTGTAACGGAAATATCTAGATATATGTTATGGAATAATGGCAGTTGTAATAAATAATACACAATTGCTTATGGGATAATGTTGATGCTTGTTGATTTTTTTTTTTTAATAAAAGCTACATATAGAAAAGTAGATGTATAGTGGCTCTTGATGACAAGTTATGGTGCCTTGTTCATATGTATTATTTTTTTCTTCTACATGTTTAGTGTTGTCATTTTAGTTCTAAGTAAAATATTCGAATCATTAATTCTAATCTTTATTGCCAATATTTTCACTTTATTCATTTCTTCTCACTTCATGATTTTTTTTTGAATACATGTTAGTTTAGGTTGGGTGTGGACAATTTGGGCCACACATGAGTGTTGTTAAAATTTGATATTTAGGAAACTAAATGATTAAATGTTGTTAAAACATATATGAGTGTTATTTTTTTTTTCCTTTTCTTCAAACTTCTTTTCATCTAAATAAGTCACTGGATAGTCACATGATAATTGGCTTTGAATAAATTCTCATTTTGATTCATAGAAATTTGATTTGTCTTAATTTTCTAAAATAATTTACACAAGTACACTTACATTTTTTAATAATCCAAATTTAAAAATATACATGAATCGTTTTCCTTTTTTTGAAAATTGATTTTATACCTCATTCATGACAAGATCAATCTCAGTCTCTTTTTATAATGAATTGCTTTTGTATTTAAAGCCTATCTTAGGTGGTGTTTGTTTTTTTGGCTTTTGCTGAAAGCAATTTGTTTTCAGAATTTAGGTTGTTTGTTTTTCTACTTTTTCATGACTTATTATAAATTTTTTACTAAATAGAAAAAGTGAAAATATTTAGCTTTTTCTACATAGAAAAAATAGTATATTGATTTTTTTTACTTTTTAATACTTGATAGAAATAAAATACTAAAAAACAAACAACCTAATATATAATACTATTAAGCATTAAGGTTCTATTTAGAATTAAGTCAAAAAACAAACACCACCTTAGTCTCTTTTAAGTAGAAAATTTCAATTTCTAAAAAGAATAATGCTACCCATTTTATTTGGTATGCAACTTTGAAAGGTTTTAAAAATAAATCTTGGTTTTAAATATATGTGAATTAAAATTCATAGTTCTAGCTAATGGATTTTTTATGAATGAATTCATGTAGATTAAAATGGCATTCAATGAATCCCAACATGCAAATTTTATTTCAAAAATAAAGTTTTCCATTGACACTATTAATAGCCCACTGCATATTTGAACTTACAAATTATAATTTGACCATTTAGAAGATTTTTAAATATTTTCTAATTATTCCATGATATTCTAGACTCTTTGAATTTAATTTTAGAATTTTATTTTAGTCAAAAATGATTTCTCAATTTGAAGATACAAATTAATCTTTCAGGAGATTCAACTTTCACTTTGTTTTTAACACAGTCTTGTTTTGCAAAATTAAATTAATAAATGATTTCTTTAAATTCATTGAATATTTTTTTCCTTAATCTAGACTTCTTAAATTTAATTTTTGACATATAAAAGATTAAGAAAAGATTTCTAAAATGAGAGATATAATTTTTTCTTTTTGAGCCTACTGCACCTATGCTCCCCTGGAGCTGAAGGATGTTTACTTATTTTTAAATATGTCATGAATATAACATTGCCTTGTGATTTTTTTTTTTTTTATTCAAAATAGACATGTGATTATTTTTGTATGATTTTAGGACATCTCCAAGTTAATTAAAAAAATCAATTGTTGTGTATTTTAACAAAATGCCCTATTCTGAACCTACTAATATCATTATGAAATCTAGTATTAAATGAGAGCTAATTGATTAATTGGATCACTTGGATGATAAACTAGATGTATAGAAGATATTTTTTGAAAATTTTCATGACGAAATTCAACTTCTAGATTTTTTTTTTTAAATTTATTATATTGAATCCCTTGTTTTGACCATTTGCTTTTTTTTTTTTTTTTTTTTTTTGTAAAAAAACTCATTTGTGAATAAATTTGACATTGATTATATATAAGTTTAGTTTGTGATTCCTTTTTGAATTCATTACTATTATTTGTAAGTTAATCTGATTTCTATGAAAATGTTTTAAGATGCTAACATAGGTACGCAAACCCTGTCTTCATAATTTATTTAAATTAAAGCTTATGATTAAACATTGTCTATTAGAGTTTGCTAATTGTGTTGAGATTGTATGACTTTAAATTGGACTTGTTATGGAATATGTGATTGCTTAGAATACAATGTGATGCTATTGCTTGTTGTCTAACTTTTGTGTTTTTTGGAACCGCTTGGAATACAAATCAAGTACGCCTTTCTTCATATAATTGATTAATTGTGTTGATGTGTTTTATTTAGTTCATAGTATCCATGAATCAACCAATTGATCTTCACAATTATTTTAACTTACTTAGTAGAGACCTAGCTTTTAGGGCTTACAAGGGTGCTACAGTTCTTCACTGTACCTTCCCGATAAGTAATCTGATCCTTGGACTTAGACTCGGGTTTTCAAAGACAACCCTTTATAAAGAAAAAGAAGTCATTTTCTAGGGTTTTTCTCTCTTATTTTGTTTGTCATTTTAAAAAAATTAAAACGAAAATAAGTGATGACTCCATTATTTATAAAATTGGTTTTTCACAAACAAAAAGTGAGTGTTGTCATCGAGTGAGAACGCATATGAAAATATGGGATCACAAACGGTGAAGTAAAGGGGTTCTTGACTTACATTTGACTTCTCTTTTTCAAACCTCGATTTCGAATTTTCCTCTTCGGTTCTGTTTGGCTTCCAAGAAAGTGGTCTAGGTCTAATATGGACCACAGTTTCTTTCCTTTTCTTGGTTTTTGCTTGGGTTTTTCTTTTTCTTGGCATATCTTTGGTTTACAAGAAACAGGAGTGAAGTAAAGTAGGTTCTTGATTTTTGTTTGGTACTTTGGTTTCTCGTTCTCAAACCTATGTTTTTGTCTTTCCTTTTCTGCTCTGTTTGGTTTCCAAGAAAGTGGTCTAGATCTAATATGCACTGTGCTTTCTTTCTTTTTCTTGCTGTCTGTTTGGTTTACAAGAAGCAGGAATGAAGTATAGTGCATTCTTGATTTCTGTTTGGTTTCGAAGAAAGTGAAGGAAAATGATGTCTTACTTGTTATCCTTTTTTTTCTGGATGCAGAACTTAAAACACCTTCAGTGTTCCTTATCCCCAAATGCATCATACAACATTCAGTTGTTCAAAGGTCAGAGTGGGCTGTTGAGGAGGATTCACATGAGACTTAGAGGACAAAATCAGAATTTGTAAAGTGGAGAGCATCAGAGTGTTGAGAACACCTGAGCTGATTGTGGACACGGTGGGGGTTGATGTGAGCACCAGATTTTTCTAGAATGGAGGCTATCTGGTGCATGGTTTGTGGAGAAAAATGTGGCAGAATGTTCTAGAGAGTCACATGGATTTAGTGCATGGTTTTGGCTTGGAGGGAAGAGGATGAAAAGGTTTTAGAGAGGTGGCTGTTAGTGGATAGATTTGAATTTTGGAGGGAATGAAAGAATGATCAGAATTTTTAGAGGCAAGTCTCTAGAACTTTGGGGATGACAGAATACAATTGGGGAGGAAAAATGGAGTGAACTGAATTTTTCTTCAAGGGAGAATATATATTATGCGACATAATCCTTTAGTGGAGAAAGCATGCAGCTGAATTCAGTCTTGAAGGAGGGAGAGATACAGCTGAGTGAAGAAAGATTATAGGAGAATTGAGGGCACATATCAACTTGGAAAATTGAGAGAACAATCAGAATTTTGGGAAGAAAATTTGAACACAGAATTGCTGTTAATGGTTGAGAGCATGAGATTCTTGGGGAGGCAAGCTGATTGGGTATGATTGTTAATGGTGGAGAGGTAAGTTGATTGTGCATGGCTGTGAGAAGAAAAGCAACAAGCACATGATCACACCATCAGATTTTGAGACCACCAGATTGCTAGCTTAAGCATGCATTGGATTGCTGAATTTTGAGAATTTGCTTAAGGTTGTGAAGAACAACACCACGAGCTGAATTTTGGAGAACACCACACATAGCTGCATAGAGAAGGAGACTACCAGGTTACTGATTGAAGCAACACGCATCAGCCATTGAAGATACCATCAACATGCATCAGCCATTGAAGATACCATCAACATGCATCAGCCTTTGAAGACACCATCAGCATGCATCAGGTTTTAAAGAGCTATATCACTGAACTTTGAAGAGGATTTTGAGGTAAGTTGCTGAATTTTTGTTTTTTTTTTTTTAGTTTTTGATTTCAAGTTTTTCTTCTTCCTTTGCATCTTTTGAATATGAGATTTTACCATGCTTGGGTGTGGATATTGGAGGCCACACAAATTGTTGAATTTGATTGAGATATGCTTCTCTTTTTAATTATGAATTCATGTTGACAATTGGATCATGATGTGTTCTTCTTTTAGTTGTGATTTCATGTGGAAATTTGTTTGTGATGCTTTCTATCTTTGGTTGTGAATTCATGAGCATTGTTAGCAATTTAGTTTCTATTAATCTTTGTTAGAATCTCAAATCATTTTTCTTAAAATCTTCTCATGTTCATCACCTAATTCAAGCCTTTGGAGACCATATGAAATAAGGCTTTGTGTGAAATTAATTTTTTTATTTTGTTTTCTTTACTTTGATCTTATTTTGGTTGTTTAGTTTTGTGACAATCAACTTGTTCACTTGCAGCCATGATGCCACTATGAACACACACACATCAGCCACACTTTCACTTTCATCACACACAATTCAGCATGCTTCACTCACTTTCAGCACACACCACTTTGTTTCCTAAGGAATTTTCTTCTTTTAGTTATGTGATTTTATGTGATTATTTGTGTTTGTAAGTGATATCAAAATTCTTATCAATCTACCTCTCTAGAAATCAATTCTCAAATTTTCAAATTCATCTTAGACATTGTTGGGTTATGAAAAATCATTTTTCAAAATCATGCAACCACTTTATTTCAATATGCATGCTTACTTTGGTTTTCAATGATTTTCAATTTTCTTGCACTTGAATAAAATTCACAACTCTAAAATAATGGAGTAATTCATGGCCTTCATGAACTTCATCATGATTATTGAGGGTTTAGGGAAGTGTGGATCAATTCATGAAAATTAAATCAGGCCTTGGTGAAGCCCTACATTCTAAGTTTCCAAAACAACCCCTTAAGTTATGAGTTTCTGACCTTCAAGATATTAAATTGAGTTTGGACACTTTAGAAATGATCAAAGAATCTTTTCCATGCTTGGATGACTTTTTTAAACTTCTTAAAAATGTTTCTATAATATTAAATTGGTTTGAGAGGTTTTTAATTTATTTTGATATTTTTGTCATATTTTAGACTTCTCAAATAGAATTTTAGGCTTTTATTTCACTCAAAAACAACTTTCCATGTATGAGAAACAAACCCATCTTTTTGTGCATTGTGCTAATTCCAATATGTAGATGTTGAATGTTTAATTAAAATTTTGACTTAATGAATATATTTTTTAATATCCTAAATATTTTTCATGTAATTTAGACATCTCAAATAAGATGTAAAATTTTTAGTTTGATTTTATCACTCTTAAGATAGTTTTTAAAATTAGTCTGTACATATAATCATATTCTGCCCTATTTTTGAATGATCAATTTTTTTATTAAATATAGGATATATGGTGTATAATTAGGATTGTTGGACACTTGGGTTCTATTCTAGACTCATTAAGGTTGATGCACATTTTTTTTAATTTTTTTTTATTTAATATTACCTCTAGCTATTTTTTTTATGGATTTATTTTGTGCATGCATATGTTATGTCTTGTTTTATGAGTGATCCTAAGTTTAATTAAATCTAGGATAATTTGAGTATAATTAAGTTTCTGGGGCACTTGCGTTTATTCGAAACTCTTTAAGGATGATGTACAATTTTTGTTTTGATAAAATATCACTTCCAAATATTTTTTTACGGATTTATTGTTGCATGCCACTATTATGACTGTTGTGTAATTTATATATTTTTATTTATTCAACATCTTTCCACATATTTTTGAATTTCTTTGATCCTTGATATGTGTTGTGGACATGTTGTACGTATTTGATAAACCTATATTGTCATTACTTTGTTTCATGATCTCATATTTATTTTAATTTTGAGAAATTATTAGTTTGGTTGCTCTGTTGATATTATGTTTGGTTTAATTATCTTAAAAATTATTAGTTTGATTATTTTGTTAATCTCATGCTTATTTTAGTTTTTAAACATTATTAATTTGGTTGCTTTGTGGATATTACTCGTAGTTTAGTTTTTATTAAAAATCATTAGTTTGGTTATTCCATTGATCTCATGTTTAGTTTAATTTTTAAAAATTATTGGTTTAGTAGCTTTGGTGATATTATGCTTAGTTTAGTTTCTTTGAAAAATCATTAGTTTGGTTATTCCATTAATCTCATTTTTAGTTTAGTTTTTAAAAAATTATTACTTTATTTGCTTTGTTGAGGTGATGTTGGGTATAATTCTTTTAAAAATCATTAGTTATTTTAGTTCATTAATAAAATTGGTCCCATATTTTAAAGTTCATGTTTTTAGTTTGCTTTAATTTAATTTGGTTCATTTTAATTAGTTTAAGTGCTCTTATAGTTTTAGTTAATTCATTAATAAAATTGATTATATATTTGAAAGTTCACGTTTCTATTTTACTTTTATTTAATTTAATTCATCTATTTAGTTTAGATAACTTCATAATTTTAGTTCATTAATAAAATTGATATCAAGTTTGAAAGTTCATATTTTCAGTTTAGTTTGATTTAATTTAATTCATCTATTAAGTTTAGACACTTTTATAATTTTTGGTTCATTAACAAAATTGATTATATGTTTGAAAGTTCATATTTTTATAATTAATGTAGGTACTTCTATAATTTTTGTTTATTAATAAAATTGATCTCATATTTGAAAGTGCATGTTTTTAATATACTTTGATTTAATTTAATTCATCTATTTAGTTTAGGTACTTTTATAATTTTAGTTCATTAATAAAATTCATCCCATATTTGAAAGTACATGTTTTTAGTTTGCTTTGATTTAGTCTAACTCATTTTAATTAGTTTAAGCACTTTTATAATTTTAGTTCATTAGTAAAATTAATTCTATGTTTGAAAGTTCATGCTTTTAGTTTAATTTAGTCAATCTCATTTTAATTAGTTTAGGTACTTTTATAATTTTAGTTCCTTAGCTGAATTGATCCCATATATATATATTTTTTAGTTTTTGTTTTAAAATCATTAATATTAGTTCATGATCATTCTTATCTTAGTTTATATGCTTTTAAAATCCTGGTGGTTAGTTTATGAATCAATATCTTATTAGTTTGTCTAATCTAAAATGCTTTGCTTGTTGCTTTAGTGATCCCTCATTTAATTTGATTTTTTTTTTCTACAGCCTTTGAAAACTCATGAAGATTGACCTCTTACTCTTACCTATAGTTTGCTTGGTTGCTAGAAAATATTATTTTATGATTTTATTTTTTCTTGTTTGCTTGGTTTTTTATCCTTGTGTTTTATGGTTTAAAAATGCAACTTTTCGCTTTTAAAAAAGAAAGTATTTTCTCAAAATGTTCTTTATTAAAATGGATTTAAAAAACTCCTATAATCCTTAGGGTAAAAAAAATCATTTTCTTAAAAAACATGCAACCAAGTTTTAATTGGTTTACACTTTTCTTTTATTTTCAATAAAAATTCTACTTTTGAGTGGAATATGAATCCAAACTTGTGATCCCAAATGAATGGGATAATTTTGAACTTTGATGAGTTTGTCAATGTTCATGCGAGATTGGGAATCCATAGGCTAAATTTGTGTATATCAAATAACGATTTTGTGAAACCCATACATAAAATTATTTTTCAAAAACCTTTTATTGTCAGCTTGTTGGATTTGTTACATCTCTAGAATAAAAATTTGATTTGGCTAATCTTTTGGTAGGTTTAGTTTTTGCCTAATTCTGGATACCCAAATTGTTTTTAGTATTTTTAAATTACTAGATGAATTGAAAAATTATTTTGACTTTTGTCCTTAATTCTAGACTTCTTGAAATTTATTTTATACACATACAATATTAATTTTTTTTTTTTCTATTTAGGAAAAATAATTTTCCTTTGTTGTACCCATTACATTATCCTAATTTTGAATAGAGAGGCTCTTTGATTGTTTTTAAAATTGATCCATATATTTTCTTGCCTTATTATTTTTCTTGTAAATTAGACATTTTGAATACATTTCATGATTTTCTTATGATTTTATAGCACTTCTAGGTTTGTTAAAAAATCGATTTATGTATTGTATTAAATTCTATCATATTCTAAACCTTTTGATGTATTTTTGTAAATTAAAATTAATCAAGGCTTTAATATATTGTTTGGCTAGTTGGATGACAAACTAGACATGTAGGAGATGTTCCTTGAAATTTTTTGTAATTAAATTCAAATTCTAGATATTTTCTTTTAGGATTTGTCTACATGCTAAAAATTTTATATAATGTTTTATTTATTATTTAATTTGGAGTTAATTGAATAATCATCTCTTGATCTTGACTTTGGAATTGTATTATAGACATAATGAGGATGTTGTATGATTTTTTTTTTTTTTTTTTATGATAAAATAATACTTTTGGATATCTGTTTAGAGTTTTTCAAGTGAATGCAATTGTTCTGCCCTTTGTTGTGTGCTTTGTCCTATTCTATAATTTTGGTATTTTTAAGCTATCTTGTACATAATTTATCCTTAACAATGAGGTGTATGCATGTCCTAGGTGATAGATGATATTTCTTTGGATTCTTGTCATTTCTTTTAAGCTATACATATACCATGTGAATTATGATTCACTATCACAATCATTTATTATTGTAATTGTTCTAATCACCCTCTAGCTTTATGGAAATGCCTTGTAAGTTATTTATGCAATCCAAGGACGCCCCTCATACTTTTATCCCTTTAGTTTTGTAAATAGATATGTTTTGTGTGTCAACATCTTCATATTTGATATTACTTTGTTATGTGCTATGATTGGTGTTTGATTCCTTGAATTAGATAGACACATGTTGTATTTTGTATTATTTGTCAAACTAACTTTGATGTTTTCATGAAAGTGCTTTAGGTTGCAGTTCAGGTATTTTCTTTCTCATATGATTGATTTATGCGGTTTGATTGTTTTAATGTGAATAACATTTTGTTTGGCCTTAGATATAATCACCTTTGTTATTTTTAGTATCCACATTTATCGATTAATTGTCATACTTACCACAACCTAGTCAATAGAGACCTATTTGTTAAAGCTTAGAAGGGTGCTACCCTTTTGGTATTTTCCTACTAGGTAACCTTACCTTGATCCATACTTAGACTTGGTTTTTCAAAGATGCGCTTTTTAAAAATTAAGGAGTCATTTTATAGGGTTTTATTTCTTATTTTGTTTTCCCTTTTAAAAATAAATAAAAATAAGTGGCGACTCCATTTTATAAAAATCAATTTTTCACTAAGAGAACAAGTTTTGTCGTCAAGTGGGGATGCATGTGAAAAATGCAAGTCCACACATGTCCTTCCCTTAAAAAAGGAGTCACATTATGGCTTTATTTCTTATTTTGTTTATATATATATATATATATAAATAAGTGGCAATTCCAACTTTTTCACAAAAATAAAATAAATAAAAATCAGTTTTTCATAATAAAAACGAGTCTCATCATCTAGTGGGGATGCACATAAAAAATATAGATCCACAAAATAATGACTCCATTAGAAATGTTTAGAGGGTTAAACTTGAACTCAAGTTGAAGGGAAATGTGACATTGAATTAATTGATTAGTGGATACCCTCTCATTGTACCTTTGTTGTATGCTTGCATATTTTAGGGCATAGGAGAGGTTAACTTGGTGATTATTTTGTATATATTGCATGTGCCTTACTGTATATTGATTCTTGTTATTATATATGTCTATGTATATTTGCTCATGTTTGTATATATCTATTTTGCATGATAGATATATAAACTAGTTTGATCTCTAGTTTCACTATACTACCAAAATAGAGTAATTCAAGTAAGAAGACTTCTAAAGAGAATAGTTTAGAAAGCTACTACAAAAGAGAATTGGAGATGGTTGGAGTAATAGTGGTGGCTATTGAAAGGGTCGATGGTGGTGGGAAGCCATAGCCGCTGGTGAAGAGGAAGTTAGGTGAATTGGAGACTCGATGAAGAAGATAATGTGAGCTTGATAAAATTTCCTCCAACTTTTCCTTCTCTCTCTTATTTTCCCTACTAATTTTTAAGAAAAGTAGTAGGGAAAATATTACAATATTTTCTTTTGTATTTTCCTTTACATTTTTTTTCCATCATATTTTTCATGTCACCCTAACTAAGGAAAATAACTTTCCACAAATATTTTTTTTCCCTTTCCCTTGCATTTTTTAAAAACTAAACACAAACTTTATAAATAAAAATTAAGAATTATAGTAAGATTGTATATTCTTCCTCTTTCTTCCTGCATTTCTACATCCACTACTCTATTTTACAACATGTTATGCTCTCTTATTAGATGATGTGCCAACTATAGGGCAATCATAGGGTGGGGAATATATGGTAATTATGCTAAAAAAAAATGAAAATTTGGTATCCAATTATATAGAAAGGCATCTTCCAACATTTGATATAAATATGTAAAAATTATGAGAAAAATATTTTTAAAAAAAATATATTAAACCTAAAAATAGGGACTTAATAATAAAATCAAGTAAGAAGGTAAAATTAAAACCAAATATTAAATATGAATAGAGTTTAAATATTAAAAATATTATTATTTAGGTTTAATCATTGGATTTGCTAAAGGAGTTTATATATAAATATTAAAAATATTAGTTTTTTTTTTTAATCCTATCTATGTTGTTGATATTAATGCATTGAATTTGATGTTACCTAAAACAAAATTATATTTCATGTCCTCTATTATAAGTGGACAACCATTCCTTATGTTAGATTTTAGATAAAGAACGAATATTGAAGATTGGAGTTGTAAGAAATTAGGAGAGAAATTAGGAGATTGTAATTTTAAATATGTAACAAAGTTCTATAATCACTTCAATCCACGTTTAAAAATTGTATTTCTTTCTAATATGGAAGCAAACTTTTTCCTTCTTTCTTATAAATTTCATTTGGGAATGATTTAAAAATAAATAAATAAAAGCCCTTCTAAATATTAAAAAAACACTCTCTTATTATATTTAATTAGGGGAATGGTCAAATTTGGGATAGCTTCATATTTTTTGCTTTAACTGAAATATAAAATCAAAATTAAAGTAATATTTTTTAAGATGTTGTAAAAGTTTTATTAAACATAAAAGAACTTCTTGTGTAAACAAAAATAGAATTATAGAATTCTTAAAAGAAATGACATTTTTATGACTTCTATATGAAACTTTTTTAAAAGTTATAAGTTTTTTTTAAAAAATAATTAAATAGGTATAAAAGCTTTTATTCAACTTTTTATTTTATTTTATTTTTTTAACTCATAAAAGTCAATCCAAATAAAATTGAAATATATTTGAAAATCATTTTTAAAAATCCAAAAAATCACTTAAAAATAATTTCTAAACTTCTTGTACATGATTGCCTTGATTCATTGGTTTGATTATTGTTAAAAAGAAAAAAAAAAAAAGGAAAAAAAAATGATGTTAGTCATTGTTGGCGGCTTGTGTGATAGTTTTGATCATTTCATTATATATATCCATCTCATCTATACATCGAGTTATGATTGAGTTGTGGGTTTTATCCCTAACTATGACATTTTGCTTCTCTTGTACTCAATTACACTTTTTATTTAGAGTTTTATTCTCATTCATCTTGGTTATGGTCTTTTTCGCTTATAGATTGAGTTATAATTCATTGACATTATCTGCTTTACCTCTAGTCATTGTACTATTCCTTTAATTCCTTGAGCCTAATCTAGAGTCTCACCCTTGTCGTTTCCATTTCTTTGACTCATTCATGTGGATGGTTGGTATTTGTGTAGTTCTTATATTGGATTAATTTGTTTTTCTTTTCATTGTTTTCATCTTTTCATTCATTCATCATATGTATCATAGTGTATTTTTTTCATTCATTTAGTTGTTTGTATCATAGAGCATATGTGAGGTTTATACTCTTTGAGTTTCTTTATCTGTTACACTGTGTATGCCAAAGGCATGGGGATTATATCATTAGGATTATTGAACTTAGTTTCCTTTCGTTTGTTTTACCCTATTACCTTACATTACATCCCGAGTCTTAAGACGACCTTGAGACCATGACATCATGGGTGGCATTTGAGATTGGTTAGAGACCACTTGGAGCATTATGGATGAGAAACTATGAGAGGGTTTACACTAAGGCATAACCTCTCAGCAATTATTGATTTTCAATATGATAGCTTATACTAGGGCATAGCCATTTCATTCTCTCTCATGAAGCATGATAGATCAGCAGTCACTCAGATTCATATCAACGTATATCCATTTTTAAAATATGGGATAAAGTTTGATTTTGATTAGACAATTTACACTAGGGCATAGCCATCTCAAGGAGTTTGTACTAGGTCATAACCCACTTATTGGTGATTAATTTTTTAGATAATAGCTTATATTGAGGCATAGTCACTACATTCATTCTCATGGAGCATGATAGATAAGGAGTAACTTGGATTCATATCGACATATATCCATTTTTTAGATTTGGGATTGAGTTTGATTTTGATTTGACAATTTACACTAAGGCATAGCCACCTTAGAAAGTTTATATTGGTGTATAGCCCTCTCAATGATGATTGATTTTCTAGATGATAGCTTATACTAGGGCATAACCACTTTATTTCTTTTGATGGAGAATGATGGATTAGGAGTTGCTTGGATTCATATTGACATATATCTATTTTTGAGATCTAGGATAGAATTTGATTTTGATTTGATGATTTATACTAGGGTATAGCCACCTTAGAGAGCTTATACTAGGGCGTAGCCCTCTCATCAATGATTGTTTTTTTAGATGATATCTTATACTAGGGCATGCCTTCATTCCATCACATAGAGCATGATGGATTAGGAGTCACTTGGATTGATATCGACATATATCCAATTTTGAGATCTGGGATAGAGTTTGATTTTGATTTGACATTTTATACTAAGGCATAGCCACTATGCTTGATTCCCTACACTAGGCCATACTCTTCTTCTAGAGGAGATTCGATACTCCCTTCACAATATTGTATGAAGATACTTAGGGAGTAGAGATCTATCTTGATGAGATTGTGTATGTTACAACATAACCATTCTAGAGATTACCTTGTACCGAGCTTTAACATTTTAGATGTTACCTTATATACTAGGGCATACTCCTCTTATCAGTGTTTGATTTTGAAGATGATTAATTTGTTCTGGCCTTACCCATTTTGACTCAATATATTCCTGTTGGGGCATAACCCACTCAGTTGGTGATTGATTATTTTTCGAAATGACAATTTATATTGAGCATAACTACTTTGTTTGAATCCCTACATTGGGGTATAACCATTCTCTTGAAGGTGATCAAACATTCTTTTCATATTAGAGTGTGAGAGATATCGATTTGATGTCTTTTATATTGGGGCATAGCCATTTGAGGGAGTATTTATACTAGGGCATGACCATCTTATTGATCTTCTAAGACATTGGAATTCGAGGATTAAGGTTTTTTTTGTGGGTTATAGAGATGATGACACCTTGGATTCGGTCTTCTCACCATACATGTTCTTATTTAGATACTATCTTACATTTATTTCATACCAAAACACTCCCTTTTTGCTATCTTCACACTTATGTTTTGTATTCAATCCACCCATCTCATTCCATCATGATGTATAAACTTATTTTGCTTCCAGATCGTAGGAGGATTTAGACTAATCATGAGTTTCCTAGTCAAACTTTCATATGCTTTTTGGATACTGAATTTAACATCTTCCATGATGGCAAGGCTTGACAGATTGTCGATTATTTGTGATGTTTTTCATTTGATAGTCTACATGTCATGGCATGACTTGGTGCATATTTAGACTTAGAGCTTTAGTTAGCTTTGTTTTTGTCCATCATTCGGTTTTATTTTGATAACATGGTCCCAGGACCCATAGTCCTATTTTTCTTTTTTAATTAAGGATCATATATTTTCATCTTATTGTCGATGAGTGTATCCTTGTGTGTGTCTTTGTTAGTGCCACACCCTAATTATCTGACTTTTTTTACATTTTCTGTTAATGTCACACCTTGACTATCCGACCTCTTTTATGTTTTCTTAATGCCATGCCTTGACTATTCGACCTCTTTTTGTCTCTATTAGTGTCATGCTTTGATTGTCCAACTTTTTCATGTTTTCCTAAAGTCGAGCCCTGACTGTCCAACTTCTTTTATGTTTTCCTAGAGTCACACCCTGTTTGTTGGGTCTTCCTTGTGTTTCCTAATGTCCACGTCCTGACTACCCGATCTCTTTTCATTTTTATTTTATTAGCCTTGAGTTTTTTCTCTAATCATTAGTTTCTTCTTTTTTCTTTTTCCCTCTCTTGTTCACCCATTCATTCCCCCTTTTGGATAGCAAGATCCTTAGTGTTTCATATAGATATTGTCATTACCTGTTCAGAAAAGTCTCCATTAAGATCCACGTAGATATTTCATGTTTCTCTATTAGTAGATCGATGAGCACATTTCATAACCTTAGAGAGCTTGTGTCTTAATGGGACAAATTTAGTGATCTTTCTTGTACTTTAGTAGAGCCCACTTCATTTAGTTGGTTTATACACATCACTTGTGAACTCTTCTAAAAATGGACATATTTGTAGATCCCAAAATTTGTCCTAAGCCCATTCTCACTTTTTATATTATTTTATTATTTTATTATTATTATTTGATTTGATTTGATTTTTACTTTAGTTTTTTTCTTCTTTTCTTTTTCTTTTTTTGTTCCTTTCTTGTTTTTCACCCTTTTTTTTTTCTCCCACACACGATGCAACTGCAGAACTCTTCCCCTTCTTATTTTTCCCTCTTCCTTCTCTTTTCTTTGCTTCTTTCTTTTTCCTTCCTTTTTGTTTTTCTTTCTTTTCTTTTCTTTTCTCTCTACTTACCCTCTCTCCCAAACCCATCTCTAGCCGTCATCTACCTTCCTCCTCTTTCCATTTTCTTATTTATTCTTATTTTTCTTCTTGTTACTCATTTCTCTTTCTCACTTTGAAGATCCATAACCATGGTTGCCCCATACTTAACACTCTCACCACTAGACAATTGCCATCGCGAGCCATTATTTGACTGTGATCCTTTTTCTCCCTATGTTTCTCTCTTTTCTTCATTTTCTCTCTCTTTCTCTTATCTCACCCATTTTCTTTTATTTATTTATCATTATTATTATTATCTCATTCCTTCCCCTTATCCCTGATTCCACATTGCATTCAAGAAATGGGTAAGATGCCCTTTTTCATTTTCTTATTTCTTTAGTCATTTTATTTTATTTTTTCCTAAAGTAATTGTTCTTGATTGTTGAGTTTGCTTGTTTGGACTTTAGATAATTTTTCTTGGAATTTGCATATTAGATGTAGATATTTTTTTAGACTTTAATAAATTAAGTTATCCAAAAATCTTCTTTTAAAAAAATAAAATAGGTCGAATAAGACATTTTCATTAAATTAGAAAAATGGACCCAAAAATAAGTTTTAGGCATCTTTTTTAGATAAAATAGTCCAAAATTTTTATTTTAATAAAAGAAACAATTCATAATTTTAAAATAAATAAATAATAAAAGGTTCATATATATATATATATATATATATATATATATATATTTTCAAATAAAATAAAATAAAAATAAAAATAAAGATAAAACAATCTAGTAATCTTGTTTTAATGAAATAATAGTTCAAAAAATTTTCTTTTTAATAGAAAGTTTAGAAAAAATGTTTTTTAGGAATCTAATTTTTTTAATAAAAATAAAAGTATTTATTTTTAAAAATAAATGGCCTTGAAATTCATTTGTTTAACAAAATTTTCTATATAAAAAAAATTGATTTTTAAATAAAATTGTCCAAAAAGTTAATTTTAATAAAATCATCCAAAAATTGATTTTTGAATAAAATTCTCTTTCCTTGATAAGAATGGGATTAAAAATAATTTTTGTAAATAAAGGTCTTAAAGATTTTTTTTTTTTTTTTTTAATAAGAATAGGATAAGTAAACCTTTAAATCGAACTGAAAAACCTTTTTTTTTTTTTTTAATAAAATGGTAAACTAATCTCTTTCTAGATGAAATCCAAAAATTCTTTCTTAATAATGGAATCCTTGGGAATAAATTTGTGAAATTATTTTTCTAAATAAATTAGTAATATAGAATCTTTTTCTAGGTAAAATAAAAATATATATATTTTTAATAAAATTGGGTTGGACCTTATAAACTTGTAAATATCTTTCTTTAAGTTTGTAGAATCTTTTTAAAAATAAATAAAGATTGAATCAAAACATTTTTTAAAATACATTAGTAAAATTCACCTTTCTTAATAAGGTAAACAAAAATCATTTCTTGTAAGTCAAATAAAATTTTTTGTAATAAATTGAAGCCTTGTGAATAAATAAATTCAAATCACTAATTTGAAATTGTTGTTAATATAAATGAATTCTTTGAAAATTTCTGAAAATTGTATTACGATATTTGAAATAATAAAATCTTTCTAATAAATTATTTTGTGCATTTCTTATGTATCATTTTTGCATATCCTTATAATTTTCTTTTTTCAATATCCATGATTGATTAATTAATTGTCATAATTCCTTTTTACGTGCTTAGTAAAAAAAAAAATTAAGGCTTAAAAGGGTGCTACTATGGTACCTTCGAAATAGGTAACCTGACCTCTGGATTCAGACTCAGTTTTTGCTGATACTTCTTTTATTTAAAAATGGAGTTACACTAGGGCTTTATTTCTTATTTTGTTTTCTTTCAAAAATAAGTGACGACTCTACCTTTTTTAAAAAATCAGTTTTTTACAATAAAAATAAGTCTCACCATCAAGTATGGATGCACATGAAAAATGCGGTTTCGCAATTGTATTTCTTAGAATTAAAATATAATACAATTACTAAATCAACGATGTTGTAAGTTTTTAAATCTTTGATCATGAAAGATTCAAAGCACAATGGAACAAATAGTTTTCAAAAGAAACAAAAATGTTTAAAATGGAAAATCTAGCAATAAAGACAATGAAACAAGGTGATATGGTTGGAGTTAAATAGAAAAATCTTTTATCCATGAATTTATAGTTTATTTAGTAGAAAAAAGTTCGAAAGAAGTATTGCATACATTAATGGATTAAGTAGATAAAAGGGATTTAAGTAAAGTGATATTTATGCTTTAGTTAGATAACATCAAATAGAATTTTGATATTATTAGTTTCCATACTGAGTTTAGAAATCTATCAAATGGATGTTAAGATTATTTTTCTTTGAATGGTTATATAAATTAAGAGTAGTATATGGGGCAACTTAAAGGATTTATTCTTATAAGACAAGAACACAAAGTTAGGGATAGATACATTTAGCTAGGTTGGTTTTTAACCAATCCAAGAATCAAATAGGAGTTCATTGGTTTTAACTAAAGTACAACAAATTTATTTATTTATTTACTCAAACTAATCCAACTTAATATCAGTTTGATTCAGTTTAGTTAACTCAATTTAGACAAAAATATTGAGTTTGTATGTTTTTTTTCCACATTGACCATACAACCAAAATGATCAAATTGTTTTAGATAAAAATAAATTTTTTTTTTTTACAAATAATACAATTAAAAATTTTAAAAATATGTGTAGGAGCAAACTTGTGGGTTATATGCTTGTTGGTAGTATTATTGACATATTGGGTGCTTGTGACTTGAAATTATATTATCATCATTATTAAGTCCCAAAGTACAATGATTTTAAATTTTATATCATGCTTATACCATAAGCAACTTTTAATTTGTAATAAAGCCATACGAGTTAGGCTCCAAGCCTCTAACACCAAACTGTAGCCCTTTATATTCTTCCTCTTTCTTCCTGCATTTCTACATCCACTACTCTATTTTACATCATATTTTTACTCAATTCTTCAATCAACATTCCTCCCTTTATATAGAGTTATCTTCACACCAATTCATAAGATAAGAAAGATGAATGAACCCAAGGCTAGAAGTCAACTTTTGCTCGACTTTTTGGGAATAGGCAGCAACGTGTGGACCCCTCTTTAGTATGAAAATGGCTAGAACATGTTAAGCTCTCTTATTAGATGATGTGTCAACAATAGGGCAATCATAGGGTGGGGAATATATGGTAATTATGCAAAAAAAGAAAAAAAGAAAAAAAGAAAAATTGGTATCCAATTATATAGAAAGACATCTTCCAACATTTGATATAAATATGTAAAAATTATGAGAAAAATATTTAAAAAAAAAACATATTAAACCTAAAAATAGGGACTTAATAATAAAATCAAGTAAAAAGGTAAAATTAAGACCAAATATTAAATATTAATATAGTTTAAATATTAAAAATATTATTATTTAGGTTTAATCATTGGGTTTGTTAGAGGAGTTTATATATATATATATATATATATATATATATATATATATATATATTAGTTTTTTCTTTTTTAATCCTATCTAAGTTGTTGATATTAATGCACTGAATTTGACGTTTCCTAAAACAAAATTATATTTCATGTCCTTTATTATAAGTGGACAACCATTCCTTATGTTAGATTTTAGATAAAGAATGAATATTGAAGACTGGAGTTGTAAGAAATTAGGAGATCCTAATTTTAAATATGTAACAAAGTTCTATAATCACTCCAATCCACGTTTGAGAATTGTATTTCTTTCTAATATGGCAGCAAACTTTTTCCTTCTTTCTTATAAATTTCATTTGGGAATGATTTAAAAATAAATAAATAAAAGCCCTTCTAAATATTAAAAAAAAAAAACTCTCTTATAGAAATTAATTAGGTGAATCGTAAGGTCAAATTCGGGATAGCTTCATATTTTTTGCTTTAACTGAAAATTAAAATCAAAATTAAAGTAATAATTTTTAAGATGTTGTAAAAGTTTTATTAAACATGAAAGAACTTATTGTGTAAACAAAAATAGAACTATAGAATTCTTATAAGAAATGACATTTTTATGACTTCTATATGAAACCTTTTTTAAAAGTTATAAGTTCCTTTTATAAAAGAAAAAAAAAGTAAATAGGTATAAAAACTTTTATTAAACTTAATTTTTTTTTAACTGTTAAAAGTCAATCCAAATAAAATTTAAATATATTTGAAAATCATTTTTAAAAATCCAAAAAATTACTTAAAAATAATTTCTGAACTTTTTTTTTTTAATTTACATTTAAATACTAAGTGATTCTTTTAAAAATAATTTATAATGTCAAAATATTTTTTTATGGATAAAAACATTACAAATAAAAAACATTTTGATCACAATTAATTTATTTTTAATTCATGAAATTTCATTTATTGTTATTTATTTTTTGGGATTTAATTCTTTACAATTATTTTTGAGTGTTTATAAAGTATAATTAGGTTATGCCCAAATTCCTGTCTCCACCTTTCTTCACTTCTGACATTGTCATGCACTGCTTCGTCAACTCCAAACACGACCGCTGAGGATCGAAGAAAATGAGACAATGGTCAATGAATAATTTATTAATTTAATAGCATTGGAATGTCAGCTGGAATAAAATGAAAGTTTAATCATTTAATCTTTTTTACGTTTTAATTTACAAAAGCCAGTGATTTGTTTTTACTCAAGGAAGCAGGAAAGAGTTTACTTTAATATAAAATAAAAAAATAAAAAATAAAAAATAAGAGTTGAAAAGTAATCAAATCACAAAAAAAAAAAAACATATTTGGAGTTATTTTGGTATGGGGTTAGACTCAATTTGTTCTCATACAATGGAAATGGACGATTTCCTTTTATCTTGGTGTAGATCTTGTAATATTTTATAAAAATATAAGTTATATGTCAATTATTTTAACTTTAGGAAAAAGCGTTTATTTTAATTTAAAATAAGTAAATAAAAAAGAATTAATTTTATCTCAATTGTATAAGACTTTGTAAAAATTATCTTAATTGCAAAATATTTTCATATGTAAAAGTAAAAATTAAATAAATCAATTACTCTAAACTATATAATTTATAAATATATCATTTATAAAAAATGTCAACTATCCCATTTCAAACTTTTCTAATACAACATGATATTTTATCATGTTGAATGAAATGGGAATGACAAAAATTGTCAAATCAAAGATATATCTCAAATACAACATGGCATTGAGAGGCTTCTTAACATTGTATTGGTTGAAATTAATTAAGGTTGAAACAGGAACACAACATCAAACTCTCTTTTTATAATCAAAGACTTCCATGGAAAATTCCACCATAGCATTTCTCAAAGATTAGTCAAATTCCATTATCTTTATAGACTTTTAACAATCCAAGAAATTGACATTAATAATCCCTAACACAATATTCTTTTTATCTTGATTGAAGAGAAATTCTAACTTAAATCAAACAGAAAATAAATCATGAAAGATGAATAATATAAATATTCAATGAAATCTTTGGTGTGTTATTTCTTTATAGCTTCAACATGGTGGCATGTCCAACGGAGGAGGTAGCATTTGAGCTTTCGGGTGTTCCCCATTTTTCACTATGAACGCAGTTTCCATACCCCAAGTCAGATGGCGTTCTACATGGCAGTGCATGAACCACACTCCTGCAACAGAGAAAATATACCGACATTACACCTAACTTAATTGTAATATTAAGAAAAAATATTTCCTTGGTATGCAGGTTGGCAGTTTCAGGGTTTTTTTTTTTAAATAGAGGACATGAGTGCTTGCAACATACCAGGGTTGGATGCCTTGAATCTGATTGCAACCCAACCTTTCGAAGGAACAGAGATGGTATTCTGAAATGGAGGATCCACCAGATTATAGCGCAAAGGGTCCCTATTTCCATCGAAATTCCCAAATCCCCATCCAACAACATAGAAACTGTATCCATGGAGATGCATGGGGTGGTGTGTCCCTGAAACCACGGTTGTCCCTTGCAAAACAATCTCCACTGTGGAGTTATACTCGAGCACCCTTACTTCTGTTGCGCTGCTCGGCAACTCATAGACTAATGGAAGATAATCAGCTGTAAAATTGAACACCAATGGTGGAACACTAGGAAATTTATCTCCATATACACCACTAATGTTATAATAGTAAGCTTCCAGTATGTCAACTGTAGGGGTATGGAAGCTTATGTTGTTTATACTTGAGGAGAATCGCGTCCCATTGACCCCTGCACATGAATTATTGACGCATGGGTACGAGTTTACAGAAACAGTGTAAATCAGGTTAGTGCTCGTGCTCAATGGGACATTGCAAGGATGTTCCGCATCTGCTAAGCTTCGGAGGCCGGCCATAACCTGAACAGATGCATTTGTGTCATTGTATGCAGGAAGATGAGGCAAGGAGGGAGGTGAAGATGGAGTGTAGTATCCGTTGTACTGTACAATAGCTGTGGTGGTTGTGTTATCATAAAAATTTTGATAATTCGGGGCAACAGAATAAGTTATAGCTGCCATGTAATAGTGATCCGGGCGTTGGTTAGCTTCTAGTAAGACATCGTAGGTTTGGCCAGGAAATATTGTGATATAATGTCGTGTCAATGGTTTCGTGTAGCTACCATCTGTTCCAACCACTGTCAATTTATGCTTGGCAATGGAGAAGAAGAGAGCCTCCTGCAAGGCAGCATTGATTATGCGAAGTAGATAGGTCTTTCCATGATCCACCGTTAGCTTGAATGTGCCTGCAATTAGAAAGGGAAAGTTGTATACTTATGACTAGCCAAAAGAAAAAAAAAAGTTTCCATGAGGATCCACCAATTATGAAGTGATTGATTGATTAGGGGGTGTAAATTTGGCTCCATAGTTCAAAATTATATTTGGACTAACCTTTTTTTGTGTGTTAAATCATGGCTCTACCATCCTCATAGCTATATTCCTCTTTCTTAGCATTAAGCTTTAAATATGTTGATGTTAATAAGAAAAAGTAATATGGTTAACATACAAGAAAATGAAATCGTGTACAATTTTAAAATGGGAAGTTAAACTTTGTACCTGATTTTGAGCATGGATATAGATCACCAGGTTGTCCATTTATCAATAAAGCATCAGAGGGGTCGGGGTCACCTCCGGTTGCAAGCCCTTCATCTCGAACCGCATTCACATCATTCTTCCACCATTCTCCTGCATATCAACAACTTCAATAATTTTAGATTTTGCTTTGTTGGTTAATTCATAATATGTAAATTAACCTTTAAAAGTAACAACACTTATACCTAATATGATGGGGACCTCTGTGTCAGGTTTTTGAAAAGGATACTTGGTTCCATTCTTGGGATAGATGATTATAGCTCCATGAACAGTGGCTCGGGTCCAATCACTGTGAGCATGCCACCATAGAGTGCCTTCTTCAGTGGAAAGGATAATCTTCTGGGTAAACTTTGACCCTGGCTGAATTGGGCATTGTGTGATATACTCGGGACCATCTGTCCATGGATATCTAGGCATGGTCACCCCATGCCTACAAAACCATAACTATACATTAAAACTAGTATTAATTTTCAAAGTAACAAAAGATGGCATGCAACAACATATTATCATAGTAACAAGAGGCATCAACTGTATTTCAATGGAACTGAAGCAAATAACCCTAAAGTATTGTTTTAAATTTTACTTTATTTTCAAAGCAATATCTTGCGGCACCCTCTTAGAAATAAAAGAATGTAAGCCATGTCTTTCTCTGAGACACACATAGGACCTACCAGTGAATGGTGATGTTTTCTTTTCCCTTGTTATAAACGTCGACAATGATCGTCTCTCCTTTCATAGCATATATAGTTGGTCCCGGAAATTGTCCATTTATTGTTAAGATGTTCTTGGGGCTACAAAGCCTTGTATATGAAGCTTCCCTCACCTGCAACCAATTAAAAGTTAACCATGCAACCTCATCCCAAAAGAAATATTACATGCATGAATAGTTCCATCGATCCATTCATGTAAGTGTATAACCAATTAGAAATTGATGGCATGCATGAACAACTCAACAACACCAAGGTAATAGGTCATACGGTAGGAAATGAGAGCCATACTACTCCCTAACTATCATGATTAGAAGGTGGCGTTAAAGCGAAAATCATATATAGTATTTACCACAAAAGTAAGCCGACGGGTTGAAGCTTGGCAATGGATGCCACCACCAAAAACTAGAAACGCTAAAATTTGCAAGAGGAAAACCTTCATGATCAGCCACATTTTACTTGGAATAAAAGCCTCTTCTCTTTTCCTAAACACAACTCCTTCAATTCTCTTACTACTTTTGATGTATTTCTTTCATATATGATTCATTATATAGGCATGGTAATTCTCTCGGGATACAATACTTCCTCTCCACGTGTCAATATAAGAGGAAGTAGTGATTTGAATGTGTATTGGTTTTCAATGTTCTTTCAGGACGACTTCAATGAGCAGGACCACTTCCAAATAATTAATTATGATATTTCTTACATGAGCGGGACCACTTCAAAATAATTAATTATGATATTTTTTACACGTTATCTACACGTTATTTTAGAATAAGTTTAAAATATTCTTTCACAAGTCCAACAAATGTTAATTAATTAAATATATGTCGAATACATTTAAAACTTTGACCTCCCGTATGACCTCCCGTATCAAAGTTGTTTTCGTATTGTTAATACAATTTGTCATGATCGTTGTTTTCGTTTGAATGGGACAAAGTTGTTTCCAATTTTTTTTAAACTTGAGAATTGAGATTATAAAAGACAAGATGATAAGCTAATTTGGTATTTCAGAATTTTCCATAAAAAACACAAAAAAATATTTTATAAAAAGTTGAAAATAGGATACAAACAACCCCTTGTAGTATCTTTTTTTTCTCAACAAAAAGCAATTTAATAATAATAATAATAAATAATTATAGATTTAAAATATATATATATTTTTCAAAACAAATGCAATCTATGATTTATGGAAAGATTTATATATTTTTAAATTATTTATAAACAGAAAAAATGATGAATAAATTTTAAAACGTGTAAAAATTTGATCAAGTTAATTTAAACTTTTTTATTTTTTATTTTTTCACTTTCTTTCTCCTATTTTTTTCTCACATTTCCTTTTAAGGTTTTGGAATAAATTCCTTACTATTTGTGGAGTTTTAATATAAATTTTTTTTCTCTTTATGATACATATTTGTGCAATATTTGGTTAAATTATTTTGAATAAATTACTTATATTTATCCTTTTAATTTTTCATGTCTTTATTTTAAAATGTTAAAAATATAAAATTTATTAAAAAATAATAATAAAATATAAAAAGAATTAATAATGAAGTTCTGATATTTTATAAATTAAAATTAATTTGATAAGATAAATAATAAATTATATATTAAGACCGATATAATCTTGCTTATGAATATTTTTCTTCTTAACCATACCTATGTTAATTGCACTTATAAAATAATTTTAACATATGTATTTTTACTTATTTTATCATTTTTTTTGGAGTTTTTTCAAATATTTCCATAAATTTTGAATAAATATTTTTTACTTCACAGAAATTGTTGTCAAAATTACTTAAAGTTTTCCCTAAACTTTTAAGTACCGATGTTTAAAATTTAAAAAGGAAATGAACATATGATTAAAATAAACCTGATACAGTTACTCTATAAGAATGGATCCTGTTTCTAACCTTTTAACACACAAATTTGGAAACCTAAACCTATGGGTTGTTTCTTTCCTATAATGGAATCCTATATTCCTTCTCAAAGCGGCGCTGACTTATCCCTTCCTACATATGGGAGGTCAAAGTTTTAAAAGTATTCTACATATATGTTAAATTTATTCTAAAATAATGTGTTTGATTAATTTCTTGGTCAATTCTCAAAGTCAAACTTGTATTTTGAATTGGAAAATTCAAGAGATTCTAAGAAACCTGATTGAAGCTGAGCTGAGAGAAATTTTCACAATTGTTAGCATTCTTTAGGCATTTGGTTTATTTAAATTTTGGTAAGTGATCAAATATCATACACAACCTGCTCTTTGAAGTGGTCCTGGAAGAACATTCAAAACCAATACACATTCAAATTACTTCTCTTATATTGATACGCGACGAGGAATTGTTCATACCCAAGCCACATGTGATCTGATTTAATGAATCTGTGCCCTTCATCCGAAGAATTCCGGTGTTCCGGATTGATGGGAGCAAAAAGGTGACCAGTTTTACCTTGAGTCAAATTCAAATGACAAAATATATTACCAGGGCAATCATGGACAGCACCCTTAACTACAAAAATAGCGCACACAGCCAATCCCATCAACCTAGTATTACACCAATTTGGAGGCAGATGTACCATATTACTGTGGAGCCTATTCTCTGTTGGCTGAACCACTCAGGAATTCTACTTCCAGGAACAAAACTACTGGATTCAATATGTGGAGTATAAGGCACCATCCGGGTCATGAAAATCCATGTCAAGTTATATGGAAATAATGTAGGAGTAGTGCTCAAAGGAATATAAGAATTATTCCATAGGATTTAATTGATTTAGTTTTACAATATGATCAAGAGAGAGAGGAGAGAAACCTGAATTGGGAATTGAAATCTTGGTAATTTATTTCCCAGACTTTGCATTTCCCTTAATGTAGCTGCCACAAAGTTGCTGCTTTCATTCTCAGACAGTCTGAAGCAATTATAAAATGTGAATGGGAGGCCCCCACATTCCTTGGATCTGTAGACACTTGATGGACACAAAATGTTTTCCATAACTGTGCAATCATGGGCATCTATTTCTTCTATACTTGATGGAAGCTCTGGTAATGATTGAAGCCTCTTGCAATAACCCAACCTAAGGCCTTTGAGCTGTGAAAGTTGATTGAGGCTTGCAGGTAGAGTAACAAAATTATTTCTGCTCAGATCTAAATATTCCAATAAGCACAGAGAGCTAAAGTCATTGGGAATTGCTCCTTCCAATATGTGGCAATCACTTAGATTTAACTTTCTTAGGGATCTTAAACCAAAGAAAGAATGCAATTGCAAACCCCCAGAGCGTGGAATTTCTGCGGGCAACAACTGGAAAGAGAGGAGTGAATTCCTTGGATTGGATTCTAGTCCTTTACATCCCTCAAATGATAACACTTCAAGGTTTTCCAAAAGAGAAATAGAGGGTGGCAGCTCTTTTATAGCAGTTCCAGCTGCTTCGAGCTTCTCTAAACCTTGTAGGCTCCCCAAACCGTCTAGTTTTGAGCAACCAGATAGAATAAGAGTTTGAAGAGATTTCAACTTACAAATGCTATGTGGAAGAATTGCAAGACTTTTGCATTCTCTCAGATTCAACAGAACAAGTCCACTTAGATGTTGGATTGATGAAGGTAGCTCTTTTAGAGCAGTTCCATCTAAGAAAAGTTCCAACAAACTCCCCATATTTTCCAAGACTTCTGGAAGCTCTTTGAGTTTTAAGCAATCTGAGAGAATAAGAATTTCAAGGGATCTCAAGCTATAAATACAGCTTGGTAATGACTCAAGGCTTTGACAGTTCCTCAGATTTAATAAAGCAAGTCCAGTCAGATATTAAATCGACAAGGGCAATCCTTTTATTGCAGTGCCCTCCAAGGAAAGCTTTGATAAATGTTTCATGCACCCTTGGACCTCTGGAAACTTCTTGAGTTTCAAGCACCCAGAGAGAGTAAGAATTTCAAGAGATTCCATAAAGATGCTTCTTAGAAAACTCTTAAGATTCTTGCAGCCTTCTAAATTAAGGAAAACAAGCTTGTTTAGATCTCCAATGGATGGGTGAACCTTGGACAAACTTGTACAACTTTCAAGAATTAGTCTCCTAAGGTTTGGGGCCCCGGATAAGTCTGGGGTTATTATGCTAGTGAAAGCTTTGATGCCAACAATGTTAGTTCAAGAACACAAAGATAAAACAATCACACATACGGTACACGAGGTTTTAACGTGGTTCGTCCAATCATCCCTACATCCACGGATAAGAGAGAATGATTCCACTATACAATAGAGAATATTACAGAGGACATAATCAAATACAACTATTGGGTTCCCGAAACATCTCATGTTTCCCCACTCCTTGAATCCATACTCTACTACGAGCCCTCTCACTCTACCAAGTACCTCCCGTTCTTCCTCACATCTCTATCCACCTCGTATAGTCTCTACAAGTCCATCTCCATCTCATAACTTTTTCCTCTCATGACCTAGAATATTTTATAGAGATATTTCCAACAACCTTTTTAGAATAAACTAAAAACGTTTTTTAGAATCACTACTAAATGCAACTTATAATGTATTACATCATAGCATAGCTGCATATAATCTTCTCCAAGGTGGTTATGTTTAAAGGCATATTGACAAAAGAGTTGAAAAGCTTCACTATCCTCTAATCCCCTAACTTCATAAATTGCATTGACTCCATGTGTAACAAGCAAATGCTTTTCTCTACTTGTTATAATAATTCTACTTCTTGAACCAAACCAATCATGGTTTCCTGCTAAATATTCTAACTATTCCAAGTTATCTACATCATCAAGAACAATAAGAACCTTCTTAGAGTGGAGTCTATCCTTACAAAATTGATTATTGTATTGGAAATTCCTACATTTGGATCTCCATCCTTCAATGTCTTTGAGAGAAGTTCCACTTGTAAATGATCCAGACCATGTTTTTGTGAGCCTTCTCTAACATTTGCAAGAACACAGCAACCTTCAAATTGAGTGTAAATTTGCTCATAAATAGCTCTAGCAATAGTTGTCTTACCTATGCCACCCATGCCCCAAATTCCTACACTTCGAACATTATCCAACCCAATACACAATGGTGAATCCATTGCCTCTAACACTAAACTGTAGCCTAGCTAAGTTGGCTTTGGATGAGCATGGTTCGACTCACAAAGCCCCAAGATTCTCCACAACACTCCAAAATCCAAGCAATTATATTTGTCTCACTCCTCTACTACTTGGGTTTGTTTGCCAATCCACTTTTGGTAAGTGATCTAGGTTGAATCTTCCATAAGCCAAATACATAAACTAGTTTGATCTCTAGTTTCATTGTACCACCAAAATAGAGTAATTCAAGTAAGAAGACTTCTAAAGAGAATAGTCTAGAGAGCTACTACAAAAGAAAATTGGAGATGGTTAGAGTAATGATGGTGGCTATTGAAAGGGTTGATGGTGGTGGGAAGCCATAGCAGCTGGTGAAGAGGAAGTTAGGTGAATTGGAGACTCGGTGAAGAAGATAATGTGAGCTTGATAAAATTTCCTCCAACTTTTCCTTTTCTCTCTCTCTTATTTTCCTCACTAATTTTTAAGGAGAGTAGTAGCAAAATATTACAATATTTTCTTTAGTATTTTCCTTTATATATTTTTTTCCATCATATTTTTCATGTCACCCAAGCTAAGGAAAATAACTCTCCACAATATTTTTTTTCCCTTTCCCTTGCATTTTCTAAAAACTAAACATAACCTTTATAAATAAAAATTAAGAATTATAGTAAGACAGTATATTCTTCCTCTTTCTTCCTGCATTTCTACATCTACTACTCTATTTTACATCATATTTTTACTCCCTTCTTCAATCAGCATTCCTCCCTTTATATAGAGTTATCTTCACACCAATTCATAAGATAAGAAAGATGAATGAACCTTGGGGCAAGGTTGGACAACTGATTGCAGCTAGCCAAGGCTAAAAGTCAACTTTTGCTCGACTCTTTGGGCATGGGCAGCAACGTGTGGACCCCTCTTTAGCATGAAAATGGCTAGAACATGTTAAGCTCTCTCATTAGATGATGTGTCAACTATAGGGCAATCATAGGGTGGGGAATATATGGTAATTATGCAAAATAAAAAATAAAAAAAATAAAATTGGTATCCAATTATATAGAAAGACATCTTCCAACATTTAATGTAAATATATAAAATTAAAAGAAAAATATTAAAAAAAACATATTAAACCTAAAAATAGGGACTTAATAATAAAATCAAGTAAAAAGGTAAAATTAAAACCAAATATTAAATATGAATACAGTTTAAATATTAAAATATTATTATTTAGGTTTAATCATTGGGTTTGCTAGAGGAGTTTATATATATTAGTTTTTTCTTTTTTTAATCCTATCTATGTTGTTGATATTAATGCATTGAATTTGATGTTACCTAAAACAAAATTATATTTCATGTCCTCTATTATAAGTGGACAACCATTCCTTATGTTAGATTTTAGATAAAGAACGAATATTGAAGATTGGAATTGTAAGAAATTAGGAGAGAAATTAGGAGATCCTAACTTTAAATATGTAACAAAGTTCTATAATCACTTCAATCCACGTTTAAAATTGTATTTCTTTCTAATATGGGAGCAAACTTTTTCTTTCTTATAAATTTCATTTGGGAGTGATTTAAAATAAATAAATAAAAGCCCTGCTAAATATTAAAAAAACATTCTCTTATAAAAATTAATTAGGTGGATGATAAGGTCAAATTCAAGACAACTTCATATTTCTTCCTTTAACTGAAAATTAAAATCAAAATTAAAGTAATAACTTTTAAGATGTAAAAGTTTTATTAAACATGAAAGAACTTATTGTGTAAACAGAAATAGAATAAATCTTTTATAAGAAATAACATTTTTATGACTTCTATATGAAACCTTTTTTAAAAGTTATAAGTTTTTTTTAAAACATAATTAAATAGGTATAAAAACTTTTTCATAAGTAAAAATTAAACAAACCATTTGATGATTTTTTTCGTAAGTATCCATTTAGATCATAGTCTGATTTTTAAATATTAGAATAAATCAATTACTCTAAACTATATTTTATTCCACGGAATTGGAATAAAATATGGATAATTAGAGAATGTCAACTATCCCATTTCAAACTTTTCTAATGCAACATGATATTTTATCACGTTGAATGAAATGGGAATGACCAAAAATTGTCAAATTAAAGATATATCTATTGTGGACATGGCATTCGGAGGCTTCTTAACATTGTATTGGTCTATTTAATGAGTTGAAACAGGAACACAACATCAAATTCTCTTTTTATAATCAAAGACTTCCATGGAAAATTCCACCATAGCATATCTCAAAGATTAGTCAAATTCCATTATCTTTATAGACTTTTAACAATCCAAAAAATTGACATAAATAATCCCAGACACAATATTTTGCAACTTTACATTATCTTGATTGAAGATAATCATATTATTTCATTAACAATCCAAGAAATTCCATTATCTTGATTGAAGAGAAATACTAACTTAAATAAAAAATAAATAAATCATGAAAGCTGAATAATACAAATATTCAATGAAATCTTTGGCGTGTTATTTCTTTGCAGCTTCAACATGGTGGCATGTCCGACGGAGGAGGCAACATTTGAGCTTCCGGGTGTTTACCATTTCTCACTATGAACGCAGTTTCCATGCCCCAAGTCAGATGGCGTTCTACATGGCAGTGCAGGAACCACACTCCTGCAATAGAGAAAATATACCGACATTACACCTAACTTAATTGTAATATTAAGAAAAAAATTTTACTTGGTATGCAGGTTGGCAGTTTCAAAGTTTTTTTTTTTTTTTTTTTTTTTAATAGAGGACATGAGTGCTTTGAACATACCAGGGTTGGATGCCTTGAATCTGATTGCAACCCAACCATTCGAAGGAACAGAGATGGTCTCCTGAAAGGGAGGATCCACCAGATTATAGCGCAAAGGGTCCCTATTTCCACCGAAATTCCCAAATCCCCATCCAACAACATAGAAACTGTATCCATGGAGATGCATGGGGTGGTGTGTCGCTGCAAGCACGTTTGTCCCTTGAAAAACAATCTCCACTGTGGAGTTATACTCGAGCACCCTTACTTTTGTTCCGCTGCTCGGCAACTGATAGATTAATGGAAGATAATCAGCTGTAAAATCAAACACCAGTGGTGGATCACTAGGAAATTTATCTCCATATACACCACTGATGTTATAATAGTAAGCTTGCAGTATGTCAACTGTAGGGGTCTGGAAGCTTATGTTGTTTATACTTGAGGAGAATCGCGTCCCATTGGCTCCTGTACATGAATTATTGACGCATGGGTACGAGTTTACAGAAACAGTGTAAATCAGGTTAGTGCTCGTGCTCAATGGGACATTGCAAGGATGTTCCGCATCTGCTAAGCTTAGGAGGCCGGCCATGACCTGAACCGATGCATTTGTGTCATTGTATGCGGGAAGATGAGGCAAGGAGGGAGGTGAAGATGGAGTGTAGTTTCCCCTGTACTATATAATAGCTGTGGTGGTTGTGTTATCATAAAAGTCTTGATATTTTGGGGCAACAGAATAAGTTATAGCCGCCATGTAATAGTGATCCGGGCGTTGGTTAGCTTCTAGTAAGACATCGTAGGTTTGACCAGGAAATATTGTGATATAATCTTGTGTCAATGGTTTCGTGTAGCTACCATCTGTTCCAACCACTGTCATTTTATGCTTGGCAATGGAGAAGAAGAGAGTCTCCTGTAAGGCAGCATTGATTATGCGAAGTAGATAGGTCTTTCCATGATCCACCGTTAGCTTGAATGTGCCTGCAATTAGAAAGGGGAAGTTGTATACTTATGACTAGCCAAAAGAAAAACAAAAAGTTTCCGTGAGGATGCACCAATTATGAAGTGATTGATTGATTAGGGGTGTAAATTTGGCTCCATAGTTCAAAATCATATTTGGACTAGCCTTTTTTTGTGTGTTAAATCATGGCTCTACCATTCTCATAGCTATATTCCTATTTCTTAGCCTTAAGCATTAAATATGTTGATGTTAATTAGAAAAAGTAATATGGTTAACACACAAGAAAATGAAATCATGTACAATTTTAAAATGGGAAGTTAAACTTTGTACCTGATTTTGAGCATGGATATAGATCACCGGGTTGTCCATTTATCAATAAAGCATCAGAGGGGTCGGGGTCACCTCCGGTTGCAAGCGCTTCATCTCGAACTACATTCACATCATTCTTCCACCATTCTCCTGCATTTCAACAACTTCAATAATTTTAGATTTTGCTTTACTGGTTAATTCATAATATGTAAATTAACTTTTAAAAGTAACAACACTTATACCTAATATGATGGGGACCTCTGCGTTAGATTTGTGAAAAGGATACTTGGTTCCATTCTTGGGATAGATGATTATAGCTCCATGAACAATGGCTCAGGTCCAGTCACTATGAGCATGCCACCATAGAGTGCCTTCTTCAGTGGAAAGGATGATCTTCTGGGTAAACTTTGACCCTGGTTGAATTGGGCATTGTGTGATATACTCGGGACCATCTGTCCATGGATATCTAGGCATGGTCACCCCATGCCTGCGAAACCATAACTATACGTTAAAACTAATACTAATTTTCAAAGTAACAAAAGATGGCATGCAACAACATATTATCATAGTAACAAGAGGCATCAACTGTATTTCAATGGAACTGAAGCAAATAACCCTAAAGTATTGTTTTAAATTTTACTTTATTTTCAATGCTATATCTTGCGACACCCTCTTAGAAATAAAAGAATGTAAGCCATGTCTTTCTCTGAGACACACATAGGACCTACCAGTGAATGGTGATGTTTTCTTTTCCCCTATTATAAATGTCGACAATGATCGTCTCTCCTTTCATAGCATATATAGTTGGTCCTGGAAATTGTCCATTTACTGTTAAGATGTTCTTGGGGCTACAAAGCCTTGTATATGAAGCTTCCCTCACCTGCAACCAATTAAAAGTTAACCATGCAACCTCATCCCAAAAGAAATATTACATGCATGAATAGTTCCATCGATCTATTCATGTAAGTGTATAACCAATTAGAAATTGATGGCATGCATGAACAACTCAACGACACCAAGGTAATAGGTCATACGGTAGGAAATGAGAGTCATACTACTCCCTAAATATCATGATTAGAAGGTGGTGTTAAAGCCAAAATCCTATATAGTATTTACCACAAAAGTAAGCCGACGGGTTGAAGCTTGGCAATGGATGCCACCACCAAAAACTAGAAACGCTAAAATTTGCAAGAGGAAAACCTTCATGATCAGCCACATTTTCCTTGGAATAAAAGCCTCTTCTCTTGTCCTAAACACAACTCCTTCAATTTTCTTACTACTTTTGATGTATTTCTTCATCTATGATTCATTATATAGGCATGGTAATTCTCTCGGGATACAATACTTCCTCTCCACGTGTCAATATAAGAGGAAGTGATTTGAATGTGTATTGGTTTTCAATGTTCTTTCAAGACGACTTCAATGAGCAGGACCACTTCAAAATAATTAATTATGATATTTTTGACAAGTTATCTACACGTTATTTTAGAATAAGTTTAAAATATTCTTTCACAAGTCCAACAAATGTTAATTAATTAAATATATGTCGAATACATTTAAAACTTTGACCTCCCGTATGACCTCCCGTATCAAGATCGTTGGTGGCAAAGTTGTTTTCGTATTGTTAATACAATTTTTTATGACCGTTGTTTTCGTTTGAATGGGACAAAGTTGTTTCCAATTTTTTTTAAACTTGAGAATTGATATTACAAAAGACAAGATGATAAGCTAATTTGGTATTTCAGAATTTTTCATAAAAAACACAAAAATATATTTTGTAAAAAGTTGAAAATAGGATACAAACAACCCCTTGTAGTATCTTTTTTTTCTCAACAAAAAGCAATTTAATAACAATGATAATAAATAATTATAGATTTAAAAAATATATATATTTTTCAAAACAAATGCAATCTATGATTTATTTGTTCGAATGGTATGTATATCTTGATTAAATAAATAAATTATGGAAAGATTTATATATTTTTAAATTATTTATAAACAGAAAAAATGATGAATAAATTTTAAAACTATTCTACATATATTTTAAATTTATTCTAAAATAATGTGTTTGATTAATTTCTTGGTCAATTCTCAAAGTCAAACTTGTACTTTGAATTGGAAAATTCAAGATATTCTAAGAAACTCGTCTTCTACAATACACAACCTGATTGAAGCTGAGCTGAGAGAAATTTTCACAATTGTTAGCATTCTTCAGGCATTTGGTTTATTTAAATTTTGGTAAGTAATCAAATATCATACACAACCTGCTCTTTGAAGTGGTCCTGGAAGAACGTTCAAAACCAATACACATTCAAATTACTTATCTTATATTGATACGCGGCGAGGAATTGTTGATACCCAAGCCACATGTGATCTGATTTAATGAATCTGTGCCCTTCATCCGAAGAATTCTGGTGTTCTGGATGGATGGGAGCAAAAAGTTGACCAGTTTTACCTTGAGTCAAATTCAAATGACAAAATATATTACCAGGGCAATCATGGACAGCACCCTTAACTACAAAAATTGCGCACACAGCCAATCCCATCAACCTAGTATTACACCAATTTGGAGGCAGATGTACCATATTACTGTGGAGCCTATACTCTGTTGGCTGAACCACTCAGGAATTCAACTTCCAAGAAAAAAACTACTGGATTCAATATGTGGAGTATATGGCACCATCTGGGTCATGAAATTGATTATATATTTCAAAGTTCACGTTTCTATTTTACTTTTATTTAATTTAATTCATCTATTTAGTTTAGATAATTTCATAATTTTAGTTCATTAATAAAATTGATCTCATGTTTGAAAGTTCATATTTTTAGTTTAGTTTGATTTAATTTAATTCATCTATTAAGTTTAGACACTTTTATAATTTTTGGTTCATTAACAAAATTGATTAAATGTTTGAAAGCTCGTGTTTTTAGTTTGGTTTGATTTAGTCTGACTCATTTTAATTATTTTAGGTACTTCTATAATTTTAGTTCATTAATAAAATTGATTCCATATTTGAGAGTTCATGTTTTTAGTTTGCTTTGATTTAATTTGGTTCATTTTAATTAGTTTAGGTACTTTTATTGTTTTAGTTCATTAATAAAATTGATTCTATGTTTGAAAGTTCATGTCTTTAGTTTACTTTGATTTAGTTTAATTCATCTATTTAGTTTAGATACCTTTATATACAGTTTTAGTTCATTGATAAAATTGATTCTATGTTTGAAAGTTCCTGTTTTTAGTTTACTTTGGTTTAATTTGGTTCATTTTAGTTAGTTTAGATATTTTTATATTTTTATTTCATTAATAAAATTGATCCCATTTTTGAAAGTATAAGTTTTTTAGTTTCCTTTGATTTAATGGTTCATTTTCATTAGTTTAGGTATTTTTATAGTTTTAGTTCATTAATAAAATTGATCCCATGATTGGAAGTTCATGTTTTTAGTTTACTTTGATTTAATTTAATTCATCTATTTAGTTTTGGTACTTTTATAATTTTAATTCATTAATAAAATTCATCCCATATTTGAAAGTACATGTTTTTAGTTTGCTTTGATTTAGTTTGACTCATTTTAATTAGTTTAAGCACTTTTATAATTTTAGTTCATTAGAAAAATTAATTCTATGTTTGAAAGTTCATGCTTTTAGTTTAATGTTGTCAAACTCATTTTAATAGTTTAAGTGCTTCTATAATTTTAGTTCCTTAGTTGAATTGATCCCATTTTTTTTTTTTAGTTTTTGTTTTAAAATCATTAATGTTAGTTCATGATCATTCTTATCTTAGTTTATATGCTTTTAAAATCCTGGTGGTTAGTTCATGAATCGATATCTTATTAGTTTGTCTAGCTAATCTAAAATGCTTTGCTTGTTGCTTTAGTGATCCTTCATTTAATTTGATTTTTTTCTGTGGCCTTTGGAAACTCATGAAGATTGACATCTACTCTTACCTATAGTTTGCTTGGTTCCTAGAAAAATATTATTTTGTGATTTTATTTTTTCTTGTTTTGCTTAATTGGTTTTTTATCCTTGTGTTTTGTTGTTTAAAAATGCAACTTTTCTCTTTTAAAAAGAAAGTATTTTCTCAAAATGTTCTTTATTAAAATGGATTTAAAAAACTCCTATAATCCTTAGGGTAAAAAAAAATCATTTTCTTAAAAAACATGCAACCATGTTTTGATTGGTTTACACCTTTCTTTTATTTTCAATAAAAATTCTACTTTTGAGTGGAATATGAATCCAGACTTAAGTGATCCCAAATGAATGGAATAATTCTCAACTTTGATGAGTTTGTCAATGTTCATGTGAGATTGGGAATCCATAGGCTAAATTTGTGTATATTAAATGAGGATTTTGTGAAACCCATCATAAAATTATTTTTCAAAAACCTTTTATTGTCAGCTTGTTGGATTTGTTGCATCTCTAGAATAAAATATTGATTTGGCTAATTTATGATGCTCCTAAAAAAATTTCCCATGGTTGTATGATATTGTGAACTTCATGAACTTGATTTTAGAAGTTTGTTTGAATCAAAATTCATATTTCAAATGAAAATTATGAATTAATCTTTTGGTAGGTTTAGTTTTTGCCTAATTCTAGATACCTGACTTGTTTTTTGTATTTTTAAATTACTAGATGAATTTAAAAAATTATTCTAACTTTTGTCCTTAGTTCTAGACTTCTTGAAATTTATTTTATACATATACAATATTAATTTTTTTTTTCTAATTAGGAAAAATAATTTTCCTTTGTTGTACCCATTACATTATCCTAATCTTGAATAGAAAGGCTCTTTGATTGTTTTTAAAATTGATCCATATACTTTCTTGCCTTGTTATTATTTTTCTTGTAAATTAGACATTTTGAATATATTTCATGATTTTCTTATGATTTTATAGCACTTCTAGGTTCATTAAAAAAATCAGTTTATGTATTCTATTAAATTCTATCATATTCTAAACCTTTTGATATATTTTTGTGAATCGAAATTAATCAAGGTTTCAATATATTGTTTGGCTAGTTGAATGATAAACTACACATGTAAGACATGTTCAATGAAAATTTTTATAATTAAATTCAGATTCTAGATATTTTCTTTTTGTACATAGTTTATCCTTAACAATGGGTTGTATGCATGTCCTAGGTGATAGATGATATTTCTTTGGATTCTTGTCATTTCTTTTAAGCTATACATATACCATGTGAATTATGATTCACTATCACAATTATTTATTATTGTAATTGTTCTAACCACCTTCTAGCTTTATGGAAATGCCTTGTAAGTTATTTATGCAATCCAAGGATGCCCCTCATACTTTTATCCCTTTAGTTTTGTAAATAGATATGTTTTGTGTGTCAACGTCTTCATATTTGATATTACTTTGTTATGTGTTATGATTGGTGTTTGATTCCTTGAATTAGATAGACACATGTTGTATTTTGTATTATTTGTCAAACTAACTTTGATGTTTTCATGCAAGTGCTTTAGGTTGTAGTTCAGGTATTTTCTTTTTCATATGATTGATTTCTGCGGTTTGATTGTTTCAATGTGAATAACATTTTGTTTGGCCTTAGATATAATCACCTTTATTATTTTTAGTATCCACAATTTATTGATTAATTGTCATACTTACCTCAACCTAGTCAATAGAGACCTATTTTTAAAAGTTTAGAGGGGTGCTACCCTTATGGTACTTTCCTAATAGGTAACCTGACCTTGATCCATACTTAGACTTGGTTTTTCAAAGATGCACTTTTTTAAAATTAAAGAGTCAATTTTTAGGGTTTTATTTCTTATTTTTTTTCCCTTTTAAATAAAAATAAAAATAAGAGGTGGCTCCATTTTTATAAAAATCAATTTTTCACTAAGAGAACAAGTTTCACCGTCAAGTGGGAATGCATGTGAAAAATGCAAGTGCACACGTCTTTCCCTTAAAAAAGGAGTCACATTATGGCTTTATTTCTTATTTTGTTTTCTCTTTTTTTTTTATAAGAATAAATAAATAAATATGTGGCAATTCCAACTTTTTAGAAAAATAAAAAATAAAATCAGTCTTTCATAGTAAAAACGAGTCTCATCGTCTAGTGGGGATGCATATGCAAAATAAAAATCCACAAAATGTTGACTCCACTAGAAATGTTTAGAGGGTTAACTTGAACTCAAGTTGAGGGGAAATGTGACATTGAATTAATTGATTAGTAGATACCCTCTCATTGTGCCTTTGTTGTATGCTTGCATATTTTAGGGCATAAGAGAGGTTAACTTGGTGATTATTTTGTATATATTGTGTGTGCCTTATTGTATAATGATTCTTGTTATTATGTGTTTGTATATATCTACTCATGTCTATATATATATATAGATATATTTTGCATGATTGTGTGATGCATGACTACCTTTCTTCTACATAATGCATGTTTTGCTTTTTGTGTAGGATACACGTTTATCCCTCTATCTCGAACTCCCTAGCCTTAGTCGATTTTCTCCTTTTCATCTCATATTTGGTGTATGAAACTTGGTGCCTTGTTTGTTTCCTGAGTAAGCTCGTGATTAGGAGTACGGTCTAGTTGTGGGCTATATGTATGTTTGGGAGCACTTAGAGCATTGTCAGGACATTATCAGTGTCTTGAGATCGTCACCTTAGAGTGGGTTACAACATCATCAGCCTAACCACATCATTTTTATTTTATTAGAATTTTATTTAATCACCTCATCCTTACTATCACCCATTTTGCCACATCATCCTACATCACCATGTCATCAGTTTGCCACATCCCTAGTGCCTTAACATCATCTTATGTTGCCATATCATCTTTGCCACTTTATTCTTATCTTATCAGCATTGTACCTTATCATCTCATTCTTACTGTCATCCTCACTTTGCCTCATTGTCATACCTTATCATTTCACCCCACAATTTTTTATGTCATCATCCTATCTTGTTGCAACATTGTGATGCCTTAAAGAGCATCACGACATCATTGATGTCATGTCAATGGAGGTCACCACATCATAGCCACTTGGAGTTTGATCATTGAAGACTTGTACAACACATGACTAGATTCAAGATATATTTGTGACTAGTGTGTTTACTTTTTTGCTTTAGTTTAAGAGGTTGTTTGGATGCAATTATGCCACACACTACACATGTTAGATCGTCCTATATGTGTGTTAAGAGAGGTAACATGTGCTAACCAATAGAAAACCTTAACCATTAGGAAACCACCCTAAGATGTCGAGGAAGTGCATGTGTAGAGGTAATGACCACCTTGCATGGAAGCTCCTAGTCTCTATGGAGGTGTGTAGGAGGTTATGTATGAACAATGAGTATGATTGCTCCTACTAGGTAACTTTGATCCTACCTTTTAGAGCCACCTTTACCTTGTAGAATGAGAATTAGATCCTTGACCTAGGATACCTACCCACACATAGGTGCGTTCATGTATAGGAATTTGATAACAACAATTTTGCATCAATTGCCTCATTGTCATACCTTTATCATTCTCCCACAATTTGTTTTATGTCAATCATCCTATCTTGTTGCAACATTGTGAAATAATTGCTTAAAGAGCATCACGACATCATTGATGTCCATGTCAATGGAGGTCCCACATCATAGCCACTTGGAGTTTGATCATTGAAGACTGTACAACACATGACAGATTCAAGCTATATTTGTGATCTAGTGTGTTTTACTTTTTTGCTTAGTTAAGAGGTTGTATGGTTGCAATTATGCCACACACTACACATGTTAATCGTCCTATATGTGTGTTAAGAGAGGTAACATGTGCTAACCAATAGAAAACCTTAACCAATAGGAACCACCCTAAGATGTCAAGGACGTGCATGTGTAGAGGTTAGACCCACCTGCATGGAAGCTCCTAGTCTCTATGGAGGTGGTAGGAGGTTATGTATGAACAATGAGTATGATTGCTCCTACTAGTAACTTTGATCCGGACCTTTTTAGAGCCACCTTTTACCTTGTAAGATTTTTGAATAGATCCTTGGACCTAGGTTACCTACCACACATAGGTGCGTTCATGTATAGAATTTGATAACAATCAATTTTGGCATCAACATTAGAGTCGTCGGCAAAAGATTAGTTGGATTACCATTTCTCTTTACTCGTTCATTAGATGGATTCATTTATCAATCTTTTTCTAAGTTATACATCGTGTCAATCTTGTATAGTCTTCCTTCTTCCCCTTAGAATTTTTTTCCAACCTAAAGAATTTACAATTTTTAAATGTATTATCAGGGTTTTAGGTTGTTGGTACATTATGTAACTTTCTAGATATGTTATTTTGGCCTTTTTAGACCTAAGTTTAGGGTTTTGTGTTTTGGTGCTTCATTGATAGGTTCCTTAGGTGACTCATGATAGTTAGAGTTTTGGGACCTAGCTAGCTTCTTCTAGGTGAAATGGTGGGGCATTTTCCAAAGTTTAGTGAGACTATTTATTTGTTGGATCAAAGCTAGTCGTTCTTGGTATCAGTCAATGTAGTCGTGTGGGTGTAGTTGAGTTTTGTATTCCTTAAAGTGTTTTGACCTATTAGTATCTATGTTTCTGCTATGGATGTCCATTATCATTAACTCGACCTTTTTCATTGGAATATATGTTTTGTGTCTTATGGTGATGTGGTTTAGACTTTCGATTAGCTCATTATTCACTTACATAACATGATTATTGGGCCTAACCCATCATAGAAGATACGTGAGCCCATTAACCCTAGGACAAAGTATTGACTTAGGGAGCTTTAAGAATGTGGCTCATTTGTCTTGTGATCAAAGTTGTACTTTTATCCATTTCCATTTAACTCCTTGACCTTTACATCCCTATCTATCTGAAGCCTTGTACAACATTTACACCCTTACACCATCAATGGCCTTTAACATCTCTTCTTATCATAGCTTAATCAACCTTCAACGACATGGACATTGTTCCAATCTATTTCTTGTACTTGAGTAGATTTTATGAGACAAGAAGGGTGGCTTACGATGAGCAAAGTGGTTGATTGCAGAGAATCATTGACTATGCTATGGTTGAGAGAAGGCATCTTCTTGGATTGTTATAAAGCATTAAGAATGGGATATTATTCATGATTTTAAGGGATGGAATGCCTAAATTTTGATATTGACCACCAATCTTTAGTGTTGACCATGCGAAGTTTAAGACGAGGATGTTTAAGGTTTGACCAAAAGAAGACTGGCCATCATTTCATGAGCCTAATTTATCTAATCACTTTTGTGTATAAAGTTACCCTTTGCTAGCCAATTGAGTCATGCATATTTAGTCTTTTGATTCATCACCTTACTTAACCTCGTTTCTCATACCTATGGTAGGGCCTCTGGCAACATCTTGCTTATAGATAGGATCCAACCTAGGTGTTTGGGCTCCCTCAAGTGATTCATCTTTTGTATTCAGTATGTTCGTCTTGATCATTGTATAATTTCATTCCTACCTCTTCTCAATACTTGTTGTTCCTATTTTAGTCGTCGTTCATTATTCTGTCTTATGAGTTCATATATGTACAAACGAGTTAGCCTTCTATAAATATATTGAGGATTTGTATAGGTTACCTTAGGATCCTTGTACATGATTGCCATGATTCATTGGTTTGATTATTGTTAAAAAGAAAAAAAATATATGATGTTAGTCTGGTTGGCGGTCCTTGTGTGATAGGTTTTGAGCATTTTCAATTATATATATTCGAGGGGGCGGGGGGGGGGGAAATCTATTCATCAAGTTATGATTGAGTTGTGGGTTTTAATCCCTAAACTATGACATTGCTTCTCTTAGACTTAATTTACACTTTTTATTTAGAGTTTTATTCTCATTCACTTGGTTATGTTCTTTTTCGTTTATATATTGAGTTATCATCCATTGACATTATCTACTTTAACCTCTACCATTGTACTTTCCTTTGATTCCTTGAGCCTATTCTAGAGTCTCAACCCTGTCGTTTTCCATTTCTTTGACTCATTCATGGTGGATGGTTGTATTTGGTGGCATTTCTTATATTGGATTAGCTTTTTCTTTTCACATTCTTTTCATCTTTTCATTCATTCATCATATGGATCATCGTGATTTTTTTTTCATTCATTTAGGTTGTTATATCATATGTGAAGGTTTAATAAATCTTTGAGTTTCTTATCTGTTACACTGTGTAGCCAAAGGCATGGGTATTATATCATTAGGATTATTGAATTAGTTCCCTTTCATTTCTTTTACCCTATTACTAGCCTACCATTACAACCCAAGTCTTAAGACGACCCTTGAGACCATGAGATCATGCGTATGCTGATAGCTCACACATGGGTGCATTAGATTGTTAGAGACCCACTTGGATACATTATGGATGAGAAACTATGGAGGGGTGTACACTAAGGCATAACCTCTCATCAATTCTTGTTTTCGATAGATAGCTTATACTAGGGCATATAGCCATTTCATTCTCTCTCATAAAGCATGATAGATCAGGAGTCAGCTCAGATTCATATCAACAAATACCCATTTTTTAAGATATGGGAAAAGTTGTGATTTTGATTAGACAGTTACACTAGGGCATAGCCCATCTCAAGGAGTTTATACTAGGTCAGAAAACCCCCTTATTGGGTGATTAATTTTTTAGAATAATAAGCTTATATGAGGCTTAGTCACTTCCATTCATTCTCATGGAGCATGATAGATAAGGAGTTACCTTGATTCATATCAACATATATCCATTTTTAGTTTTGGATGATTTGATTTGATTTGATCATTTACACTAAGGCCTAGCCACCTTAAGAAACACAATTGTTTATATTGGTGTATAGCCATCTCATTGATGATGATTTCGAGATGATAGCTTATACTAGGGCATAACCACTTTATTCCTCTCAATGGTGGCATGATGATTAGGAGTCACTTGGATTCATAGTGACATATAACTATTTTTGATCTAGGATAGAGTTTTTGACTTTGATTGATGATTTGATACTAGGGTATAGCCACCTAGAGAGCTTAATACTAGGGTATAAGAGCCTTCACATTAATGATTATTTTTTTAGATGATATCCTATACTAGGCATGCCTTCATCCAGTCTCATAGTGCAGAGGATTAGGAGTTAATTGGATTGATATCCGACATAATACCAATGTTGAGATCTGAGATAAAGTTTGCTTTTGATTTGACAATTATACTAAGGCATAGCCACTATGCTGAACCCTACACTAGGGCATAATCTTTTTCCTAGAGGAAATTCGATACTCCCCTTCACATTATAGTATGAGATACTTTAGGGAGTAGAGATCTTATCTGATTGAGATTGTGGTATGTTACAACATAAAAAAATAAATAGAAAAAAAAAATAAAAAAAAAAAAAAAAAAAAAAAAGAAAAGAATAAAAAAGCTAAAAAAAATATAAATAAAAAGTAAATAAAAAAAAACAGTAAAAAACAAAACGAAACGAACAAAAAAAACCCCTTCTAGAGATTACACTTGCACAGAGGTTTAAAAACATTTCGAATGTTACCTTAATTACTAGGGCTTACTCCTCTGTCAGTGGTTTGATTTTGAAGATGATCAATTGTTTGCCTACCCCATTTTGAACTCGATAAATCATGTTGGGGCATAACCCACTTCGTTTGGTGATTGTTTGTTTTTTCAAAATGTACATTTATATTGAGCATAACTACTTGTTGAATCCTACATTAGAGTATAACCATTCTTCTTGGATGTGATCAACATTCCTTCAATATTGGAGTATGAGAGATGGTTGAAGATATCGATTTTGATGTCTTTTATATTGGGGCATAGCATTTGAGAGAGTATTTTATTTTTTTTTATTTATACTAGGGCAATGACCATCTTATTGATCTTCTAGGACATTGAATTTGACCACTGGATTAAGTTTTTTTTATGGGTTATAGAGATGAATGAACGCCGGGATTTCGGTCACTTCTCACCTACTGGCTTATTTAGATACTATCTTACATTTATTTCAATACCAAAATAAGTCCCTTTTGGCTAGTCTTCACACTTATGTCTTGTATCCAATCCACCCATCTCATTCCATCATGATGATAAACTTATTTTGGCTTCCAGATCATAGGATGATGTAGACTAATCATGAGGTTGTCCTAGTCAAACTTTCATGTGCTTTGGATACTGAATTTAACATCGTCCATGATGGCAAGGCTTGACAGATTGTTATTATTTATGATGTTTTTCATTTGATATCTACATGTACATGCATACTTGGTGCATATTTAGACTTAGGGCGCTTGAGGTAGCTTTGTTTTGTCTATCATTCGGTTTTATTTTGATAACATGGTCCCAAGACCCATAGTTCCGATTTAGCTTTTTATAATTAAGGATCAGATATCTTTTCATCTTATTGCGATGAAGTGTATCCTAGTGTATGTCTCTTGTTAGTGCCACACCCAATTAATCTGACTTTTTTACATTTTTTGTAATGTCACACCTTGACTTTCTGACCTCTTTTATGTTTTCTTAATGTCATGCCTGACTATTCGACCTCTTTTTGTCTCTATTAGGTGTCAGCTTTGATTGTTCCAACTTTTTCATGTTTTCCCTAAAGTCGAGCACCTGACTATCAACTCTTTAATTTTTCCCTAGAGTTGCTCCTTGTTGTTGGTCTTCCTTGTGTTTCCTAATGTCCACGCCCTGACTAACCGACCTCTTTTCATGTTTATTTTATTAGCCTTGAGTTTTTCTCTATTCAAGTTTCTTCTTTTTTTCTTCTTACCCTCTCTTGTTCACACCATTCTATCCCCCTTTGGATAGCAGGCCCTTATGTTTCATATAATATTGTCATTAACCTGTTCATCAGAGTCTCCATTACGATCCCACGTAGATATTTCTGTTTCTCTATTAGTAATCAATAACCCATTTCATAACCTTAGAGAGCTTGTGTCTTATGGGACAATTTTGGTGATCTTCTTGGAACATTAGTAAGCCCACTTCGTTTGTTGGGTTTATACAACTTCACTTGTGAACTCTTCTAAAAATGGGCATATTTGTAGATCCCAAAATTTGTCCTAACCCATTCTCACTTCTTGATATTTATGTTTATTATTTTATTTGTGTTTTTTATTATTATTTATTTGATTTGATTTTTTACTTTAGTTTTTTCTTCTTTTTTCTTCTTTTTTTGTTCCTTTCTTATTTTTCAACACGGCCTTTTTTTTTTCCTCCCCCCACACGTCATCACCTTCTTATTTTTCCCTCGCTTCCTTATCTTTTCTTTGCTTTTTTTCTTTTCATTCTTTTTGTTTTTCTTTTCTTCTTTTTCTTTTCTTCTCTCTACTTACCCTCTCTCCCAAACCCATCCCTAAGTCGTCATCTACCTTCCTCCTCTTCCCTTTTCTTATTTATTCTCCTTTCCATTTTTCTTCTTGTTACCCATTTCCTCTTCTCACCTTGAAGATCCAAACCATGGCTGCCCCATACTTAACACCTCTCACTAGACATTGCCTTCGGCGAGCCATTATTGGTTGTGGATTCTTTTCCTCGCCTATTTTTCTCTTTTCCCCTCTCCATTTTCTCTCACTTTCTCTTAATCTCACCCATTTTCTTTTTATTTTATTTATTTATTTAATCATTATTATTAATTATCTCATTCTTTCCCATTATCCCTTAGTCCACATTGCATTCAAGAAATGGGTAAGATTTCCCTTTTCATTTTCTTATTTCTTTAGTCATTTTATTTTTTATCCTAAAGTAATTGTTCTTGATTGTTTGAGTTTGCTTGTTTGCACTTAATAATTTGCTTGAATTTTCACACTAGATGTAGATCTTTTTTTTTTAGATTTAATAAATTAAGTTATTCAAAAATCTTCTTTTAAAAAAATAAAATAGGTCGAATAAGACATTTTATTAAATAGAAAAATTGACTCCAAAAATCAGTTTTTAGACATCTTTTTTAGAATAAAATAGTCCCAAAAATTTTATTTTAATAAAAGAAACAATTTAAAATTTTAAAATAAATGAATAAATAAAAGGTTCATAATATTTTCAAATAAAAAAAAATAATAATAAAAATAAAAGATTATACAATCTAGTAATCTTGTTTTAATGAAATAAAACAAAATTTTTTTCCCCCCAAAAAAAAAAAAAAAAAAAAATTTTTTATTTTTAATAGAAAAGTTTCGAAAATGTTTTATTTTAGGAATCTATTTTGTTAATAAAAAATTCCAAAAAAAAAAATTTTTTTGACTAATAAATGGTCTATATATTCTTTTGTTTAAACAAAATTTTTCTAAAAAAAAAAATTGATTTTTAAATAAAATTGTCCAAGAAGTTTAGATTTAATAAAATCTTCCAAAAATTGATTTTTGAATAAAATTCTCATTCCTTGATAAGAATGGATTAAAATAATATTTATACATTAAGGTCTAGAAGAATTTTTTTTTTAAATAAGAATAGGTAAGAGTAAACCTTTTAAATCGTATTGAATGAACCTTTACTTTTTTTAATAAAATGGGTAAAAACTAATCTCTTTCTAGATGAAAATCCAAAAAATTCTTTTTTAATAATGAAATCCTTGGGAATAAATTTTTGTGAAATTCTTTTTTCTAAATAAATTAGTAATATAGAATATTTTTCTAGGTACAATAAAATATATATAATTTTAATAAATTGGGTTTCGACCTTATAAACGTGGAAGTAATCTTTCTTTATGTAACACCCTTCCAAATATTTAATCTATAGAGCAAAATGATACTTATCAAGAAATTAAGTAATTATTTAATTAAATTCATTAAGGGTGAAAGAATCCATTTACATTAAAAATTCTAGGTATAAATTGGGTTTTCCCTCTTGTCTTCTTCATTTTTTCCAGAAGCCCTAGACAACCAGAAGTAGAGAATTGGAGATCCGTAGGGCTGAAGGTTTAGAGATTCTGATTGAAGTTCAGTTTTTTTCCAGGTAAGATTCTAACCCTAAATTAATAGATGATATCCTTAGTTAGTACTGAACAAGCTAGTTATTTTTGAATTTATTTTTTTAATTTAGTTAAGGTTATTTATTTTTTTAATTCGTTTTTAAAATATCAAAATATTTGAAATTTTGTATTATTGGTGGTTTTATTGTTAGAAAATTGGGAAATCTTAAGTTTTGAAGAAAAAAAAAAATATTCTACCGAAAGATTTCGATTAGCTAGGGTTAAACCTATTAACACTTTTAGGTTAAAATATTAAATTAGGATATAGATTGTTTTCTATTGATAAAATAGGAAATTTTCAAAATTTCTTAGATTGAAATGAGATCTACTAATTAGTTTTTTTAAAAAAAAAAAATAAAAAATAAATGAGAAATAATTATTCTTATATGTGGGCTTAAGGATTAGAAAATATAAAAAAAGGAAAAAAAAAAAAAAAAAAAAAAAAAAAGAAAAAGAACACGGTGCACTGGAGGAATGTTTTTTTTTTTCTTTAAAAAAAAGAAAAATAAAAGAAAGAAAGGATGTGTGGCAGTGGAGAAGAAGAAGTGGTGGAAAAAGAAAAAAAAATAGTAAATATTAATAATAAGGAAGCTGTGTACTAGTGTGTTTGGTGGTTATATATATATATTATATTATTATGTTATCAATAATTGGAGAAATTGTTGAAGATACAAGTTTTATGTTTAGTGGTAAAAAAAAAACTATACGAGAACACGGTGAGAGAATAGAAGTTATCAAAATTATTATACTAATGATGAGTTAAGTTAATAAGTAGCATAAAAGTTTAATTAGTAGAAAAAATTATATTAATTAAATTATTGTTGTATCCTAATAAATAAATAGAAAATAAAATTTAAGTTTTATATGAATTAGAAAATTTATTAATTTTTCTAAAATGGAATAGATTTAAATTATCTTTCATAATTAAAAAACATTAATCTGAATACCTAAAATTTTTGGATTGTCAAACCTATAATTTTAGACAATAGTAATGGTTATTTCTCCTTATAGTTACTTTGTTAGGTGAAGAGTAGATTTCCAGAAATATTTTTTCTCCCAAGTTTTTGAGGACCTTTTTTGAGTTAAGGGAAATTAATGCAGTTTTTTTTTTTTTAGAACAAATTTTATAATACATCTTTGGAAATGTTTTGAGTTATTATTCGTTTTATGCATGGATCAATATGTTTGCATGAAAAGTATTGTAAGGAACCTTACATTTTTGTTTATAAACAAAGAAATGTGGAAAGATTATGTTTTGCAAATTGAATAATTAAAATAAGTGTTTTGAACTCTGGATTTGTTGGGCCCCTTGTCATGGGATATAATAGTTGACCTTTTTGACTTTTTAGCCTTGTTAAACGAAGATATAATAGTTGACCTTTACATTTCTTTGGTGGGAATGTAATTGATTTGGACCCCAGCCTCTAGGGGTTTAGTTAGAGGTTACGTATACTTACTAGTAGTTGTTTGGTTCCATCCACATTAAAGGAACATTTGAGGCTAGCCACTTATTTGAAAAGTCCCACCTAACTGGGGCACCATTGATATTGATGACCAGAGTAAATAAATGATTTGAATGTTTTTGACTGAATTTTGATATGAAAATGTTTTTTGAATAAGAAATGAAAGTGTACAGTTAAAGTTGATGTATTTGCAAAGCTTACTCAAAGGGTTATGAAAATAATTAGTTATAATATCTCCTATTTTGGGCAAGTGAACCTTAAATATTTGATTCATGAAATTGTATTAATATTCCTTATGGCTTTGATCCTCATCCTCTTGTTGATAATTTTTCAGTACCCTTAGTTGGGTGAGGAGTGATGGCTAGGGTCGGGGAATGGTCATCATTAGGATTTTGCTTAAGATGTTATTTTGACATGTTAGCTCATAAGTTTATGTTCATTTGGATTATTTGGTTTTTGGAAGCTATTTATACATATGAACTTGTGAAAAATTTTTTTTATGATAGTTAGAGTTGAGAATTTGGGAGATTATGAAAATTTTTTTGTCAGCACTGAAATTGTTTAATTTGCAATCTATTTGGATAATGTATTTTGTTGATGATGCTTAGTTATAAAGTAAGTTCTGAAGATTTATAATTTTGTTTCCCGCTAGTACTCTAAACAGGTGATTTGGTAATTGTAACTTCCAGATACAAGATAATTTTTGGGTCAGGTTTCATACGTTGAGCCTTTGGGCTTGAAGTGTGCAATGACCATCAGCCCTTGGAGTGGGTCTTGGCGTGACACTTTAAGTTTGTAGAATCTTTTTAAAAATAAATAAAGATTGAATTAGAAACACTTTTTAAAACAAATTAGTAAAATTCACCTCTTCTAATAAGGAAAACGAAAATAATTTTCTTGTAAGTCAAATAAAATTTTTTTTGTAATAATTTGAAGGCTTGTGAATAAATAAATTCAAATCACTAATTTGAAATTGGTTGTTAATATAAATGAATTTCTTTGAAAATTTCTGAAAATTGTATTTTGATATTGAAATAATAAAATCTTCTAATAAATTATTTTGTGCATTTCTTATGTTCATTTTTGCATATCCTTATAATTTGCTTTTTCATTATCCATTGCTGCATATTCCTTTTTTTTCAGTATCCATGATTGATTAATAATTGTCAAACTTTTTAAGTGCTTAATAAATAAACATTTTTTTAGGCTTAAAAGGGTGCTACTTACTATGGTACCTTCTAAATAGGTAAACCTAACCACTGGATTCAGACCAGTGTTTGTTGATACTCTTTTCTTTAAAATTGTTAAAATAGGGGCTTTATTTCTTATTTTATTTATTTATAAAAAAAAAAAATAAAGTGATGACTCCAACTTTTTTAAAAAAAATAGTTTTTTACATAAAAATAAGTCCACTCACAAGACTCACCGTCAAGTAATGGATCACATGAAAAATGCGGGTTCACAATTGTATTTCTAAATTAAAATATAATACAATTACTAAATCAACGATTTTGGGGTTGTAAAGGTTTTAAATCTTTGATCATAAAAGATTCAAAGCACAATCTCCGCGCGGAACAAATTAGTTTTCAAAAGAAACAAAAATTTTAAAATGAAAATCTAGCAAATAAAGACAATGAAAACAACGTGATATGGTTGGAGTTAAATAGAAAAATCTTTTATCCAAATTTATAGTTTATTTAGTAGAAAAAGTTTGAAGAAGTATTGCATACATAATGGATTAATTAGATAAAGAGGGATTTTAAAAAAGTGTATTTATACTTTCGTTAGATACATCAAATAGAATTTGATATTATATTTCCAATACTGAGTTTAGAAATCTATCAAATGAATTTTAAGATTATTTTTCTTGAATGGTTTATATAAATTAAGAGTAGTATAGGGGCAACCTAAAGATTATTTTATAAGACAAAAACACAAAGTAGGGGTAGATACATTTAGCTAGGTTGGTTTTAACCAATCCAAGGAAATCAAATAGGAGTTCATTGTTTAAACTAAAGTACAACAAATTTTTTATTTATACCAAACTATCAACTTTATATTAGTTGATTCAGTTTTAGTTTTAACTCAATTTAGACAAAATATTGAGTTTGTATGTTTTTTTTCCACATGACCATACACCAAAATGATCAAATTGTTTTAGATAAAAAGAATTTTGTTTTTTTTTTACAAATAATTACAAATAAAATTGTAAAAATATGGTAGGATCAAACTTGTGGGTTTATTTGCTTGTTGAGTAGTCAATGAGTAGTATTATTGACATATTGGGTGCTTGTGACTTGAAATGATATTATCATCATTATTAAGGTCCCAAAGTAACAATGATTTTAAATTTTAGATCATGCTTATGACCATAAGCAACTGTTAATTTGTTAAAAGCCATACGAGTTAGGCTCCAATGCCTCTACAATCTAAACTGTAGCCTTTTATATTCTTGCTCTTTCTTCCTGCATTTCTACATCCACTTACTCTATTTTAACATCATATTTTACCTCTCTCTTCTGCAATCAACATTCCTCCCTTTATATAGAGTTATCTCACACCAAGTCATAAGATAATAAGAGTAATGAACCCAAAGGCTATAAGTCAACTTTTTGCTTCGAGCTTTTTTGGGAATTGGCAGCAACGTGTGACCCCCTCCCCCCCTTTGTTTTTTTTTTAAGTTATTTTGGGGAAATAATAAAACATTTTTGGGCCTAAGGAAACCAAAATGATTTTAATCCCTTGTTTGGCATCTACCCCCTTATTCGATGATGTGTCAACAATAGGGCAATCATAGGGTGGTAATATATGGTAATTATGCAAAAAAGAAAAAAAAAATTGGTAACCCAATGTATATAGAAGACATCTTCCAACATTTGATATAAATTATGAAAAAATGAAGAGAAAAATATTTTTTAAAAAAACTATTAAACCTAAAAAAAGGGACTTAATATAAAAATCAAGTAAAAAGTAAAATTAAAACCAAATTATTAAATATGAAAATAAAAGGTTTTTTTGTTTTTTTTTTTTTTATTAAATATTAAAAATATTATTAATTAAGGGGTTAATCATTGGGTTTCCTAGAGAAGTTATATATATATATATATATCTGTAAGTATTAGTTTTTTTTTCTTTTTTTAATCATAACTAAGTTGTTGATTTTAATGCACAGAATTTTTGACGTTACCTAAAAACAAAATATATTTCATGTCCCTATTATAAGTGGACCAACCATCCTTATGTTAGATTTTAGATATAGAACGAATCTTGAAGACTAGAGTTGTAAGAAATTAGGAGATTCTAATTTTAAATGTGTACAAAGTTTTATAATCACTTCAATCCACGTTTTTTTATGGATAAAAAAAATTACAAATAAAAAACAATTTTAATCACAATTAATTGCTCTATTTTAAATTCATGAAATTTCATTTTATTGTTATTTATTTTTTGGGATTTAAATTCTTTACAATTATCTTTGAGTGGTTTACAAAGTATAATTAGGTTATGCCAAATTTTATTGCATTTAACTCTATCCATTATATATACGTAAGCGTGAAATTTTGGCCTGTCTCCACTTTCTCGCTTGCTGACATTGTCATGCACTACTTCGTCAACTCAAACACAACCGCTTGAGGATGGGAAGAAAATGAATAATTTTTTAATATTTTATTAATTTTTGACGGTTATGAGGAGCGTGAATAATTCTTTATGGGTCAATGAATAATTTATTAATTTATTTCTATTTAATAGCATTTGGAATGTCAGCTGGAATAAATGAACGTTTAATCATTTAATCTTTTATAGCACTCAACTCATATGACATGGACTTTGGAGAGTTCGTTCCTATTGCAGCAGCTTAGTTAATTGCGTAGTGTCTTTTCTCTAAACCATAAATTCAAATGCTCAATTTCCCTACGTTTTAATTTACAAACGCCAGTGATTGTTTTTTTTGGCTTAAGGAAGCAGGAAAGGGTTTACTTTAATAAAAAATAAAAAAAAAAAAAATAAAAAATAAAAAATAAAAAATAAAGTTGAAAAGTAATCAAATCACAAAAAAAACATATTTGGAGGTTATTTGGTATGGGTTAGACTCAATTTTGTTTCATGGGGGTCAATTGGGAAAAAAATGGACGATTTCCTTTAATACTTGGTGTAGAATCTTGTAATATTATAAAAAATATAAATTATATGTCAATTATTTAACTTGAGGAAAAAGCGTTTATTTTACATTTAAAATAAGAAAAATAAAAAAAAACTGATTTTATCTCAATTGTATAATACTTTAATAAAAATTATCTTATTTGCAAATATTTTCTTACGTAAAAGTAAAAATTAAACAAACCATGTGAAGATCAAGTCTAATTTTAAATCTATAGAATATAGTCATTACTCTAAACTATATCATTTATAATTTTTTGATTATTAATATGATATGTAAACCTTCCACGAATTGGAATAAAATATAATAATTATAAATGTCACTATCCCCCATTTCAACTTTTCTATACAACAACATTATATATTATCATTTGAATGAATTGGGAAATACCAAATATTCCTCAAATTGATATATCTATTGTGGACATGCATTGGGAGGCTTCTTAACTTGTATTGGTTGAAATTATTAAGTATGAAACAGGAACACAACATCAAATTCTTGGTTTTTATAATCAAAAGACTTCCATGAAAATTCCATCATAGCATATCTCAATGATTAGTCAATTCCATTTCTTATAGACTTTCAACAATCCAAGAAATTGATAGTAGGAGAAATACTAACTTAAATGAAACAAAAAATATCATGAAAGCTGAATAAATACAAATTAATTCAATGAAATCTTTGGCGTGTTATTTCCTTGCATCTCAACATGGTGGCATGTCCGATGAGGAGGTAGCATTTGAGCTTCCGGGTGTTTACCCCTTTTTCACTATGAACGCGGTTTTTCGCCATGCCCAAGTCAGATGGCGTTCTACATGCAGTGCAGGAACCACAACCTCCTACACAGAGAAAAGATTCCGACATTACACTAACTTAATTGTAATTTTAAGAAAAATTAATTCCTGGTATGCAGGTTGGCAGTTTCAAAGGTTTTTTTTTTTTTGTTTTTTTTAATTTGAGGACGAGGATGCTTGGAACATACCAGGGTTGGATCCTTGAATCTTATTGCAACCCAACCATTCGAGGAACCAGAGAATGGTCCGTTTCCTGAAAGGGAGGATCCACCAGATTATAGCGCAAAGGGGTCCCCTTTTCCATCGAAATTCCCCAAATCCCCATCCATCTACATAGAAATGTATCCATGGAGATCATGGGGTGGTTGTCGCTGCAAGCAGATTGTCCCTTGAAAAACATCCCACTGTGGATTATACTCGACCACCCTTACTTCTGTTCCGCTGCTCGGCAACTGATAGATTAATGAAGATAATCAGCTGTAAAATCGAAAAAAAAAACACCCAGTGGTGGATCAAATTTCTAGGTAATTTACTCCTATACACCACTGATGTTATAATAGTAAGCAGCAGTATGTCAACTGTAGGGGTAATCGAAGCTTATTGTTTAAATACTGAGGAGAACCCGCGTCCCATTGGGCCCTGCACATGAATTATTGACACTGGGGTACAGTTACAGTAACATGTATATCAGGTTAGTGCTCGTGCCTCAATGGACATTGCAATGATGTTCCGCATCTGCTAAGCTCGGAGGCCAGCCATGACCTTGAATACCGATGCATTTGTGTCATTGTATGCAGAAGATAAAGGCAAGGAGGGAGGTGAAGATGGATGTAGGATCCTGCTGTACTGTACAATAGCTGTGGTGGTGTGTTATCATAAAAGTCTTGATATTTCGGGGCAACAGAATAAGTTATAGCCGCCAGGTAATAGTGATCCGGGGCGTTGGTTAGTCTTCTAGTAAGACATCGTAGGTTTTGGGGGGGGGGGGGGCAAGGAATTAGTGTGATATATCTCGTGTCAATGGTTTCGTGTAGCTCCATCTGTTCCAACCACTGTCAATTAATGCTTTGCAATGGAGAAAAGAAGCCTCCTCTGCAAGGCAGCATTGATTATAGCGAATAGATTAGGTCTTTTCCATGATCACCGTTAGCTTGAATGTGCCATGGCAATTAGAAAGAGATAAGGTGTATACTTTATGACTAGCCAAAATAAAAAAACAAAAAAAAAGTTTCCATGAGGATCACCAATTATGAAGTGATCGTTTGATTAGGGGGTGTAAATTTGGCTCCATAGTCAAATTATATTTGGAAAGCCTTTTTTTGTGTGTTAAATCATTGCTCTACCATCCTCATAGCTATATTTCCTCTTTCTTTAGCATTAAGCTTTAAACATGTTGATGTTAATAAGAAAAAGTATATATGGTTAACATACAAGAAAATGAAATCGTGTACCATTTTAACATGGGGAAGTTAAACTTTGTTACCTGAGTTTGAGCATGATATAGATCACCGGGTTGTCCATTTTATCAATAAAGCATCAGAGGGGCGGGTCACCTCCGGTTTTGCAAGCCCTTTCATCTCGAACCGCATCACATCATTCTTTCCACCATTCTCCTGCATTTTCAACAACTTCATAATTTTTGATTTTCTTTGTTGGTTATTCATAATATGTAAATTAACCTTTAAAAGTTACAACACTTATACCTAATATGATTGGCCTCTGTGTCAGGTTTTTGAAAAGGATACTTGGTTCCATTCTTGGGATAGATGAGTATAGCTCCATGAAACAGTGGGCTCGGGTTCCAATCACGTAGCAAGCCCACCATAGAGTGCCTTCTTTCTTCCAGTGAAAGGATAATCTTCTTGTTAAACATTTGACCCTGCTGAATTGGGCATTTGTGATATTCTCTGGACCATCAGTCCATTGGATATCTAGGCATGGTCGACCCAAAGGGGGGGGATGGCCATGCCTTACAAACCAAACTATACAACATTTCAATAACTAGTATAATTTTCAAAGTAACAAAAGATGGATGACTACAACATGATTATCATAGTAACAAGAGGCATCAACTGTATTTCAAAGCTGAAGCAAATAAACCCTAAAAGAAATAAAATAATGTAACCATGTCATCTCTGAACAACACTCAGGACCTACCAGTGAATGTTGATTTTATCTTTTCCCCCCTGTTATAAACATCGAGACAATGATCGTCTCTCCTTTCATAGCATATATAGTTGGTCCCGGAAATTGTCCATTTACTGTTAAGATGTTCTTGGGGCTACAAAGCCTTGTATATGAAGCTTCCCTCACCTGCAACCAATTAAAAGTTAACCATGCAACCTCATCCCAAAAGAAATATTACATGCATGAATAGTTCCATCGATCCATTCATGTAAGTGTATAACCAATTAGAAATTGATGGCATGCATGAACAACTCAACGACACCAAGGTAATAGGTCATACGGTAGGAAATGAGAGCCATACTACTCCCTAAATATCATGATTAGAAGGTGGCGTTAAAGCGAAAATCATATATAGTATTTACCACAAAAGTAAGCCGACGGGTTGAAGCTTGGCAATGGATGCCACCACCAAAAACTAGAAACGCTAAAATTTGCAAGAGGAAAACCTTCATGATCAGCCACATTTTCCTTGGAATAAAAGCCTCTTCTCTTGTCCTAAACACAACTCCTTCAATTCTCTTACTACTTTTGATGTATTTCTTCATCTATGATTCATTATATAGGCATGGTAATTCTCTCGGGATACAATACTTCCTCTCCACGTGTCAATATAAGAGGAAGTGATTTGAATGTGTATTGGTTTTCAATGTTCTTTCAAGACGACTTCAATGAGCAGGACCACTTCAAAATAATTAATTATGATATTTTTGACAAGTTATCTACACGTTATTTTAGAATAAGTTTAAAATATTCTTTCACAAGTCCAACAAATGTTAATTAATTAAATATATGTCGAATACATTTAAAACTTTGACCTCCCGTATGACCTCCCGTATCAAAGTTGTTTTCGTATTGTTAATACAATTTGTCATGATCGTTGTTTTCGTTTGAATGGGACAAAGTTGTTTCCAATTTTTTTTAAACTTGAGAATTGAGATTATAAAAGACAAGATGATAAGCTAATTTGATATTTCAGAATTTTCCATAAAAAACACAAAAATATATTTTGTAAAAAGTTGAAAATAGGATACAAACAACCCCTTGTAGTATCTTTTTTTTCTCAACAAAAAGCAATTTAATAATAATAATAATAAATAATTATAGATTTAAAATATATATATATTTTTCAAAACAAATGCAATCTATGATTTATGGAAAGATTTATATATTTTTAAATTATTTATAAACAGAAAAAATGATGAATAAATTTTAAAACGTGTAAAAATTTGATCAAGTTAATTTAAACTTTTTTATTTTTTCACTTTCTGTCTCCTATTTTTTTCTCACATTTCCTTTTAAGCTTTTGGAATAAATTCCTTACTATTTGTGGAGTTTTAATATAAATTTTTTTCTCTTTATGATACATATTCATGCAATATTTGGTTAAATTATTTTGAATAAATTACTTATATTTATCCTTTTAATTTTTCATGTCTTTATTTTAAAATGTTAAAAATATAGATTTATTCAAAAATAATAATAAAATATAAAAAGAATTAATAATGAAGTTCTAATATTTTATAAATTAAAATTAATTTGATAAGATAAATAATAAATTATATATTAAGACCGATATAATCTTGCTTATGAATATTTTTCTTCTTAACCATACCTATGTTAATTGCACTTATAAAATAATTTTAACATATGTATTTTTACTTATTTTATTATTTTTTTTGGAGTTTTTTCAATTATTTCCATAAATTTTGAATAAATATGTTTTACTTCACAGAAATTGTTGTCAAAATATCCATATATCCTAAAATTTAAGTACCGATGTTTAAAATTTAAAAAGGAAATGAAAATATGATTAAAATAAACCTGATACAATTACTCTATAAGAATGGATCCTGTTTCTAACCTTTTAACGCACAAATTTGGAAACCTAAACCTATGGATTGTTTCTTTCCTATAATGGAATCCTATATTCCTTCTCAAAGCGGCGCTGACTTTTCCCTTCCTACCAAATACAAAGAGAAAATCTTGACTAATCTTGATAAAGGTTTATTTTATCTATATATGGGAGGTCAAAGTTTTAAAAGTATTCTACATATATTTTAAATTTATTCTAAAATAATGTGTTTGATTAATTTCTTGGTCAATTCTCAAAGTCAAACTTGTATTTTGAATTGGAAAATTCAAGATATTCTAAGAAACTCGTCTTCTACAACACACAACCTGATTGAAGCTGAGCTGAGAGAAATTTTCACAATTGTTAGCATTCTTCAGGCATTTGGTTTATTTAAATTTTGGTAAGTAATCAAATATCATACACAACCTGCTCTTTGAAGTGGTCCTGGAAGAACATTCAAAACCAATACACATTCAAATTACTTCTCTTATATTGATACGCGGCGAGGAATTGTTGATACCCAATCCACATGTGATCTGATTTAATGAATCTGTGCCCTTCATCCGAAGAATTCCGGTGTTCTGGATTGATGGGAGCAAAAAGGTGACCAGTTTTACCTTGAGTCAAATTCAAATGACAAAATATATTACCAGGGCAATCATCGACAGCACCCTTAACTGCAAAAATAGCGCACACAGCCAATCCCATCAACCTAGTATTACACCAATTTGGAGGCAGATGTACCATATTACTGTGGAGCCTATACTCTGTTGGCTGAACCACTCAGGAATTCAACTTCCAGGAACAAAACTACTGGATTCAATATGTGGAGTATATGGCACCATCTGGGTTATGAAAATCCATGTCAAGTTATATGGAAATAATGTAGGAGTAGTGCTCAAAGGAGTATAAGAATTATTCCATAGGATTTAACTGATTTACTTTTACAATATGATCAAGAGAGAGAGGAGAGAAACCTGAATTGGGAATTGAAATCTTGGTAATTTATTTGCCAGACTTTGCATTTCCCTTAATGTAGCTGCCACAAAGTTGCTGCTTCCATTCTCAGACAGTCTGAAGCAATTAGAAAATGTGAATCGGAGGCCCCCACATTCCGTGGATCTGTAGACACTTGATGGACACAAAATGTTTTCCGTAACTGTGCAATCATGGGCATCTATTTCTTCTATACTTGATGGAAGCTCTGGTAATGATTGAAGCCTCTTGCAATAACCCAACCTAAGGCCTTTGAGCTGTGAAAGTTGATTGAGGCTTGTAGGTAGAGTAACAAAATTATTTCTGCTCAGATCTAAATATTCCAATAAGCACAGAGAGCTAAAGTCATTGGGAATTGCTCCTTCCAATATGTGGCAATCACTTAGATTTAACTTTCTTAGGGATCTTAAACCAAAGAAAGAATGCAGTTGCAAACCCCCAGAGCGTGGAATTTCTGCGGGCAACAACTGGAAAGAGAGGAGTGAATTCCTTGGATTGGATTCTAGTCCTTTACATCCCTCAAATGATAACACTTCAAGGTATTCCAAAAGAGAAATAGAGGGTGGCAGCTCTTTTATAGCAGTTCCAGCACCTTCGAGCTTCTCTAAACCTTGTAGGCTCCCCAAACCCTCTGGCAAATTGTCTAGTTTTGAGCAACCAGATAGAATAAGAGTTTGAAGAGATTTCAACTTACAAATGCTATGTGGAAGAATTGCAAGGCTTTTGCATTCTCTCAGATTCAACAGAACAAGTCCACTTAGATGTTGGATTGATGAAGGTAGCTCTTTTAGAGCAGTTCCATCTAAGAAAAGTTCCAACAAACTCCCCATATTTTCCAAGACTTCTGGAAGCTCTTTGAGTTTTAAGCAATCTGAGAGAATAAGAATTTCAAGGGATCTCAAGCTATAAATACAGCTTGGTAATGACTCAAGGCTTTGACAGTTCCTCAGATTTAATAAAACAAGTCCAGTCTGGTCTTTGTTGCTGCCGGAACGGTTGGGGGAGTTGGCTTTAGTGAGGTTCCTCAAGATTTCTCTTTGTGTGCTCTGATGCTGTTCAATAATTTTGATCGCTTCAAGAACCAGAGACGGCTTCAGGTTTTCACTTTCAAGCAACTACATTCTGCGACTGGTGGTTTTGGCAAAATCTAATGTGGTTGATCATGGTGGGTTTGCGTTGGTCTATCGAGGAGTGCTTCATGATGGTAGGAAAGTAGCTATTAAGCTGATGGATCGGGCAGGAAAACAGGGAGAAAATGAGTTCAAAGTAGAGGTGGAGTTACTGAATCGGTTTGGATCCCCATATTCGCTGGCACTGCTTGGGTATACTGTTCAGATAATAACCATAAATTGCTGGTTCATGAGTTCATGGGCAAATTTAACCATAGGCCCACCACCAATGAGCCTGTATGCTAAGTTCGTGAAACGAGGCCTAAACTTAGGAGGCCCAGTTTGGTTCTCTTGAGATATCTTGAAGGACTAGTCCAGAAAGACAAGGTTCATTTGAGGCTTACAAGTACGTAGAAGATATCCTTAAGTGGCTGCTCAAGTTTCTGATAATGGCCCCTGTGTGACTTACATTGACAAAAGAGATTCTGGAAATTTCGTTAAGATGGTTCACAATGGTATTGAATATGGTGATATGCAGCTGATTGCAAAGGCCTATGATGTGCCAAATCAGTCGGTAAGCTCTCTAATGAAGAATTGCGTGATGTTTTCTCGGAGTGGAACAAGGGGGAGCTTTTGAGCTTCTTGATTGAGATTACTGCAGATATCTTCGGTATTAAGGATGATAAAGGAGAGGGGTGCGTTTACGAGGGTTTGATTCAGGCGTTCTGTGGGTTAACCTTTGTGTATGTGTTGCTTGGGCTGAATGGTCACTTGGCTTATGGTGATCAAACTCTGGATATTGTAACGCTTAATCTTCCACAATGCTGGTCGTCCATGGTGGTGCAGTTTGGGTTGTGCATAGGTACAATTTGTTGTATTCGTTGATAGATTTCATGAAGCTGAGAAGGCGTTTGCTATAAAGATGTAACAAGGGTTGCCGTACAAACAAAGTCTCTGAATTCTTTGAACGGGAGGTCCCTTAATGGGTGCAAGGCTGCTAGGTTTTGCAATTCTTAGACCATACTTGCAGCAACCGGCCATCAGTCATAACCCAAGTAGTGCTACTGCCATACATGCCTCGTTCTTGCTGGAAGAAATTTAAACTAATTCCTGAGGAGCAACTTACAGCAACTGTGATATCTGAAGGACTGCAATTAATTCTTGCCGGTTTTGGAATATGATGCACCCAGTTCCTATGGTTTCTCTCAATCTATTGTGACCCATAAGGCCTTCCAAGGGTTTGAGGACAACCCCCTCATATTACCTCACTCCATTTACATTGATTCATGCAAATCTGCTACTCATCGGACGAGTGATAGTAAAGACACTTGGGAAAGTTGGGATATAACGGGAATGGGCGTTATATCGATGTGCATGGGAAACCTCTTTCAGATGTTACTTTACTTGGACCTGGTCACCATCCCAATCCAGGTTCTGGTCAGAATTAGGAACCAACTCAATAGGAGAAGACTTGTGAGCATAGTGATTTTGGTTACTCAGCAAGGGTGATCTTGATCATTCTTCTATACCATTTTCCGGAATGGGAGACCTGTGGTTCCAGCTCCTGAATGCCATTTGGACAGTAGCATTGAGAAATCCATCGCTCCCTTGATGATGATCTAGTTCCACGCAGCGTTTCAGCAGCTGCTTCAGTGTAGAATTTCTGGCACTTTGCTAAAATCACTTGCAAGCCAGAATTTTCAGAATCTCTGCCTAAAGCATCTGTTCGAAACTAAGATGTTGTTCGAATGGAAGCTAGATATGAGGTGCAGAATGTCAGGAGCAGGATGCTATCTCAGTGGGGAAATTGATTACATTGAACAAAAGCTTGATGGAACCCCCACACAAAAATTTTCTTTTCAAAACTTTTTCTTTCTTGCTGCCAGTTTTTCACTCAACCACTGACCCTTTAGTTTCAAAATTTGTTTCGGTAACTTTAGAATATTTTTAAAAAAATTTCAAAACTTGTATGACTTCCTCACTTCTTGAACTTGAATTTAAAGTTTGTTTGAGATAGAAAGCCATTCTGGAATAGAAGATATAAACAAGTCTTTAGGGGGGTTCCGTTTTCACCCAGTTCTGGACACCCGAGATATTTTTACAAAAATGAAATACCAGACTACTTTTTAAATTTTATTCAATATTTTTCCTCAATTCTAGGCTTCTTGACATTCATTTTAGACACATAAAATACTAGAAAATATGTCTTTTTGAGGGAGATATGATTTTTCAAAGTCGCGTCTACTGTGCATGCTCGATTCTGGACATCTGATTAGCTTGAGTGTTTTAAAAATATTTTTGAGAACTATCCGACCCTAAATTTATTTTTTATGTGATATAATCACTTTGAAATATGTATTTGATTTTTTTTATGATTTTATGTGATCATTTACTATTTTTTAAAAATTCGTTTATGCATGTTACTTTTTCTTATCTAATCTGGACTTTGTAGAACCTTTAGGTGTCTTTGCTGTAATCTGTCCTTTGAATGAGTGTTCGGCTTTTGGTATGTTGATCTAGATGTTTAGAGTTATATCCTGAAATTTTTTTCATAATTAAATTCCACTCTAAGCCATTTTTTTAGAAATTGTTTTATGATGCTTCCTTTTCTAACTACATGCTGATGGTTTTATACTTTGCTTAAAATTGTTATTATTTTTAGAGTCATTTGGTTTATCTTAGCTCAATTTTAGGCTTTGACACTGTATATTAGATATAGTGGTTATGTTATATAATTTATGCTTGTCCTAACCACTCTAGCACTTTTGGGGAAATCTTATAAAATATACTTGTTATCCAAGTACGCTCTCTATCCTCTAATTCCAAAATTCTATGAAAATGCATGTTATCATAAGCTATATCCATGTCTTTGTGTACTATGCCCTTGTTTGATGTCATACTTGATTGCCTTGATGGTTGTTCGATCATCTTTGATAAAAATACATGTTATGTGTCATGTTTTCAAACTAACCTTTGATGCCTTTTGATGGCGCTTGAGAAGCGGTTCAGGTACGCACCCTAACTCTCCTTTATTGTGATTTGATCTTATTTGGCTTGCTATTTTTTGAAAATCACCTTAGTCTACCTAGGTACCCTCAATTAATCAATTAATTGTCACATTCCCCTCAACTTGGTCAATAGAGACCTTTATAGGGCTTAGAGGGGTGCTACCTCCTAGAAGTACCTTCCTAATAAGTAACCTGATCCCCGAATCTAGACTCGGGTTTTTCAAAGACACGCTTTTTCAAAGGCTATGGAGTCATTTTTTTTAGGGTTTTATTTCTTATTTTATTTTCCCTTTAGAAAAAAATAAAATAAGTAGCGACTCCGACTTTTCCAAAAATTAATTTTTCACAAATAAAAAGCAAGTCTCGCCGATCGAGTGGGGGCGCACGTGAAAAATGCGGGTCCACAGTAGTGTTCAAGGAAGCAAGTATGAAGATAAAAGAAAATGCATCTACTAAAACAAAAACTCAAGGAAAAGTTAGCAAAGGATTCAAATCAAATAATTCCCCCAGCTTTATATCTACCTTTGCATACATAAATATGCAATACCTTATTAAAATTGTACATATATGTGAGTTTCTCAAATGAGTTGAAATTATCCAAACTTCCTCTTCACCTAGAGCTTATATATACAAAAAGGGAACACACACAAAGCTCATGTATTTAGGTCTTACTGTGTTTCTAGACTGACATCTTCATGAATCCACAATCTGCTGTGTTTTTCGGGATATTTAAGAGGCTCTTGCCAAACAATTTCCCAACCCATTTCTTGTAACAAATCATGCATGCACAACTTATTATCTGAAACAATAATGAGTGACTTATCAACGAGAACCCTTATTCCAATATTCGGAAAGAAACCACAACTCTCTAGTATTTCTATGACGAAATCTTTGTCCTCTCATTTACAAAAGCATGCGATGTCGAGAAATATATCTCTCTTTGTCATCTATTCCATCAAAACCCATTTTAAGCACATTCTGAATTTCCATGTTGGGAATTCTTTTTAGTTTGTCCAATTCACTTTTCCATTCAAGTATGCTCTTGCTATACAAAAAAGCACCCAAGACTTTAAGAGCTAAGGGAAGACCCTTACTATGAGCCTGTTTGGCAATGATTTTAGAAAGTGTTTTTAAATTTTTTAACACTTAAAATTTTTTATCATTTAAGTGTTAAATAAACTAAAAGCGTTTTTTAGAATCACTACCAAACGCAACTTATACTGTATTACATCATAGCATAGCTGCATATAATCTTCTCCAAGGTGGTTATGTTTAAAGGCATACTGACGAAAGAGTTGAAAAGCTTCACTATCCTCTAATCCCCTAACTTCATAAATTGCACTGACTCCATGTGTAACAAACAAATGCTTTTCTTTGCTTATTATAATAATTCTACTTTTTGAACCAAACCAATCATGGTTTCCTGCTAAATATTCTAACTGTTCCAAGTTATCTACATCATCAAGAACAATAAGAACCTTCTTAGAGTGGAGTCTATCCTTACAAAATTGATTCTTGTATTGGAAATTCCTACATTTGGATTTCCATCCTTCAATGTCTTTGAGAGAAGTTCCACTTGCAAATGATCCAGACCACGTTTTTGTGAGCCTTCTCTAACATTTGCAAGAAAACAGCAACCTTCAAATTGAGTGTAAATTTGCTCATAAATAGCTCTAGCAATAGTTGTCTTACCTATGCCACCCATGCCCCAAATTCCTACACTTCAAACATTATCCAACCCAATACACAATGGTGAATCCATTGCCTTTAGGCGGGAATCCATTCCAACCATCCCTTCAGCATAGCTCGAGGATGTACCAATCAATTTATTAGATATATCTGTGACAAGTTCCGAAATAAGTATAGATTCATGCTTGCAAATTTTGAGGACAAAAAACCAATCATTTAATGAATTTAAGGATCCATTAAAAAAACAAAAGAAAAATTAGATAAATCATCAGTGATTTAGTCTTGTTTTTGGCAACTTAAAAGTCATATGGCAAGCTTATATCTCAGATTTTTTCCAATGTAAGTGTATGTGTGTGTGTGTGTGTGTGAGAGAGAGAGAGAGAGAGAGAGAGAGAGCGCTGTATTGCTATCTAGACAGACAGACAATCTGTAACGACCCGCTCCCAACCGTGTAGATATTGTCCGCTTTGGACCCACAATCCCATGGGACACAATGAGGACGTTGTGTTTGCATGGGGGGGTGTTTGTGATGTCCCACATCGGATAGGGGAGAATGTTTCTGGCGTTATATATGTAGAGACTCCTCTTAACCAAGTAGACGCATTTTAAAGCCGTGAGGACCCCTTTGGATCCAAAGCGGACAATATCTACACGGTTGGGAGCGGGTCGTTACACAATCAAACTAGATTATAATAGCAAGCATCTGCCGCACTTCCTAGTAGTCTGCATGAGGAACTTCTCAGAAGTGGTCAGGATAGAAATACTAGAAAAGTCAGTGGATGCATGTTTAAGACTGCAATAGCATTGATTGACAGTAGGATTACCAATTCCAAGTTAAGCATATTGGCAGGCAAAAATTCTCTTCCAAATGGTTGAAAAAATTAGGGATTACCATCCAAAAGGTTTTAAAAGCATGACTATCCAATGGGGTTGGGGCACACTACTTAGGCATGGAAGAGAGCATGCCAAGGGGTCATTGGAAAGGATGAAAAAGCATTAATCCAAGGTCAACTTACCAATGTAATAAAGCACACTAAGGGCAAATATGCTCAAGATAAGGTAAAAGGTTTTACAGTGCAGTCATAACATTCTTGCTCAATGTGATAAGGACTGACCAATGTGTAGCTTCAAACACCTTCTGCAGAAAGAAGGGAAAGGGTCATTGATATTATGGTCAAGTGGGTTGAAATCACAATTCGATGAGGGTCGAGAAAAGTTCGATGTGTTGGTGGATTGGATCCAAGTTATTCCATCTTCATAATTTTGATCACAGCCATGGAGAGATTTCCTTGCATATGTGAGATCATGTTCATCTAAACATCATTCAGTCACAGGCAGCAAAATACAACTTAATCCATACACGGGTTTAAGTTAATCATCTTGGATCAATCTCTCTATGGATCATCCTATGATTTCCAATTTTATATGGCTATGCAAGCTTTAAAGTTTCAGCATCATTACATCATACACCTAAAAGGCAAAGGAAAAAAATTGCAGTTAAAAATACCTATCTCGAGAATCCCATCCAGAAATATTGGCAGCTTCAGTCAAAGCCACTCTCCACTTGATCACTTTCTCCATCTCCTCCTTATAAACCTCTTCATGCTCAGCAAAACTCCCTGTCTGTTTCCTCACATGAAAGGGATCCACATTGTTGAAAACTGGTAAACTGGTAAAGTTTCGATCTACTCTTTCAGTAAAGTAGTCAGACTACTTTGGAATCAAAAGGCCAGCTTTTTATAATTTACAAAATAAGTTTGTTTGGGCCGCTTAGCTTTATCGTTAGGAAAGTTCTTCACATCCAACTTTTTATGTAGTTTTACCCTCTTTTTTAAAAAAATTTTTGCCACCTGTCACTTGGACATTGGAGGGAAGTTTTCCAAGTATGAAAAATTGACCTTGATACCTTAATCAAACCCGAAGTTTAATACAATGTTTTCAAAACTGGTTTTAATGGTCGGGTGATTGATCGAATCAATAATATCGTAAATATATAACACATATTTTATTAAAATTAAAAATAATTTTAAAAATTTTAAATTAAAAATTAATAACATTCATTTCTTCATTTATTTTAATATATATTAATATTTTAAATTTTATTAAACAAAATATCTTTAATATTTAAATATAAAAATATATTGAAAATAAAAGAAAATTTGTATTATATAATCTTATATATATTGTTTTTTGAAATAACATATGTAATTTATTTTATTTTTTTTATAATTTTTAACATCAACAAAAGAGTAATAGAGTGGTGCAACCATTCTACCTTGTACTTGTCGTCCAAGTTTATTTTTCTTTAAATTAGCCACTACAATGATGAAATAAAAGGAGATAAGAAAGAGTGTTATAAGTCTCATTCATTCATTAAAAAGTGGGTGTTGAATGTTGGGTTACGAGTGATAGGCAATCTAGCCCATTTTGCCAAAAAAGAAAAGGACATTTAACCGTTTGATTCTTGAAGAATCGTCCGACTCTATTGATCTAATAATTGGTTCAAATAGTTCAAAATTGGTCCAATAAATATACCCTTCAAAAGGAGAAATTGAACCGGAAATGTCGCTTGGTGGTTGGATCAACTAGACCAATTGATTTGGTTCAATTTTCAAAAAATATTGCTTTAACAAGTATGATAATCAAAACATAGAAAAAAAAAAAACTATTTACCAAGAAATGAGATTATTATAAAATAATAGAAAATGTAATCTATTTTAATGATATGATAACTTGTAACTAGATGAAACTTTGACCGACAAAGAAAAAGCAAAAAACCTTAAGGAATTAGAAAATATTATCTTTTATATTAAACTTATCTTTGTGTAAAAGCTCTCAACAATTAACTATATGTTTTCATAAAGCTTTATTTAGGCAATGCTACATTTTTGGAAATTAAAAAAAAAAATGTAAGAAAAATAAAAAATACATAAAATTAATAATTATTATTTTTTCATTAATATAAATTAAATAATTTAAAATACCTAAGTTTTTCAAAAATTTTAATCATGGTAGTGGGCCTTTGATCAACCAAAGAGAGCCCATGCATCATCTGCCAAAGTGAAGCACAACAACCTTATAATAGTGATGTCACATAGCAATTCATTATTCATTATTTTGTTTTCCCTTTTCAATGTGGATTTTCTTAAAGCTATTAAAAAAACACACAATATCAAGATTTGAGCGTGGGTCTTTCACAATATCTTTTATATACTAATAATTATAAATTAATTAAAATGAAATTATTATAAATAAGTTAATTTTAATTATCTTATATGTCTCATATATAGTGATTAAATATATGACAAATATAAATTTATAGATAAAATTATTAACATTTTCAAATAAAAAATATAAATATATATCAATATTTTTTTTTATATTCTTCAATATATCTAAACTTAATGCATTATCATTTTAGTATTAATGTTTCCCAATTCAGTATATTATTGTCTAATATTACAAATTTATTATACATTTATCAATTTTTCTTAAAACAATTTCAATATATACATTATTATTTTTCTATCATTTTTTGAGTTATTTCCAACATTTCATGAGTTTTTATCAATTTCCATCTCATATATATATATATATATATATTTCATAATTTTCATTGATATTTCTTTATATATCTATAAACTACAAATAATGATATATCGGTAAAAATCAATATTTTCATTCTTACTTAACATAAGAAAGAAAATTATTCAAATGATGTGTAAATTAATGTGACCTCCTGATGAGAATGACAACGACAACCATGAGTCATAGTTAGTGTATGTGTGTGGTAAATTAACTTAGTGTTTGATAAAATAATTATTTATCATCATTTAAAATTTAAAAATAAATTTAAATATTAAATCAAAATAATTAACTTATTCTAAATACTAAATTTTTTTATTCTCTTTGTTCATATTTGGTGATAATCATGCTTTAAATCTAAATATAGCTTAATATCATTAAGTGTTTAGACTTTTTTTTTATTAGTGTCTAAATATTATTAACTGTTAAATTGTTTATTTTTATTAATATCATAATATGTGAAGTGTTAAATTTATTTATTTTTGCTTAAAAACATTTATAAAAGTAATTGTTATATTTCTTCTTATTTTAATTTGAAAAGTTATAATTTAACAAAATAGTAATTTGATTAACACATCTAAAAAATATTATAATAAATTATCAAAGTAAAAATTCTATAATGATAATTATGTAATTAGTAAATTATATTACTGTACAATCCATTGTTCCATGTCGTATATTATAGCATAGTTGTACATACCCATCAGTACATAGACATTACGGTATAAAGATGGCGTAGGAAGAGGCTCCAGGTTTACTAGTTCACACTCAACCATAGCAATAGGGAATATATTGCACATTATTTCCTTCTAAAAGAAAGGTAGAAAAGGCCTTAGAAATGGACTTTTAGATAAAACCTAAGGGTGGCAATGAGATGAGTCCAAGAAGTATCATCTCAATCTCAATCTTATGTCATTTATTTATATTAAATGGGGTGAGATAAGACAAAATCATATTCGAACCTATGTTGAACTTGGTTCGAGGGTAAGAAGGGTCTCTAAAAAAATTAGTCTCATTGTCATTCTTAGGTACGCATCTATACCAATGAAAGTTTTTACATCTATTCAAAAATTCAATGTTCCCGATGTTAATTAACTTCACCAAACTACATACATTTAATATGCATGAAAAAGTGTCAAAATTCTCAACCAATCAATGACATAAACTACAATCAAGTTTAGTACATCATAATCCTAAAATATCTCCAAAACCCATTTCTTGTAAGACCCCCTTTTGATTAGGTTGCAAGTGTTGAAGTACTTTATACACCTAATTAGGCGAACAACAAGTGTCAAGATAAGACTACAAGCCATACATATACATATGCATATAAATTTAAAATTAAAAGAAAATATTATTAAATTTTAAAAAGATAAATTTCAATTTTTTTTTTTACCTTTCATACATTTTTTGAGCTTGTATCCTTTTGTTTTACATATTCATTAGTGCATTTCTTCCAAAGTACACATAAACTCATGCATCAGCCATCCCATCCTCTGTGAACGCCCTTACTTAGCTCTATGATTTAAAGCATAAAATGAGTTATTCTTATATTTAATAGCAAATATTCTATATCTATACTTTCACATCTCTGGTTTTCTTTCTTTAAAATATTTATTTAATTTTGAATGTGCCGAATACCCCCTTCCATCAATTCCAACTGCAGCAACTGCCATTCAAAGATCCCATGCCTATGCTACCCACATATTCACAAGCCACCAACATACTATTAAACCCATGCATGAACCCACAGCCAGATACCCATTTTTTCCTCCATCCATCAACCACCTTCTTACTCCCGCCACCGCCACTGCTCACCATTCCCACTTCTCCTCCACCACCATGGCCACCACCGCTTCCGGCTCTGTCTTTCTCCTTCTGCTCCTAAGCCTCCGGCGCTGCCGTCGACGGCAGAGTCATAAGCAACCGCACATCGTCCACCGGCCTAGTCTCTGACGGCGTCCACGACAACCGCAATGGTTTGCCTTATCTTCTTCTCAGGTCTTTTTCCGCCGTTTCAGCCTCGGATTCATGTGAACATACAGCAAACCCAGATAGAAATCAAACCTCCACAATCCGCTCACCTTTCCGATGCCGGTGATGATCAAGTGCGAGAACAGCAGGTTCGGTTCTTCAAGTCTGGCTCTCGGAAGAGAGAGGACAACTGGGTCATCTCCCTCTTCGTGGTCCTCCACATTGGGCCCTTCTTGCATCGCCTTGGATTTGAAACTGACCGGTTTAGAACCATAACTCCTGCCCGTAAGAGAGATCACCATAAGCCGTGCAAGGAAGCTTGCCAGTCACGTTCTCTGACTGCCATGCATCCGGTGAAGCGGTTTTGTGAGAAGTCTCCAGAAGAGAATCTTTTCGGTTGCGGGAATATAAAGATCACGCCAGAAAGAATAAAGAGGGCAGTTCTAGAGACTTCGGAGGAGGAGAGAGGAAAGGAAAACTGACATAGAGAGTCTCTGTTTCTGGGCGTTTTTTGGAAGAGAGTTCAAAGATCTTCTTTCTGTAGAAGATCATCACATACACCGATTCAAAGAATTTAGAGAGCTTCTCGTCATTCTAGACCTTCATGAACATCTCCTTCACGGCAGCATTGGCATCCCGATTCCTGAACCTCCATGATCGTGCACAAGTTCTGAAAGAAGAGACGATAATCTCTTCATCGTCTTCACTCTCTATAGTTGTATCTCGAAGGTTATCCCGGTTTCTATGTGCATTGGGTCTCCATAGATGAACTCGGATTTTGCATTGATCTGAATCTCAAGCATGCATTATTTCCATTTGTGCTGCCAAACTTGGTGTTTTTCTTCATTTATTCTTCACCCCAACAGTTGGTGTTGTAGTAATAATGGCAGTTGTAGTAAATAATACACAATTGGTTATGGGATAATGTTGATGCTTGTTGATTTTTTTAATAAAAGCTACATATAGAAAAGTAGATGTATAACCAGCCATAAGTATTTTTCTCATAAACCCCAAAACCCTAGTCTCATATGTCTTATTTTTTTCTTCTACATGTTTAGTGTTGTCATTTTATTTCTAAGTAAAATATTCGATTTCTTCTACATGTTGAGTTATTTTTTTCTCCTTTTCGTGAAAACTTCTTTTCATCTAAATAAGTCATTGGATAATCACATGATAATTGGCTTTGAATAAATTCTCCTCATTTTGATTCATAGAAATTTGATTTGTCTTAATTTTCTAAAATAATTCACACATGTACACTTACATTTGTCTTAATTTGGGCAGCATTTATTTTATACCTCATTCATAACAAGATCAATCTTAGTCTCTTTTTATAATGGATTGCTTTTGTATTTAAAACCTATCTTAGTCTCTTTTAAGTAGAAAATTTCAATTTCTAAAAAGAATAATGCTGCCCATTTTATTCGGTACGCAACTTTGAAAGGTTTTAAAAATGAATTTTGGTTTTAAATATACGTGAATTAAAATTCATAGTTCCAACTAGTGGATTTTTTATGAATGAATTCATGTAGATTAAAATGGGATTTAATGAATCCCTACATACAAATTTTTTTTCAAAAATAAAGTTTTCCATTGACACTATTAGTAGCCTACTGCATATTTGAACTTATAAATTATAATTTGACCATTTAGAAGCTCTTTAAAATTTTTCTAATTATTCCATGATATTCTAGACTCTTTGAATTTTATTTTAGAATTTTATTTTATCAAAAATGATTTCTCAATTTGAAGATACAAATCAATCTTTTAGGAGATTCAGCTTTCACTTTGTTTTTAATACTCAGTTTTGTTTTGCAAAATTAAATTATTAAATGATTTCTTTAAATTCATTGAATATTTTTCCCTTAATCCAGACTTTTAAATTTAATTTTTGACATATAAAATATTAAGAAAAGATTTATGAAATGAGAGATATAATTTTTTCCCCTGGAGCTGAAGGATGCTTACTTATTTTTAAATATGTCATGAATGTAACATTGCCTTGTGATTATTTTTTATTCAAAATAACATGTTAGCTAGTTGTACGAATTTTTGTATGATTTTAGGACATCTCCAAGTTAATTAAAAAAATCAATTGTTGAGTATTTTAACAAAATGCCCTGTTCTGAACCTACTAATATTATTATGAAATCTAGTACTAAATGAGAGCTAATTGATTAATTGGATCATTGGATGATAAAGTAGACATATAGAAGATATTCTTTGAAAATTTTCATGATGAAATTCAACTTCTAGATATTTGTTTTAGATTTATTCTATAGAATCCCCTATTTTGACCATTTGCTGATTTTTTATTTTTTATTTTTATTTTTTGTCAAAGAACTCATTTGCGAATAAATTTGACATTCATTATATATAAGTTTAGTTTGTAATTTCTTTTTGAATTCATAACTATTATTTGTGAGTTAATCTCATTTCTATGAAAATGCTTTAAGATGCTAAAACAGGTATGCAAACCCTCTCTTCATAATTTATTTAAATTAAAACTTATTATGTGATTATTTGTGTTTGTTAGTGATTTCAAAATTCTTATCAATCTACCTTTCTAAAAATTAATTCTCAATTTTTCAAATTCATCTTAGACATTGTTAGGTTATGAAAAATCATGCAACTACTTTATTTCAGTATGCATGCTTACTTTGGTTTTCAATGATTTTCAATTCTCTTACACTTGAATAAAATTTATAACTCTAAAATAATGGAGTAATTTATGGCCTTCATGAGCTTCATCATGATTATTGAGGGTTTAGGGAAGTGTGGATCAATTCATGAAAAATAAATCAGGCCTTGGTGAAGCCCTACATTCTAAGTTTCCAAAACAACCCCTTAAGTTATGAGTTTTTGACCTTCAAGATATTAAATTGAGTTTGGACACTTTAGAAATGATCAAAAAAATATTTTTCATGCTTGGATGACTTTTTAAACTTCTTAAAAGTGTTGGAGAAATTTTATTTTGAACAAAAATCACTCTCCAAGCTAATAAATAAAATTAGTTTTTTCAAAAGGTCTAGATTCAATTCAATTTTTGATACATAACATGTTTCTATAAAATTAAATTGGTTTGATAGGTTTTTAATTTATTTTGATATTTTTCTCATATTTTAGACTTCTCAAATAGAATTTTAGGCTTTTATTTCACTCAAAAACAATTTTCCATGTATGAGAAACAAACCCATCTTTTTGTGTATTGTGCTAATTCCAATACATAGATGTTGAATGTTTAATTAAAATTTTGACTTGATGAATATATTTTTTAATATCCTAAATATTTTTCATGTAATTTAGACATCTCAAATAAGTTGTAAATTTTTAGTTTGATTTTATCACTCTTAAGATTGTTTTTAAAATTCAACTTTACATATAATCATATTCTGTCCTATTTTTGAATGATCAAATTTTTTATTAAATATGGGATATATGTTGTATAATTAGGATTGTTGGACACTTGGGTTCTATTCTAAACTCATTAAGGTTGATGCCTTTTTTTTGTTTTTGATTTAATATCACTTCTAGCTATTTTTTTACGGATTTATTTTGTGCATGTATATGTTATGTCTTGTTTTATGAGTGATCCTAAGTTTAATTAAATCTAGGATAATCCGAGTATAATTAAGTTTCTGGGGCACTTGCGTTTATTCGAAACTCTTTAAGGATGATGTACGATTTTTGTTTTGATGAAATATCACTTCCAAATATTTTTTACGGATTTATTTTTGCATGCCACTATTATGACTGTTGTGTAATTTATATGTTTTTATTTATTCAACATCTTTCCACATATTTTTGAATTTCTTTGATCCTTGATATGTGTTGTGGACATGTTGTATGTATTTGATAAACCTATATTGTCATTGCTTTGTTTCATGATCTCATATTTAGTTTAGTTTTGAGAAATTATTAATTTGGTTGCTTTGTTGATATTATGTTCGGTTTAATTATCTTAAAAATCATTAGTTTGATTATTCTGTTAATCTCATGCTTAGTTTAGTTTTTAAACATTATTAGTTTGGTTGCTTTGTGGATATTACTCGTAGTTTAGTTTTTATTAAGAACCATTACTTTGGTTATTCCATTGATCTCATGTTTAGTTTAATTTTTAAAAACTATTGGTTTAGTAGCTTTGCTGATATTATGCTTAGTTTAGTTTCTTTAAAAAATTATTAGTTTGGTTATTCTTTTTATCTCATGCTTAATTTAGCTTTTAAATATTATTAGTTTTGTTGTTTTGTTGATATTATGCTTAGTTTAGTTTCTTTTAAAAATCATTAGTTTGGTTATTCCATTAATCTCGTTTTTAGTTTAGTTTTTTAAAAATTATTACTTTAGTTGCTTTGTTGAGGTGATGTTGGGTATAATTCTTTTAAAAATCATTAGTTATTTTAGTTCATTAATAAAATTGGTCCCATATTTGAAAGTTCATGTTTTTAGTTTGGTTTAATTTAATTTGGTTCATTTTAATTAGTTTAAGTACTCTTATAGTTTTAGTTAATTCATTAATAAAATTGATTATATATTTGAAAGTTCACGTTTCTATTTTACTTTTATTTAATTTAATTCATCTATTTAGTTTAGGTAAGTTCATAATTTTAGTTCATTAATAAAATTGATCTCATGTTTGAAAGTTCATGTTTTTAGTTTAGTTTGATTTAATTTAATTCATCTCTTAAGTTTAGGCACTTTTATAATTTTTGGTTCATTAACAAAATTGATTATATGTTTGAAAGTTTATGTTTTTAGTTTGGTTTGATTTAGTTTGACTCATTTTAATTAGTTTAGGTACTTCTATCATTTTAGTTCATTAATAAAATTGATCCCATATTTGAAAGTTCATGTTTTTAGTTTGCTTTGATTTAATTTGGTTCATTTTAATTAGTTTAGGTACTTTTATAGTTTTAGTTCATTAATAAAATTGATTCTATGTTTGAAAGTTCATGTCTTTAGTTTACTTTGATTTAGTTTAATTCATCTATTTAGTTTAGATACATTTATAAATGGTTTTAGTTCATTGATAAAATTGATTCTATGTTTGAAAGTTCCTGTTTTTAGTTTACTTTGATTTAATTTGGTTCATTTTAGTTAGTTCAGATATTTTTATAGTTTTATTTCATTAATAAAATTGATCCCATGTTTGAAAGTTTAAGTTTTTTAGTTTGCTTTGATTTAATGGTTCATTTTCATTAGTTTAGGTATTTTTATAGTTTTAGTTCATTAATAAAATTGATCCCATGATTGGAAGTTCATGTTTTTAGTTTACTTTGATTTAATTTAATTCATCTATTTAGTTTAGGTACTCTTATAATTTTAGTTCATTAATAAAATTCATCCCATATTTGAAAGTACATGTTTTTAGTTTGCTTTGAATTAGTTTGACTTATTTTAATTAGTTGAAGCACTTTTATAATTTTAGTTCATTAGTAAAATTAATTCTATGTTTGAAAGTTCATGCTTTTAGTTTAATTTAGTCAAACTCATTTTAATTAGTTTAGGTACTTCTATGATTTTAGTTCCTTAGTTGAATTCATCCCTTTTTTTTTTTTTTTTTTTTTTGTTTTAAAATCATTAATGTTAGTTCATGATCATTCTTATCTTAGTTTATATGCTTTTAAAATCCTAGTGGTTAGTTCATGAATCGATATCTTATTAGTTTGTCTAATCTAAAATGCTTTGCTTGCTACTTTAGTGATCCTTCATTTATTTATTTATTTATTATTATTATTATTATTTTTGTGGCCTTAGGAAACTCATGAAGATTGACCTCTACTCTTACCTATTTTGCTTGGTTGCTAGAAAATATTATTTTGTGATTTTATTTTTTCTTGTTTTGCTTGGTTTTTTATCCTTGTGTTTTGTGGTTTAAAAATGCAACTTTTCGCTTTTTAAAAGAAAGTATTTTCTCAAAATGTTCTTTATTAAAATGGATTTAAAAAAACTCCTATAATTGTTAGGGTAAAAAAATCATTTTCTTAAAAAACATGCAACCAAGTTTTAATTGGTTTACACCTTTCTTTTATTTTCAATAAAAATTCTACTTTGAGTGGAATATGAATCGAAACTTGTGATCCCAACTGAATGGGATAATTCTCAACTTTGATGAGTTTTTCAATATTCATGCAAAATTGGGAATCCATAGGCTAAATTTGTGTATATCAAATGAGGATTTTGTGAAACCCATACATAAAATTATTTTTCAAAAACTTTTTATTGTCAGCTTATTGGATTTGTTGCATCTCTAGAATAAAATTTTGATTTGGCTAATTTATGATGCTCCTAAAATTTTTTCCGTGGTTGTATGATATTGTGAACTTCATGAACTTGATTTTATAAATTTGTTTGAATCAAAAATCATATTTCAAATGAAAATTATGAATTAATTTTTTGGTGGGTTTAGTTTTTGCCTAAATTTGGATACTCGGACTATTTTTCTATTTTTAAATTACTAGATGAATTTGAAAATTTATTCCAACTTTTGTTCTTAATTCTATACTTCTTGAAATTTATTTTATACACATACAATATTATTAATTTTTTTTTGCTAAATAGGAAAATTAATTTTCCTTTGTTATACCCATTACATTATCCTAATTTTGAATAAAGAGGCTCTTTTATTGTTTTTAAAATTGATCCATATACTTTCTTACCTTGTTATTATTTTTCTTGTAAATTAGACCTTCTGAATATATTTCATGATTTTCTTATGATTTTATAGCACTTCTAGGTTTGTTAAAAAAATCGGTTTATGTATTCTATTAAATTCTATCATATTCTAAACCTTTTGATATATTTTCGTAAATTGAAATTAATCAAGGCTTCAATATATTGTTTGGCTAGTCGGATGATAAACTAGACATGTAGTATATGTTCCTTGAAAATTTTTGTAATTAAATTCAGATTCTAGATATTTTCTTTTAGGATTTGTCTACATGCTGAAATTTTTATATAATGTTTTATTTATTATTTAATTTGGAGTTAATTAACTAATCATCTCTTGATCTTGGCTTTGGAATTGTATTATAGACATAATGAGGATATTGTATGATTTTTATTTTTATTTTTTTTTTTATGATAAAATAATACTTCAAGATATTTGTTTAGAGTTTTTTAAGTGAATGCAATTGTTCTACCCTTTGCTGTGTGCTTTGTCATATTCTATAATTTTGGTATTTTTAAGCTATCTTGTACATAGTTTATCCTTAACAATGAGGTGTATGCATGTCCTAGGTGATAGATGATACTTCCTTGGATTCTTGTCATTTCTTTTAAGCTATACATATACCATGTGAATTATGATTCACTATCACAATTATTTATTATTGTAATTGTTCTAACCACCCTCTAGCTTTATGGAAATGCCTTGTAAGTTATTTATGCAATCCAAGGATGCCCCTCATACTTTTATCCCTTTAGTTTTGTAAATAGATATGTTTTGTGTGTCAACGTCTTCATATTTGATATTACTTTGTTATGTGCTATGATTGGTGTTTGATTCCTTGAATTAGATAGACACATGTTGTATTTTGTATTATTTTTCTAACTAACTTTGATGTTTTCAAGAAAGTGCTTTAGGTTGCCGTTAAGGTATTTTCTTTCTCATATGATTGATTTTTGCGGTTTGATTGTTTCGATGTGAATAACATTTTGTTTGGCCTTAAATATAATCACCTTTGTTATTTTTAGTATCCACAATTTATCGATTAATTATCATACTTACCTCAACCTAGTTAGTAGAGACCTATTTTTAAAGCTTAGAGGGGTGCTACCCTTATGGTACTTTCCTAATAGGTAACCTGGCCTTCATCCCTACTTAGACTTGGTTTTTCAAAGACGCACTTTTTTAAAATTAAGGAGTCATTTTTTAGGGTTTTATTTCTTATTTTGTTTTCCTTTTTAAAAATAAATAAAAATAAGTGGCGACTCCATTTTTATAAAAATCAAGTTTTCACTAAGAGAACGAGTTTCACCGTCAAGTAGGAATGCATGTGAAAAATGCAAGTCCACACATGTCTTTCCCTTAAAAAAGGAGTCACATTATGGCTCTATTTCTTATTTTGTTTTCTTTCTTTTTTTAAAAAAAAATGGCAACTCCAACTTTTCAAAAAAAACAAAAAATCAGTTTTTCATAATAAAAACGAGTCTCATCGTCTAGTGAGGACGCACATGAAAAATATAGATCTACAAAATGGTGACTCCACTAGAAATGTTTAAAGGGTTAAACTTGAACTCGAGTTGAGGAGAAATATGACATTGAATTAATTGATTAGTGGATACCCTCTCATTGTGCCTTTGTTGTATGCTTGCATACTTTAGGGCATAGAAGAGGTTAACTTGGTGATTATTTTGTATATATTGCATGTGCCTTACTGTATATTGACTATTGTTATTATATGTGTTTGTATATATCTGCTCATGTTTGTATATATCTATTTTGCATGATTGTGTGATGCATGACTACATTCCTTCTGCATAATGCATGTTTTGCTTTTTTGTGTAGGATACACGTTTATCCCTTTATCTCAAACTCCCTAGCCTTGGTTGATTTTCTCCTTTTGATATCATATTTGGTGGATGAGACTTGGTGCCTTGTTTGTTTCCCGAGCAAGCTAGTGATTAGGAGTACAGTCCAGTTGTGGGCTTCATGTATGTTTGGGAGCACTTAGAGCATTGTCATGACATTATTAGCATCTTGAGATCGTCACCTTAGAGTAGATTACAACATCATCAGCCTTACCACATCATTTTTATTTTATCAAAATCCTATTTAGTCACCTCATCCCTACTATCACCCCACTTTGCCACATCATCCTACCTCACCATGTCATCACTTTGCCACATCCCTAGTGCCTTAACATCATCTTATGTTCTCATATCATCCTTGCCACTTTATTCTTATCCTATTAGCATTGTACCTTATCATCTCATTCTTACTGTCATTCTCACTTTGCCTCATTGTCATACTTTATCATTTTACCCGACATTTTTTTTTATGTCATCATCCTATCTTGTTAAAGCATTGTGATGCCTTCGAGAGCATCCCGACATCATTGACGTCATGTCAATGGAGGTCACCACATCATAGCCACTTGGAGTTTGATCATTGAAGACTTGTCTAACCCATGACTAGATTCAAGATATATGTTTGACTAGTGTGTTTACTTTTTTGCTTTAGTTTAAGAGGTTTGGATGCACTTATGCCACACACTACACACGTTAGATCATCCTGTATGTGTGTTAAGAGAGGTAACATGTGCTAACTAGTAGAAAACCTTAACCATTAGGAAACCACCCTAAGATGTCGAGGAAGTGCATGTGTAGAGGTAATGACCACCTTGCATGGAAGCTCCTAGTCTCTTTGGAGGTGTGTAGGAGGTTATGTACCAACAATGAGTATGATTGCTCCTCCTAGGTACCTTTGATCCTACCTTTTAGAGCCACCTTTACCTTGTAGAATGAGAATTAGATCCTTGGACCTAGGATACCTACCCACACATAGGTGCATTCATGTATAGGAATTTGATAACAACAATTTTGCATCAACATTAGAGTTCCATCAACATAGATTAGTTGTATTATCATCCACTTTACTCTTCATTGGTTGGATTCAGTTAGTCAATCTTCTAGGTTATACATTCGTCGATCTTGTATAGTCTTCTTCCCCTTAGGATTTTGTCGACCTGAAGATGTTGTATATAAAAAGGATTTACATTTTTAAATGTATTGTCATTGTTTTAGGTTGTTGTACATTAAGTATAGCATTCTAGGATATGTTATTTGACATTTTTCAACCTAAGTCTAGGGTTTTGTGTTCCGTGATTCATTGATAGGTTCCTTAGGTGATTCATGTTAGTTAGATTTTTGAGGACCTAGCTGGCTTCTTCTAGGTGAAATGGTGAGGCGTTTGTAAAAGTTGGTGAGACTATTTATTTTTGTTTCATCAAAGCTAGTCGTCTTGGTTATTGAGTCTATGTTAGTCTTGTGGTGTAGTTAGAGTTTGTATTTCTTATTGAGTGTTTTGACCTATTAGTATTTATTTGTACTATGGATGTACATTGATCATTAGATTCGACCTTTTTCATTGAATATATGTTTGTGTCTTATGGTGCACGTGTTAGACTTTCGATAAGGTGTATTATTCACTTACATATCACGATTGTTGGGCCTTACCCATCATAGAGGATACTCAGCCCATTAACCTAGGACTAAAAGATCGACTTAGGGAGCTTAAGATTGTGGCTCATTTCTCTTCTAATCAGAGTTGTACCTTATTCACTTCCATTTACACCTTGACCTTTGCATCCTATCTATCTTGAGCCTTGCACAACATTTACCCCTTGACACCATTACATGACCTTTACATCCCTTCTTATCATAGCTTATACAACATCATTTACATGGACATTCTTCCAATCTATTTATTTGTTCTTTGTACTTGAGGTTGATTTTATGAGACAAGAAGGGTGGCTTATGATGAGCAAAGTGGTCGATTGCACAAGATCATTGACTATTCTATGGTTGAGAGAAGCATCTTGAGATTGTTATAAAGCATTAAGAATGGGATATTTATGCATGATTTTAGAGGGATGGAATGCCTAAATTTTGATATTGTACACCAATCTTTAGTGTTGACCATGTGAGAGTTTAAGAGCATGATGTTTGAGGTTTTGACCAAATAATGAGTGGTCATCATTTCATGAGCCTATTTATCTAATCATGTTGATGTTCATGCCACAATTCGTGGTGAAAAAAATAGAGAAAAATAAAAGAAAACACACAGATTTAATGTGGTTCGGAAGATTGCCTACGTTCATGGGAACAAAGAAGAAGACTTTCACTATATCTCAATTAGGGTTACAAAAAAGGGTATTTATACTAACCTTTAGGTATTGAAATTCCAAAAATACCCCTGAACCGTAACGTCGGGGGTGTTGTCCCCTCGCATTCGCTCCCTTTGTTCCACTCCGCTCCACTTTGGCATTTGCCATTTTTTCTCCATGTCTTTCACTCAATATGAGCCACATACAACAACAAATCACCTTTGTGTATAAAGTTACCCTTTGCTAGCCAATTGAGTCATGCATATTTAGCCTTTTGATTCATCACCTTGCTTACCTCATTTCCCATACCTATGGTTAGGGCTTCTTGGCACATATTTGCTCATAGATAGGATCACCTAGGTTGTGGGCTCCTTAGGTGATTCATCTTTTGTACTCATCATGTTCGTCTTGATCATTTGTATTTTTTCATTCGTACCTCTTCTCAATACTTGTTGTACCTATTTGAGTCATCGTTCATTATTAAGTCATTATGAGTTCATATATGTACATACGACTTAGCCTTCTTGTACATATATTGAGATTTGTATAGGTTACCTTAGGATCCTTGTACATGATTGCCTTGATTCATTGGTTTGATTATTGTTAAAAAGAAAAAATGGAAAAAAAAATTATGATGTTAGTCTTTGTTGGCGGCCTTTGTGATAGTTTTGATCATTTCATTATATATATTCATCTCATCTATACATTGAGTTATGATTGAGTTGTGGGTTTTGTCCCTAACTATGACATTTTGCTTCTCTTGTACTCAATTACACTTTTTATTTAGAGTTTTATTCTCATTCATCTTGGTTATGTTCTTTTTTGCTTAAATATTGAGTTATCATTCATTAGCATTATTTGCTTTACCTCTAGCCATTTTACTATTCCTTTGATTCTTTGAGCTTATTCTAGAGTCTCACCCTTGTCATTTCCATTCCTTTGAGTCATTCATGTGGATGGTTGGTATTTGTGTAGTTCTTATCTTGGATTTGTTTTTCTTTTCATTGATTTCATCTTTTCATTCATTCATCATATGTATCATAGTGTATTTTTTTTCATTCATTTAGTTATTTGTATCATAGAGCATATGTGAGGTTTATAATCTTTAAGTTTCTTTATTTGTTACACTGTGTATGCCAAAGGCATGGGGATTATATCATTAAGATTATTGAGCTTAGTTTCCCTTTGTTTCTTTTACCCTATTACCTTAGCCTACATTACATCCTGGGTCTCAAGACCACCTTGAGACCATGACATCATGCATTATGCTTGATATCTCACACATGGGTGGCATTTGAGATTGGTTAGAGATCAATTCGAGTATTATGGATGAGAAACTATGAGAGGGTTTACACTAAGGCATAACCTCTCAGCAATTATTGATTTTCGATATGATAGCTTATGCTAGGGCATAGCCATTTCATTCTTTCTCATGGAGCATGATAGATAGGAGTCGCTCAGATTCATATCAACATATATCCATTTTTGAGATATGGGATAAAGTTTGATTTTGATTAGACAATTTACACTAGGGCATAACTATCTCAAGGAGTTTATAATAGGTCATAGCCCTCTTATTGGTGATTAATTTTTTAGATAATAGCTTATATTGAGGCATAGTCACTTCATTCATTCTCATGGAGCATGATACATAAGGAGTAACTTGGATTCATATCGACATATATCCATTTTTTAGATTTGGGATTGAGTTTGATTTTGATTTGACAATTTAAACTAAGGCATAGCCACCTTAGAAAGTTTATGTTGGTGTATAGCCCTCTCATTGATGATTGATATTCGAGATGATTGCTTATACTAGGGCATAATCACTTTATTCCTTCTCATGGAGCATGATGGATTAGGAGCTACTTGGATTCATATTGACATATATCTATTTTTGAGATCTAGGATAGAGTTTGATTTTGATTTGATGATTTATATTAGGGTATAGCCACCTTAGAGAGCTTATACTAGGGCGTAGCCCTTTCATCAATGATTATTTTTTTAGATGATATCTTATACTAGGGCATGACTCCATTCCATCTCATAGAGCATGATGGATTAGGAGTCACTTGGATTGATATCGACATATATCCATTTTTGAGATCTAGGATAGAGTTTGATTTTGATTTGACAATTTATACTAAGGCATAACCACTATGCTTGATTCCCTACACTAGGCATATTCGTCTTCAAGAGGAGATTTGAAACTCACTTCACATTATAGTATGAAGATACTTTAGGGAGTAAAGATCTATCTTGATGAGATTGTGTATGTTACAACATAACCATTCTAGATATTACCTTGCACTAAGGTTTAACATTTCAGATGTTACCTTATATACCAAGGCATACTCCTTGTATCAATGTTTGATTTTGAAGATGATTAATTTGTTTTGGCCTTACCCATTTTTACTCGATATATTCATGTTGGGGCATAACCCACTTAGTTAGTGATTGATTATTTTTCAAAATGACAATTTATATTAAGCATGACTACTTTGTTTGAATCCCTACATTGGGGCATAACCATTCTCTTGGAGGTGATCAAACATTCTTTTCATATTAGAGTATGAAAGATGGTTGAGAGATATCGATTTGATGTCTTTTATATTGGGGCATAGCTATTTGAGGGAGTATTTATTCTAGGGCATGACCATCTTATTGATCTTCTAGGACATTGGAATTCGACCACTTGATTAAGGTTTTTTACAGGTTATAGAGATGATGACGCCTTGGATTCGGTCTTCTCACCATACCTGGTCTTATTTAGATACTATCTTACATTTATTTCATACCAAAATAGTCCCTTTTTGCTATCTTCACACTTATGTCTTGTATTCAATCCACCCATCTCATTCCATCATGATGTATAAACTTATTTTGCTTCCAGATCATAGGATGATGTAGACTAATCATGAGTTTCCTAGTCAAACTTTCATGTGCTTTTTGGATACTGAATTTAACATCTTCCATGATGGCAAGGCTTGACAGATTGTTTATTATTTATGATGTTTTTCATTTGATAGTCTACATGTCATGGCATGACTTGGTGCATATTTAGACTTAGAGCTTTAGTTAGCTTTGTTTTTGTCTATCATTCGGTTTTATTTTGATAACATGGTCCCAAGACCCATAGTCCTATTTAGCTTTTTTAATTAAGGATCAGATATTTTCATCTTATTGTCGATGAGTGTATCCTAGTGTATGTCTTTGTTAGTGCCACACCCTAATTATCTGACTTTTTTACATTTTTTGTTAATGTCACACCTTGACTATCTGACCTCTTTTATGTTTTCTTAATGTCATGCCCTGACTATTCGACCTCTTTTTGTCTCTATTAGTGTCATGCTTTGATTGTCCAACTTTTTCATGTTTTCCTAAAGTCGAGCCCTGACTGTCCAACTTCTTTTATGTTTTCCTAGAGTTGCACCTTGTTTGTTGGGTCTTCCTTGTGTTTCCTAATGTCCATGCCCTGACTACCCGACCTCTTTTCATTTTTATTTTATTAGCCTTGAGTTTTTTCTCTAATCATTAGTTTCTTCTTTTTTCTTCTTCCCTCTCTTGTTCACCCATTCATTCCCCCCTTTGGATAGCAAGGCCCTTAGTGTTTCATATAAATATTGTCATTACCCTGTTCAGAAGAGTCTCCATTACGATCCACGTAGATATTTCATGTTTCTCTATTAGTAGATCAATAAGCCCATTTCATAACCTTAGAGAGCTTGTGTCTTATTGGGACAAATTTGGTGATCTTTCTTGTACTTTAGTAAAGCCCACTTCGTTTTGTTGGTTTATACACTTCACTTGTGAACTCTTCTAAAAATGGGCATATTTGTAGATTCCAAAATTTGTCCTAAGCCCATTCTCACTTTTTATATTATTTTATTATTTTATTATTATTATTTGATTTGATTTGATTTTTACTTTAGTTTTTTTCTTCTTTTTTCTTCTTTTTTTGTTCCTTTCTTATTTTTCACCCTTTTTTTTCTCCCACACACGTCTTCCCCTTCTTATTTTTCCCTCTTCCTTCTCTTTTCTTTGCTTTTTTCTTTTTCATTCCTTTTTGTTTTTCTTTCTTTTCTTTTCTTTTCTCTCTACTTACCCTCTCTCCCAAACCCATCTCTAGTCGTCATCTACCTTCCTCCTCTTTCCCTTTTCTTATTTATTCTCCTTTCATTTTTCTTCTTGTTACCCATTTCTCTTTCTCACCTTGAAGATCCATAACCATGACTGCCCCATACTTAACACTCTCATCACTAGACAATTGCCATCGGCGAGCCATTATTGGTCTGTGATTCCTTTTCTCCCTATGTTTCTCTCTTTTCTTCATTTTCTCTCACTTTCTCTTATCTCACCCATTTTCTTTTATTTATTTATTTATTTATCATTATTATTATTATCTCATTCTTTCCCCTTATCCCTTAGTCCACATTGCATTCCAGAAATGGGTAAGATGCCCTTTTTCATTTTCTTATTTCTTTAGTCATTTTATTTTTTATTCCTAAAGTAATTGTTCTTGATTGTTGAGTTTGCTTGTTTGCACTTTAGATAATTTTGCTTGGAATTTTCACACTAGATGTAGATCTTTTTTTTTTAGATTTTAATAAATTAAGTTATCCAAAAATCTTCTTTTAAAAAAATAAAATAGGTCGAATAAGACATTTTCATTAAATTAGAAAAATGGACCCAAAAATAAGTTTTAGACATCTTTTTTAGATAAAATAGTCCAAAAATTTTATTTTAATAAAAGAAACAATTTATAATTTTAAAATAAATAAATAAATAAAAGGTTCATAAATATTTTTTCAAATAAAATAAAATAAAAATAAAAATAAAGATAAAACAATCTAGTAATCTTGTTTTAATGAAATAACAATTCAAAAAATTTTATTTTTAATAGAAAGTTTAGAAAAAATGTTTTTTTAGGAATCTATTTTTTTAATAAAAATTCAAAAAAAAAATTTTTTACTAATAAATGGTCTATAAATTCATTTGTTTAACAAAATTTTCTAAAAAAAAAAAATTGATTTTTAAATAAAATTGTCCAATAAGTTAATTTTAATAAAATCTTCCAAAAATTGATTTTTGAATAAAATTCTCTTTCCTTGATAAGAATGGGATTTAAAATAATATTTATAAATAAAGGTCTTAAAGAATTTTTTTTTTTAATAAGAATAGGATAAGTAAACCTTTAAATCGAATTGAATGACCTTACTTTTTTTAATAAAATGGTAAACTAATCTCTTTCTAGATGAAATCCAAAAATTCTTTTTTAATAATGGAATCCTTGGGAATAAATTTGTGAAATTCTTTTTCTAAATAAATTAGTAATATAGAATATTTTTCTAGGTAAAATAAAATATATATAATTTTAATAAAATTGGGTTCGACCTTATAAACTTGTAAGTATCTTTCTTTATGTAACACCCCAAAATTTAATCTAGGAGCAAAATGATAATTTATCAAGAAATTAAGTAATTAATTAAATTCATTAAGGGTGAAAGAATCCATTTACAATTAAAAATTCTAGGTATAAATTGGGTTTTTCCTCTTGTCTTCTTCATTCAGAAAGCCTTATCAACCAGAAGTAGAGAATTGGAGATCGTAGGGCTGAAGGGTTAGAGATTCAGAGTTGAAGTTCAGGTTTTTTCCAGGTAAGATTCTAACCCTAAATTAATATATTATATCCGTTAGTTAGTTCTGAACAAGCTAGTTATTTTTTGAATTTTTTTTTTTAATTTAGATTAGGGTTAGTTTATTTTTTTAATTCGTTTTAATATCAAAATATTGAAAATTTAGTATTATTGGTGGTTTTATTGTTAGAAATTGGGAAATCTTAAGTTTTTGAAAGAAAAAAAAAATTATTCTACCGAAGATTTCGATTTAGGCTAGGGTTAACCTATTTAACACTTTTAGGTTAAAATATTGAAATTAGGAATATAGATTGTTCTATTGATGAAAATAGGAAAATTCAAAATTTCTTAGATGAATAGATCTACGTAATGATTTTTTTTTAAAAAAAATAAAAATAAATGAGTAAATAAATATATTCTTATATGTGGCTTAAGGGATTAGAAAATATTAAAAAAAGAAAAAAAAAAAAAAAAAAAAAAAAAAAAAAGAAAGAAAAAGAACACGTGTGCACTGGAGGAATTTTTTTTTTTTTCTTTAAAAAAAAGAAAAAGAAAAGAAAGAAGGATGTGTGCTTGTGGAAGATGAAGAATGGTGAAAAGAAAAAAAAATAGTAATATTAATAATAAAGGAAGCTGTGTACGGATGGTGTTTGGTGGTTATATATATATATATATTATTATGTTAGCAATAATGGAGAATTGTTGGAGATACAGTTTATGTTTAGTGGAAAAAAAAAAAACTAAAAGTGAGAGAATAGAAGTTATCAATATTATTATACTAATGATGAGTTAAGTTAATAAGTAGCATAAAATTTAATTAGTAGAATAAATTATAGTTTAATTAAATTATGTTGTATCCTAATAAATAAATTGAAAATAAAATTTAAGTTTTATATGAATTAAAAATTTATTAATTTTTCTAAAATAGGAATAGATTAAATTATCTTTCATAATTAAAAACATTAATTTGAATATCTAAAATTTTAGGATTGTCAAACCTATAATTTTAGACAAATAGTAATGGTTATTTCTCTTATACTTTGTTAGGTGAAGAGTAGATTTTCCAGAATTATTTTTCTCCCAAGTTTTTGAGGACCTTTTTTTGAGGTAAGGGAAATTAATGCAGTTTTTTTTTTTTTTAGAAACAAATTTTTATATACATCATTTGGAAATGTTTTGAGTTATTATTCGTTTTATGCATGGATCAAATATGTTTTGCATGAAAAGTATGTTAGAACCTTACATTTTGTTTATAACAAAGAAATGTGGAAATATTATGTTTTGCAAATTTGAATAATTAAAATAAGTGTTTGACTCTGGTTTGTTTGGCCCTTGTCAATGGGATATAATAGTTGACTTTTGACTTTTTAGCCCTTGTTAACGAAATATAATAGTTGACCTTTACATTTCTTGGTGGGAAATGTAATTGATTTGGACCCCAGCCTCTAGGGGTTTAGTTAGAGGTTACTAGTACGTACTAGTAGTGTTTGATTCCGTCCACCTTAAAGGAACAATTTGAGGCTAGCCACTTATTTGAAAAGTCCCACCTAACTGGGCACCATTTGATATTTGATGACCAGAGTAAATAAATGATTTGAATGTTTTGACTGAATTTGATATGAAAATGTTTGAATAAGAAATGAAAGTGTACAGTTAAAAGTTTTGAATGTATTGGCAAAGCTTACTCAAAGGTTTATGAAAATAATTAGTTATAATATCTCCTATTTTGCAAGTGAACCTTAAATATTTGATTCATGAAATTGTATTAATATTCCTTATTGGGCTTTGATCTCATTCCTCTTTGTTGATAATTTTTCAGGTACCCTTAGTTTGGGTGAGGAGTGATGGCTAGGTCGGGGAATGGTCATCATTAGGATTTTGCTTAAGATGTTATTTTTGGACATTGTTAGCTCATAAGTTTATGTTCATTTGGATTATTTGGTTTTTGGAAGCTATTTACATATTGAACTTTTAAATTTTTTTTATGATAGTTTGAAGTTGAAATTTGGAGATTATGAAAATTTTTGTCAGCACTTGAATTGTTTAAGTTTGCAATCTATTTGGATAATGGATTTTGGTTGATGGATGCTTAGTTTTAAAGTTAAGTTCTGAAGATTTTATAATTTTGTTCCGCTAGTACTCTAAACAGGTATTTGGTAATTGGTAACTTCCAGTTACAAGATAATTATTTGGGTCAGGTTACACTTTGAGCCTTTGGGCTTGAAGTGTGAAATGACCATCATGCCCTTGGAGTGGGTCTTGGGGCGTGACACTTTAAGTTTGTAGAATCTTTTTAAAAATAAATAAAGATTGAATTAGAACACTTTTTAAAACAAATTAGTAAAATTCACCTCTTCTTAATAAGGTAAACGAAAATAATTTCTTGTAAGTCAAATAAATTTTTTTTGTAATAATTGAAGGCTTGTGAATAAATAAATTCAAATCACTAATTTGAAATTGTTGTTAATATAAATGAATTCTTTGAAAATTTCTGAAAATTGTATTATGATATTTGAAATAATAAAATCTTTCTAATAAATTATTTTGTGCATTTCTTATGTATCATTTTTGCATATCCTTATAATTTGCTTTTGCATTATTCCATGTGCTTGCATTATTCCTTTTTTTCAGTATCCATGATTGATTAATTAATTGTCATAATTCCTTTTTAAGTGCTTAATAAAAACATTTTTTAAGGCTTAAAAGGGTGCTACTATGGTACCTTCTAAATAGGTAACCTAACCTCTGGATTCAGACTCAGTGTTTGTTGATACTTCTTTTCTTTAAAAATGTGGTTACACTAGGGCTTTATTTCTTATTTTATTTTATTTATAAAAAAAAAAATAAGTGATGACTCCACCTTTTTTAAAAAAATAGTTTTTTACAATAAAAATAAGTCTCACCGTCAAGTATGGATGCACATGAAAAATGCGGGTTCACAATTGTATTTCTTAGAATTAAAATATAATACAATTACTAAATCAACGATGTTGTAAGTTTTTAAATCTTTGATCATAAAAGATTCAAAGCACAATGGAACAAATAGTTTTCAAAAGAAACAAAAATGTTTAAAATGGAAAATCTAGCAATAAAGACAATGAAACAAGGTGATATGGTTGGAGTTAAATAGAAAAATCTTTTATCCATGAATTTATAGTTTATTTAGTAGAAAAAAGTTTGAAAGAAGTATTGCATACATTAATGGATTAAGTAGATAAAAGGGATTTAAGTAAAGTGATATTTATACTTTAGTTAGATAACATCAAATAGAATTTTGATATTATTAGTTTCCATACTGAGTTTAGAAATCTATCAAATGAATGTTAAGATTATTTTTCTTTGAATGGTTATATAAATTAAGAGTAGTATATGGGGCAACCTAAAGGATTTATTGTTATAAGACAAAAACACAAAGTTAGGGATAGATACATTTAGCTAGGTTGGTTTTTAACCAATCCAAGAATCAAATAGGAGTTCATTGGTTTTAACTAAAGTACAACAAATTTATTTATTTACTCAAACTAATCCAACTTAATATTAGTTTGATTCAGTTTAGTTAACTCAATTTAGACAAAAATATTGAGTTTGTATGTTTTTTTTCCACATTGACCATACAACCAAAATGATCAAATTGTTTTAGATAAAAATAATTTTTTTTTTTTTTACAAATAATACAATTAAAAATTGTAAAAATATGTGTAGGAGCAAACTTGTGGGTTATTTGCTTGTTGGGAGTAAGTCAATGAGTAGTATTATTGACATATTGGGTGCTTGTGACTTGAAATTATATTATCATCATTATTAAGTCCCAAAGTACAATGATTTTAAATTTTAGATCATGCTTATACCATAAGCAACTTTTAATTTGTAATAAAGCCATACGAGTTAGGCTCCAAGCCTCTAACACTAAACTGTAGCCTTTTATATTCTTGCTCTTTCTTCCTGCATTTCTACATCCACTACTCTATTTTACATCATATTTTTACTCTCTTCTTCAATCAACATTCCTCCCTTTATATAGAGTTATCTTCACACCAATTCATAAGATAAGAAAGATGAATGAACCCAAGGCTAGAAGTCAACTTTTGCTCGACTTTTTGGGAATAGGCAGCAACGTGTGGACCCCTCTTTAGTATGAAAATGGCTAGAACATGTTAAGCTCTCTTATTAGATGATGTGTCAACAATAGGGCAATCATAGGGTGGGGAATATATGGTAATTATGCAGAAAAAGAAAAAAAAATTGGTATCCAATTATATAGAAAGACATCTTCCAACATTTGATATAAATATGTAAAAATTAAGAGAAAAATATTTTTAAAAAAACATATTAAACCTAAAAATAGGGACTTAATAATAAAATCAAGTAAAAAGGTAAAATTAAAACCAAATATTAAATATGAATATAGTTTAAATATTAAAAATATTATTATTTAGGTTTAATCATTGGGTTTCCTAGAGAAGTTTATATATATATATATATATATATATATATATATGTATGTATTAGTTTTTTCTTTTTTTAATCCTATCTAAGTTGTTGATATTAATGCACTGAATTTGACGTTACCTAAAACAAAATTATATTTCATGTCCTCTATTATAAGTGGACAACCATTCCTTATGTTAGATTTTAGATAAAGAACGAATATTGAAGACTAGAGTTGTAAGAAATTAGGAGATTCTAATTTTAAATGTGTAACAAAGTTTTATAATCACTTCAATCCACGTTTTTATGGATAAAAAAATTACAAATAAAAAACATTTTAATCACAATTAATTTATTTTTAATTCATGAAATTTCATTTATTGTTATTTATTTTTTGGGATTTAATTCTTTACAATTATCTTTGAGTGTTTACAAAGTATAATTAGGTTATGCCCAAATTTATTCCTTTAACTCTATCCATTATATATACGTAGCGTGAAATTTTGGCCTGTCTCCAGCTTTCTTCGCTTCTGACATTGTCATGCACTACTTCGTCAACTCCAAACACAACCGCTGAGGATGGAAGAAAATGAATAATTTTGTAATGAGTTTATTAATTTTGACGGTGATGAGGAGCGTGAATAATTCTTTATGGGTCAATGAATAATTTATTAATTTATTTCTTAATTTAATAGCATTTGAATGTCAGCTGGAATAAATGAACGTTTAATCATTTAATCTTTTTTAGCACACAACTCATATTGACATGGACTTGGAGAGTTCGGTCAATTGCAGCAGCTTAGTTAATTGTAAGTGTCTTTTCTCTAAACCATAAATTCAAATGATCAATTCCTACGTTTTAATTTACAAAGGCCAGTGATTTGTTTTTGCTTAAGGAAGCAGGAAAGGGTTTACTTTAATAAAAAATAAAAAAATAAAAAAATAAAAAATAAAAAATAAAAAATAAGAGTTGAAAAGTAATCAAATCACAAAAAAAACATATTTGGAGTTATTTTGGTATGGGGTTAGACTCAATTTGTTTCCATGCAATGGAAATGGACGATTTCCTTTATCTTGGTGTAGATCTTGTAATATTTGATAAAAATATAAATTATATGTCAATTATTTTAACTTTAGGAAAAAGCGTTTATTTTAATTTAAAATAAGTAAATAAAAAAAACTGATTTTATCTCAATTGTATAAGACTTTATAAAAATTATCTTATTTGCAAAATATTTTCTTACGTAAAAGTAAAAATTAAACAAACCATTTGATGATCATAGTCTAATTTTAAAATATTAGAATAAGTCAATTACTCTAAACTATATCATTTATAATTTTTTTGATTATTAATATGATATGTAACCTTCCACGGAATTGGAATAAAATATGAATAATTAAAAAATGTCAACTATCCCATTTCAAACTTTTCTAATACAACATGATATTTTATCATGTTGAATGAAATGGGAATGACCAAATATTCTCAAATTGATATATCTATTGTGGACATGGCATTGGGAGGCTTCTTAACATTGTATTGGTTGAAATTAATTAAGGTTGAAACAGGAACACAACATCAAATTCTCTTTTTATAATCAAAGACTTCCATGGAAAATTCCATCATAGCATATCTCAAAGATTAGTCAAATTCCATTATCTTTATAGACTTTCAACAATCCAAGAAATTGATTGAAGAGAAATACTAACTTAAATGAAACAAAAAATAAATCATGAAAGCTGAATAATACAAATATTCAATGAAATCTTTGGCGTGTTATTTCCTTGCATCTTCAACATGGTGGCATGTCCGATGGAGGAGGCAGCATTTGAGCTTCCGGGTGTTTACCATTTTTCACTATGAACGCGGTTTCCATGCCCCAAGTCAGATGGCGTTCTACATGGCAGTGCAGGAACCACACCCCTACAACAGAGAAAATATACCGACATTACACCTAACTTAATTGTAATATTAAGAAAAATTATTTCCTTGGTATGCAGGTTGGCAGTTTCAAAGGTTTTTTTTTTTTTTTTTTTTTAATAGAGGACATGAGTGCTTGGAACATACCAGGGTTGGATGCCTTGAATCTTATTGCAACCCAACCATTCGAAGGAACAGAGATGGTCTCCTGAAAGGGAGGATCCACCAGATTATAGCGCAAAGGGTCCCTATTTCCATCGAAATTCCCAAATCCCCATCCAACAACATAGAAACTGTATCCATGGAGATGCATGGGGTGGTGTGTCGCTGCAAGCACGTTTGTCCCTTGAAAAACAATCTCCACTGTGGAGTTATACTCGAGCACCCTTACTTCTGTTCCGCTGCTCGGCAACTGATAGATTAATGGAAGATAATCAGCTGTAAAATCGAACACCAGTGGTGGATCACTAGGAAATTTATCTCCATATACACCACTGATGTTATAATAGTAAGCTTGCAGTATGTCAACTGTAGGGGTATCGAAGCTTATGTTGTTTATACTTGAGGAGAACCGCGTCCCATTGGCCCCTGCACATGAATTATTGACACAGGGGTACGAGTTTACAGAAACAGTGTAAATCAGGTTAGTGCTCGTGCTCAATGGGACATTGCAAGGATGTTCCGCATCTGCTAAGCTTCGGAGGCCAGCCATGACCTGAACCGATGCATTTGTGTCATTGTATGCAGGAAGATAAGGCAAGGAGGGAGGTGAAGATGGAGTGTAGTATCCGCTGTACTGTACAATAGCTGTGGTGGTTGTGTTATCATAAAAGTCTTGATATTTCGGGGCAACAGAATAAGTTATAGCCGCCATGTAATAGTGATCCGGGCGTTGGTTAGCTTCTAGTAAGACATCGTAGGTTTGGCCAGGAAATATTGTGATATAATCTCGTGTCAATGGTTTCGTGTAGCTACCATCTGTTCCAACCACTGTCAATTTATGCTTGGCAATGGAGAAGAAGAGAGCCTCCTGCAAGGCAGCATTGATTATGCGAAGTAGATAGGTCTTTCCATGATCCACCGTTAGCTTGAATGTGCCTGCAATTAGAAAGAGAAAGTTGTATACTTATGACTAGCCAAAAGAAAAAAAAAAAAAAAAGTTTCCATGAGGATCCACCAATTATGAAGTGATCGATTGATTAGGGGGTGTAAATTTGGCTCCATAGTTCAAAATTATATTTGGACAAGCCTTTTTTTGTGTGTTAAATCATGGCTCTACCATCCTCATAGCTATATTCCTCTTTCTTAGCATTAAGCTTTAAACATGTTGATGTTAATAAGAAAAAGTAATATGGTTAACATACAAGAAAATGAAATCGTGTACAATTTTAAAATGGGAAGTTAAACTTTGTACCTGATTTTGAGCATGGATATAGATCACCGGGTTGTCCATTTATCAATAAAGCATCAGAGGGGTCGGGGTCACCTCCGGTTGCAAGCCCTTCATCTCGAACCGCATTCACATCATTCTTCCACCATTCTCCTGCATTTCAACAACTTCAATAATTTTAGATTTTGCTTTGTTGGTTAATTCATAATATGTAAATTAACCTTTAAAAGTAACAACACTTATACCTAATATGATGGGGACCTCTGTGTCAGGTTTTTGAAAAGGATACTTGGTTCCATTCTTGGGATAGATGATTATAGCTCCATGAACAGTGGCTCGGGTCCAATCACTGTGAGCATGCCACCATAGAGTGCCTTCTTCAGTGGAAAGGATAATCTTCTGGGTAAACTTTGACCCTGGCTGAATTGGGCATTGTGTGATATACTCGGGACCATCTGTCCATGGATATCTAGGCATGGTCACCCCATGCCTACAAAACCATAACTATACATTAAAACTAGTACTAATTTTCAAAGTAACAAAAGATGGCATGCAACAACATATTATCATAGTAACAAGAGGCATCAACTGTATTTCAATGGAGCTGAAGCAAATAACCCTAAAAGAAATAAAAGAATGTAAGCCATGTCTTTCTCTGAGACACACACAGGACCTACCAGTGAATGGTGATGTTTTCTTTTCCCCTGTTATAAACATCGACAATGATCGTCTCTCCTTTCATAGCATATATAGTTGGTCCCGGAAATTGTCCATTTACTGTTAAGATGTTCTTGGGGCTACAAAGCCTTGTATATGAAGCTTCCCTCACCTGCAACCAATTAAAAGTTAACCATGCAACCTCATCCCAAAAGAAATATTACATGCATGAATAGTTCCATCGATCCATTCATGTAAGTGTATAACCAATTAGAAATTGATGGCATGCATGAACAACTCAACGACACCAAGGTAATAGGTCATACGGTAGGAAATGAGAGCCATACTACTCCCTAAATATCATGATTAGAAGGTGGCGTTAAAGCGAAAATCATATATAGTATTTACCACAAAAGTAAGCCGACGGGTTGAAGCTTGGCAATGGATGCCACCACCAAAAACTAGAAACGCTAAAATTTGCAAGAGGAAAACCTTCATGATCAGCCACATTTTCCTTGGAATAAAAGCCTCTTCTCTTGTCCTAAACACAACTCCTTCAATTCTCTTACTACTTTTGATGTATTTCTTCATCTATGATTCATTATATAGGCATGGTAATTCTCTCGGGATACAATACTTCCTCTCCACGTGTCAATATAAGAGGAAGTGATTTGAATGTGTATTGGTTTTCAATGTTCTTTCAAGACGACTTCAATGAGCAGGACCACTTCAAAATAATTAATTATGATATTTTTGACAAGTTATCTACACGTTATTTTAGAATAAGTTTAAAATATTCTTTCACAAGTCCAACAAATGTTAATTAATTAAATATATGTCGAATACATTTAAAACTTTGACCTCCCGTATCAGACTCCGTAGTGCAAAGTTGTTTTCGTATTGTTAATACAATTTGTCATGATCGTTGTTTTCGTTTGAATGGGACAAAGTTGTTTCCAATTTTTTTTAAACTTGAGAATTGAGATTATAAAAGACAAGATGATAAGCTAATTTGATATTTCAGAATTTTCCATAAAAAACACAAAAATATATTTTGTAAAAAGTTGAAAATAGGATACAAACAACCCCTTGTAGTATCTTTTTTTTCTCAACAAAAAGCAATTTAATAATAATAATAATAAATAATTATAGATTTAAAATATATATATATTTTTCAAAACAAATGCAATCTATGATTTATGGAAAGATTTATATATTTTTAAATTATTTATAAACAGAAAAAATGATGAATAAATTTTAAAACGTGTAAAAATTTGATCAAGTTAATTTAAACTTTTTTATTTTTTCACTTTCTGTCTCCTATTTTTTTCTCACATTTCCTTTTAAGCTTTTGGAATAAATTCCTTACTATTTGTGGAGTTTTAATATAAATTTTTTTCTCTTTATGATACATATTCATGCAATATTTGGTTAAATTATTTTGAATAAATTACTTATATTTATCCTTTTAATTTTTCATGTCTTTATTTTAAAATGTTAAAAATATAGATTTATTCAAAAATAATAATAAAATATAAAAAGAATTAATAATGAAGTTCTAATATTTTATAAATTAAAATTAATTTGATAAGATAAATAATAAATTATATATTAAGACCGATATAATCTTGCTTATGAATATTTTTCTTCTTAACCATACCTATGTTAATTGCACTTATAAAATAATTTTAACATATGTATTTTTACTTATTTTATTATTTTTTTTGGAGTTTTTTCAATTATTTCCATAAATTTTGAATAAATATGTTTTACTTCACAGAAATTGTTGTCAAAATATCCATATATCCTAAAATTTAAGTACCGATGTTTAAAATTTAAAAAGGAAATGAAAATATGATTAAAATAAACCTGATACAATTACTCTATAAGAATGGATCCTGTTTCTAACCTTTTAACGCACAAATTTGGAAACCTAAACCTATGGATTGTTTCTTTCCTATAATGGAATCCTATATTCCTTCTCAAAGCGGCGCTGACTTTTCCCTTCCTACCAAATACAAAGAGAAAATCTTGACTAATCTTGATAAAGGTTTATTTTATCTATATATGGGAGGTCAAAGTTTTAAAAGTATTCTACATATATTTTAAATTTATTCTAAAATAATGTGTTTGATTAATTTCTTGGTCAATTCTCAAAGTCAAACTTGTATTTTGAATTGGAAAATTCAAGATATTCTAAGAAACTCGTCTTCTACAACACACAACCTGATTGAAGCTGAGCTGAGAGAAATTTTCACAATTGTTAGCATTCTTCAGGCATTTGGTTTATTTAAATTTTGGTAAGTAATCAAATATCATACACAACCTGCTCTTTGAAGTGGTCCTGGAAGAACATTCAAAACCAATACACATTCAAATTACTTCTCTTATATTGATACGCGGCGAGGAATTGTTGATACCCAATCCACATGTGATCTGATTTAATGAATCTGTGCCCTTCATCCGAAGAATTCCGGTGTTCTGGATTGATGGGAGCAAAAAGGTGACCAGTTTTACCTTGAGTCAAATTCAAATGACAAAATATATTACCAGGGCAATCATGGACAGCACCCTTAACTGCAAAAATAGCGCACACAGCCAATCCCATCAACCTAGTATTACACCAATTTGGAGGCAGATGTACCATATTACTGTGGAGCCTATACTCTGTTGGCTGAACCACTCAGGAATTCAACTTCCAGGAACAAAACTACTGGATTCAATATGTGGAGTATATGGCACCATCTGGGTTATGAAAATCCATGTCAAGTTATATGGAAATAATGTAGGAGTAGTGCTCAAAGGAGTATAAGAATTATTCCATAGGATTTAACTGATTTACTTTTACAATATGATCAAGAGAGAGAGGAGAGAAACCTGAATTGGGAATTGAAATCTTGGTAATTTATTTGCCAGACTTTGCATTTCCCTTAATGTAGCTGCCACAAAGTTGCTGCTTCCATTCTCAGACAGTCTGAAGCAATTAGAAAATGTGAATCGGAGGCCCCCACATTCCGTGGATCTGTAGACACTTGATGGACACAAAATGTTTTCCGTAACTGTGCAATCATGGGCATCTATTTCTTCTATACTTGATGGAAGCTCTGGTAATGATTGAAGCCTCTTGCAATAACCCAACCTAAGGCCTTTGAGCTGTGAAAGTTGATTGAGGCTTGTAGGTAGAGTAACAAAATTATTTCTGCTCAGATCTAAATATTCCAATAAGCACAGAGAGCTAAAGTCATTGGGAATTGCTCCTTCCAATATGTGGCAATCACTTAGATTTAACTTTCTTAGGGATCTTAAACCAAAGAAAGAATGCAGTTGCAAACCCCCAGAGCGTGGAATTTCTGCGGGCAACAACTGGAAAGAGAGGAGTGAATTCCTTGGATTGGATTCTAGTCCTTTACATCCCTCAAATGATAACACTTCAAGGTATTCCAAAAGAGAAATAGAGGGTGGCAGCTCTTTTATAGCAGTTCCAGCACCTTCGAGCTTCTCTAAACCTTGTAGGCTCCCCAAACCCTCTGGCAAATTGTCTAGTTTTGAGCAACCAGATAGAATAAGAGTTTGAAGAGATTTCAACTTACAAATGCTATGTGGAAGAATTGCAAGGCTTTTGCATTCTCTCAGATTCAACAGAACAAGTCCACTTAGATGTTGGATTGATGAAGGTAGCTCTTTTAGAGCAGTTCCATCTAAGAAAAGTTCCAACAAACTCCCCATATTTTCCAAGACTTCTGGAAGCTCTTTGAGTTTTAAGCAATCTGAGAGAATAAGAATTTCAAGGGATCTCAAGCTATAAATACAGCTTGGTAATGACTCAAGGCTTTGACAGTTCCTCAGATTTAATAAAACAAGTCCAGTCTGGTCTTTGTTGCTGCCGGAACGGTTGGGGGAGTTGGCTTTAGTGAGGTTCCTCAAGATTTCTCTTTGTGTGCTCTGATGCTGTTCAATAATTTTGATCGCTTCAAGAACCAGAGACGGCTTCAGGTTTTCACTTTCAAGCAACTACATTCTGCGACTGGTGGTTTTGGCAAAATCTAATGTGGTTGATCATGGTGGGTTTGCGTTGGTCTATCGAGGAGTGCTTCATGATGGTAGGAAAGTAGCTATTAAGCTGATGGATCGGGCAGGAAAACAGGGAGAAAATGAGTTCAAAGTAGAGGTGGAGTTACTGAATCGGTTTGGATCCCCATATTCGCTGGCACTGCTTGGGTATACTGTTCAGATAATAACCATAAATTGCTGGTTCATGAGTTCATGGGCAAATTTAACCATAGGCCCACCACCAATGAGCCTGTATGCTAAGTTCGTGAAACGAGGCCTAAACTTAGGAGGCCCAGTTTGGTTCTCTTGAGATATCTTGAAGGACTAGTCCAGAAAGACAAGGTTCATTTGAGGCTTACAAGTACGTAGAAGATATCCTTAAGTGGCTGCTCAAGTTTCTGATAATGGCCCCTGTGTGACTTACATTGACAAAAGAGATTCTGGAAATTTCGTTAAGATGGTTCACAATGGTATTGAATATGGTGATATGCAGCTGATTGCAAAGGCCTATGATGTGCCAAATCAGTCGGTAAGCTCTCTAATGAAGAATTGCGTGATGTTTTCTCGGAGTGGAACAAGGGGGAGCTTTTGAGCTTCTTGATTGAGATTACTGCAGATATCTTCGGTATTAAGGATGATAAAGGAGAGGGGTGCGTTTACGAGGGTTTGATTCAGGCGTTCTGTGGGTTAACCTTTGTGTATGTGTTGCTTGGGCTGAATGGTCACTTGGCTTATGGTGATCAAACTCTGGATATTGTAACGCTTAATCTTCCACAATGCTGGTCATCCATGGTGGTGCAGTTTGGGTTGTGCATAGGTACAATTTGTTGTGTTCGTTGATAGATTTCATGAAGCTGAGAAGGCGTTTGCTATAAAGATGTAACAAGGGTTGCCGTACAAACAAAGTCTCTGAATTCTTTGAACGGGAGGTCCCTTAATGGGTGCAAGGCTGCTAGGTTTTGCAATTCTTAGACCATACTTGCAGCAACCGGCCATCAGTCATAACCCAAGTAGTGCTACTGCCATACATGCCTCGTTCTTGCTGGAAGAAATTTAAACTAATTCCTGAGGAGCAACTTACAGCAACTGTGATATCTGAAGGACTGCAATTAATTCTTGCCGGTTTTGGAATATGATGCACCCAGTTCCTATGGTTTCTCTCAATCTATTGTGACCCATAAGGCCTTCCAAGGGTTTGAGGACAACCCCCTCATATTACCTCACTCCATTTACATTGATTCATGCAAATCTGCTACTCATCGGACGAGTGATAGTAAAGACACTTGGGAAAGTTGGGATATAACGGGAATGGGCGTTATATCAATGTGCATGGGAAACCTCTTTCAGATGTTACTTTACTTGGACCTGGTCACCATCCCAATCCAGGTTCTGGTCAGAATTAGGAACCAACTCAATAGGAGAAGACTTGTGAGCATAGTGATTTTGGTTACTCAGCAAGGGTGATCTTGATCATTCTTCTATACCATTTTCCAGAATGGGAGACCTGTGGTTCCAGCTCCTGAATGCCATTTGGACAGTAGCATTGAGAAATCCATCGCTCCCTTGATGATGATCTAGTTCCATGCAGCGTTTCAGCAGCTGCTTCAGTGTAGAATTTCTGGCACTTTGCTAAAATCACTTGCAAGCCAGAATTTTCAGAATCTCTGCCTAAAGCATCTGTTCGAAACTAAGATGTTGTTCGAATGGAAGCTAGATATGAGGTGCAGAATGTCAGGAGCAGGATGCTATCTCAGTGGGGAATTTGATTACATTGAACAAAAGCTTGATGGAACCCCCACACAAAAATTTTCTTTTCAAAACTTTTTCTTTCTTGCTGCCAGTTTTTCACTCAACCACTGACCCTTTAGTTTCAAAATTTGTTTCGGTAACTTTAGAATATTTTTAAAAAAATTTCAAAACTTGTATGACTTCCTCACTTCTTGAACTTGAATTTAAAGTTTGTTTGAGATAGAAAGCCATTCTGGAATAGAAGATATAAACAAGTCTTTAGGGGGGTTCCGTTTTCACCCAGTTCTGGACACCCGAGATATTTTTACAAAAATGAAATACCAGACTACTTTTTAAATTTTATTCAATATTTTTACTCAATTCTAGGCTTCTTGAAATTCATTTTAGACACATAAAATACTAGAAAATATGTCTTTTTGAGGGAGATATGATTTTTCAAAGTCGCATCTACTGTGCATGCTATATTCTGGACATCTGATTAGCTTGAGTGTTTTAAAAATATTTTTGAGAACTATCCGACCCTAAATTTATTTTTTATGTGATATAATCACTTTGAAATATGTATTTGATTTTTTTTATGATTTTATGTGATCATTTACTATTTTTTAAAAATTCGTTTATGCATGTTACTTTTTCTTATCTAATCTGGACTTTGTAGAACCTTTAGGTGTCTTTGCTGTAATCTGTCCTTTGAATGAGTGTTCGGCTTTTGGTATGTTGATCTAGATGTTTAGAGTTATATCTTGAAATTTTTTTCATAATTAAATTCCACTCTAAGCCATTTTTTTAGAAATTGTTTTATGATGCTTCCTTTTCTAACTACATGCTGATGGTTTTATACTTTGCTTAAAATTGTTATTATTTTTAGAGTCATTGGGTTTATCTTAGCTCAATTTTAGGCTTTGACACTGTATATTAGATATAGTGGTTATGTTATATAATTTATGCTTGTCCTAACCACTCTAGCACTTTTGGGGAAATCTTATAAAATATACTTGTTATCCAAGTACGCTCTCTATCCTCTAATTCCAAAATTCTATGAAAATGCATGTTATCATAAGCTATATCCATGTCTTTGTGTACTATGCCCTTGTTTGATGTCATACTTGATTGCCTTGATGGTTGTTCGATCATCTTTGATAAAAATACATGTTATGTGTCATGTTTTCAAACTAACCTTTGATGCCTTTTGCTGGCGCTTGAGAAGCGGTTCAGGTACGCACCCTAACTCTCCTTTATTGTGATTTGATCTTATTTGGCATGCTATTTTTTGAAAATCACCTTAGTCTACCTAGATACCCTCAATTAATCAATTAATTGTCACATTCCCCTCAACTTGGTCAATAGAGACCTTTATAGGGCTTAGAGGGGTGCTACCTCCTAGAAGTACCTTCCTAATAAGTAACCTGATCCCCAAATCTAGACTCGGGTTTTTCAAAGACACGCTTTTTCAAAAGCTATGGAGTCATTTTTTTTAGGGTTTTATTTCTTATTTTATTTTCCCTTTAGAAAAAAATAAAATAAGTAGCGACTCCGATTTTTCCAAAAATTAATTTTTCACAAATAAAAAGCAAGTCTCGCCGATCGAGTGGGGGCGCACGTGAAAAATGCGGGTCCACAGTAGTGTTCAAGGAAGCAAGTATGAAGATAAAAGAAAATGCATCTACTAAAACAGAAACTCAAGGAAAAGTTAGCAAAGGATTCAAATCAAATAATTCCCCCAGCTTTATATCTACCTTTGCATACATAAATATGCAATACCTTATTAAAATTGTACATATATGTGAGTTTCTCAAATGAGTTGAAATTATCCAAACTTCCTCTTCACCTAGAGCTTATATATACAAAAAGGGAACACACACAAAGCTCATGTATTTAGGTCTTACTGTGTTTCTAGACTGACATCTTCATGAATCCACAATCTGCTGTGTTTTTCGGGATATTTAAGAGACTCTTGCCAAACAATTTCCCAACCCATTTCTTGTAACAAATCATGCATGCACAACTTATTATCTGAAACAATAATGAGTGACTTATCAACGAGAACCCTTATTCCAATATTCGGAAAGAAACCACAACTCTCTAGTATTTCTGTGACGAAATCTTTGTCCTCTCATTTACAAAAGCATGCGATGTCGAGAAATATATCTCTCTTTGTCATCTATTCCATCAAAACCCATTTTAAGCACATTCTGAATTTCCATGTTGGGAATTCTTTTTAGTTTGTCCAATTCACTTTTCCATTCAAGTATGCTCTTGCTATACAAAAAAGCACCCAAGACTTTAAGAGCTAAGGGAAGACCCTTACTATGAGCCTGTTTGGCAATGATTTTAGAAAGTGTTTTTAAATTTTTTAACACTTAAAATTTTTTATCATTTAAGTGTTAAATAAACTAAAAGCGTTTTTTAGAATCACTACCAAACGCAACTTATACTGTATTACATCATAGCATAGCTGCATATAATCTTCTCCAAGGTGGTTATGTTTAAAGGCATACTGACGAAAGAGCTGAAAAGCTTCACTATCCTCTAATCCCCTAACTTCATAAATTGCACTGACTCCATGTGTAACAAACAAATGCTTTTCTTTGCTTATTATAATAATTCTACTTTTTGAACCAAACCAATCATGGTTTCCTGCTAAATATTCTAACTGTTCCAAGTTATCTACATCATCAAGAACAATAAGAACCTTCTTAGAGTGGAGTCTATCCTTACAAAATTGATTCTTGTATTGGAAATTCCTACATTTGGATTTCCATCCTTCAATGTCTTTGAGAGAAGTTCCACTTGTAAATGATCTAGACCACGTTTTTGTGAGCCTTCTCTAACATTTGCAAGAAAACAGCAACCTTCAAATTGAGTGTAAATTTGCTCATAAATAGCTCTAGCAATAGTTGTCTTACCTATGCCACCCATGCCCCAAATTCCTACACTTCGAACATTATCCAACCCAATACACAATGGTGAATCCATTGCCTTTAGGCGGGAATCCATTCCAACCATCCCTTCAGCATAGCTCGAGGATGTACCAATCAATTTATTAGATATATCTGTGACAAGTTCCGAAATAAGTATAGATTCATGCTTGCAAATTTTGAGGACAAAAAACCAATCATTTAATGAATTTAAGGATCCATTAAAAAAACAAAAGAAAAATTAGATAAATCATCAGTGATTTAGTCTTGTTTTTGGCAACTTAAAAGTCATATGGCAAGCTTATATCTCAGATTTTTTCCAATGTAAGTGTATGTGTGTGTGTGTGTGTGTGTGTGAGAGAGAGAGAGAGAGAGAGAGAGCTGTATTGCTATCTAGACAGACAGACAATCTGTAACGACCCGCTCCCAATCGTGTAGATATTGTCCGCTTTGGACCCACAATCCCATGGGACACAATGAGGACGTTGTGTTTGCATGGGGGGGTGTTTGTGATGTCCCACATCGGATAGGGGAGAATGTTTCTGGCGTTATATATGTAGAGACTCCTCTTAACCAAGTAGACGCATTTTAAAGCCGTGAGGACCCCTTTGGATCCAAAGCGGACAATATCTACACGGTTGGGAGCGGGTCGTTACACAATCAAACTAGATTATAATAGCAAGCATCTGCCGCACTTCCTAGTAGTCTGCATGAGGAACTTCTCAGAAGTGGTCAGGATAGAAATACTAGAAAAGTCAGTGGATGCATGTTTAAGACTGCAATAGCATTGATTGACAGTAGGATTACCAATTCCAAGTTAAGCATATTGGCAGGCAAAAATTCTCTTCCAAATGGTTGAAAAAATTAGGGATTACCATCCAAAAGGTTTTAAAAGCATGACTATCCAATGGGGTTGGGGCACACTACTTAGGCATGGAAGAGAGCATGCCAAGGGGTCATTGGAAAGGATGAAAAAGCATTAATCCAAGGTCAACTTACCAATGTAATAAAGCACACTAAGGGCAAATATGCTCAAGATAAGGTAAAAGGTTTTACAGTGCAGTCATAACATTCTTGCTCAATGTGATAAGGACTGACCAATGTGTAGCTTCAAACACCTTCTGCAGAAAGAAGGGAAAGGGTCATTGATATTATGGTCAAGTGGGTTGAAATCACAATTCGATGAGGGTCGAGAAAAGTTCGATGTGTTGGTGGATTGGATCCAAGTTATTCCATCTTCATAATTTTGATCACAGCCATGGAGAGATTTCCTTGCATATGTGAGATCATGTTCATCTAAACATCATTCAGTCACAGGCAGCAAAATACAACTTAATCCATACACGGGTTTAAGTTAATCATCTTGGATCAATCTCTCTATGGATCATCCTATGATTTCCAATTTTATATGGCTATGCAAGCTTTAAAGTTTCAGCATCATTACATCATACACCTAAAAGGCAAAGGAAAAAAATTGCAGTTAAAAATACCTATCTCGAGAATCCCATCCAGAAATATTGGCAGCTTCAGTCAAAGCCACTCTCCACTTGATCACTTTCTCCATCTCCTCCTTATAAACCTCTTCATGCTCAGCAAGACTCCCTGTCTGTTTCCTCACATGAAAGGGATCCACATTGTTGAAAACTGGTAAACTGGTAAAGTTTCGATCTACTCTTTCAGTAAAGTAGTCAGACTACTTTGGAATCAAAAGGCCAGCTTTTTATAATTTACAAAATAAGTTTGTTTGGGCCGCTTAGCTTTATCGTTAGGAAAGTTCTTCACATCCAACTTTTTATGTAGTTTTACCCTCTTTTTTTAAAAAAATTTTTGCCACCTGTCACTTGGACATTGGAGGGAAGTTTTCCAAGTATGAAAAATTGACCTTGATACCTTAATCAAACCCGAAGTTTAATACAATGTTTTCAAAACTGGTTTTAATGGTCGGGTGATTGATCGAATCAATAATATCGTAAATATATAACACATATTTTATTAAAATTAAAAATAATTTTAAAAATTTAAAATTAAAAATTAATAACATTCATTTCTTCATTTATTTTAATATATATTAATATTTTAAATTTTATTAAACAAAATATCTTTAATATTTAAATATAAAAATATATTGAAAATAAAAGAAAATTTGTATTATATAATCTTATATATATTGTTTTTTGAAATAACATATGTAATTTATTTTATTTTTTTTATAATTTTTAACATCAACAAAAGAGTAATAGAGTGGTGCAACCATTCTACCTTGTACTTGTCGTCCAAGTTTATTTTTCTTTAAATTAGCCACTACAATGATGAAATAAAAGGAGATAAGAAAGAGTGTTATAAGTCTCATTCATTCATTAAAAAGTGGGTGTTGAATGTTGGGTTACGAGTGATAGGCAATCTAGCCCATTTTGCCAAAAAAGAAAAGGACATTTAACCGTTTGATTCTTGAAGAATCGTCCGACTCTATTGATCTAATAATTGGTTCAAATAGTTCAAAATTGGTCCAATAAATATACCCTTCAAAAGGAGAAATTGAACCGGAAATGTCGCTTGGTGGTTGGATCAACTAGACCAATTGATTTGGTTCAATTTTCAAAAAATATTGCTTTAACAAGTATGATAATCAAAACATAGAAAAAAAAAAAACTATTTACCAAGAAATGAGATTATTATAAAATAATAGAAAATGTAATCTATTTTAATGATATGATAACTTGTAACTAGATGAAACTTTGACCGACAAAGAAAAAGCAAAAAACCTTAAGGAATTAGAAAATATTATCTTTTATATTAAACTTATCTTTGTGTAAAAGCTCTCAACAATTAACTATATGTTTTCATAAAGCTTTATTTAGGCAATGCTACATTTTTGGAAATTAAAAAAAAAAATGTAAGAAAAATAAAAAATACATAAAATTAATAATTATTATTTTTTCATTAATATAAATTAAATAATTTAAAATACCTAAGTTTTTCAAAAATTTTAATCATGGTAGTGGGCCTTTGATCAACCAAAGAGAGCCCATGCATCATCTGCCATAGTGAAGCACAACAACCTTATAATAGTGATGTCACATAGCAATTCATTATTCATTATTTTGTTTTCCCTTTTCAATGTGGATTTTCTTAAAGCTATTAAAAAAACACACAATATCAAGATTTGAGCGTGGGTCTTTCACAATATCTTTTATATACTAATAATTATAAATTAATTAAAATGAAATTATTATAAATAAGTTAATTTTAATTATCTTATATGTCTCATATATAGTGATTAAATATATGACAAATATAAATTTATAGATAAAATTATTAACATTTTCAAATAAAAAATATAAATATATATCAATATTTTTTTTTATATTCTTCAATATATCTAAACTTAATGCATTATCATTTTAGTATTAATGTTTCCCAATTCAGTATATTATTGTCTAATATTACAAATTTATTATACATTTATCAATTTTTCTTAAAACAATTTCAATATATACATTATTATTTTTCTATCATTTTTTGAGTTATTTCCAACATTTCATGAGTTTTTATCAATTTCCATCTCATATATATATATATATATATTTCATAATTTTCATTGATATTTCTTTATATATCTATAAACTACAAATAATGATATATCGGTAAAAATCAATATTTTCATTCTTACTTAACATAAGAAAGAAAATTATTCAAATGATGTGTAAATTAATGTGACCTCCTGATGAGAATGACAACGACAACCATGAGTCATAGTTAGTGTATGTGTGTGGTAAATTAACTTAGTGTTTGATAAAATAATTATTTATCATCATTTAAAATTTAAAAATAAATTTAAATATTAAATCAAAATAATTAACTTATTCTAAATACTAAATTTTTTTATTCTCTTTGTTCATATTTGGTGATAATCATGCTTTATTTTTAGAATTCTTTTTTTCTAGTAAATATTTTGTAGTTATTTTGTAGCTTCACAATAGTACTTTTTAATATAAACATTTAACAAGCTTAAGTTTATGAAGATAAATTAATGAGTTTAAATATATCAATATAATAACTTTAAAAAAATTAAGTTTATTTTACCAAAATTAAAGTAAAAATAATTCATCTTAAAATTAATTTCAATAATTAAGTGATAAGGATTAAGTTTTATCATACACTCTCTTAATTAATAAATGACATAACTTCTTTCAACAACTTCTTCATTCTACTTTTGAAAAAATAAATTAAATTAAATTTAAAAATTAACGTGATATTTATTTATTTATGCCTAAAATTTAAATATACTTGAATTTGACTTAAATCTAAATATAGCTTAATATCATTAAGTGTTTAGACTTTTTTTTATTAGTGTCTAAATATTATTAACTGTTAAATTGTTTATTTTTATTAATATCATAATATGTGAAGTGTTAAATTTATTTATTTTTGCTTAAAAACATTTATAAAAGTAATTGTTATATTTCTTCTTATTTTAATTTGAAAAGTTATAATTTAACAAAATAGTAATTTGATTAACACATCTAAAAAATATTATAATAAATTATCAAAGTAAAAATTCTATAATGATAATTATGTAATTAGTAAATTATATTACTGTACAATCCATTGTTCCATGTCGTATATTATAGCATAGTTGTACATACCCATCAGTACATAGACATTACGGTATAAAGATGGCGTAGGAAGAGGCTCCAGGTTTACTAGTTCACACTCAACCATAGCAATAGGGAATATATTGCACATTATTTCCTTCTAAAAGAAAGGTAGAAAAGGCCTTAGAAATGGACTTTTAGATAAAACCTAAGGGTGGCAATGAGATGAGTCCAAGAAGTATCATCTCAATCTCAATCTTATGTCATTTATTTATATTAAATGGGGTGAGATAAGACAAAATCATATTCGAACCTATCTTGAACTTGGTTCGAGGGCAAGAAGGGTCTCTAAAAAAATTAGTCTCATTGTCATTCTTAGGTACGCATCTATACCAATGAAAGTTTTTACATCTATTCAAAAATTCAATGTTCCCGATGTTAATTAACTTCACCAAACTACATACATTTAATATGCATGAAAAAGTGTCAAAATTCTCAACCAATCAATGACATAAACTACAATCAAGTTTAGTACATCATAATCCTAAAATATCTCCAAAACCCATTTCTTGTAAGACCCCCTTTTGATTAGGTTGCAAGTGTTGAAGTACTTTATACACCTAATTAGGCGAACAACAAGTGTCAAGATAAGACTACAAGCCATACATATACATATGCATATAAATTTAAAATTAAAAGAAAATATTATTAAATTTTAAAAAGATAAATTTCAATTTTTTTTTTTACCTTTCATACATTTTTTGAGCTTGTATCCTTTTGTTTTACATATTCATTAGTGCATTTCTTCCAAAGTACACATAAACTCATGCATCAGCCATCCCATCCTCTGTGAACGCCCTTACTTAGCTCTATGATTTAAAGCATAAAATGAGTTATTCTTATATTTAATAGCAAATATTCTATATCTATACTTTCACATCTCTGGTTTTCTTTCTTTAAAATATTTATTTAATTTTGAATGTGCCGAATACCCCCTTCCATCAATTCCAACTGCAGCAACTGCCATTCAAAGATCCCATGCCTATGCTACCCACATATTCACAAGCCACCAACATACTATTAAACCCATGCATGAACCCACAGCCAGATACCCATTTTTTCCTCCATCCATCAACCACCTTCTTACTCCCGCCACCGCCACTGCTCACCATTCCCACTTCTCCTCCACCACCATGGCCACCACCGCTTCCGGCTCTGTCTTTCTCCTTCTGCTCCTAGCCTCCGGCGCTGCCGTCGACGGCAGAGTCATAAGCAACCGCACATCGTCCACCGGCCTAGTCTCTGACGGCGTCCACGACAACCGCAATGGTTTGCCTTATCTTCTTCTCAGGTCTTTTTCCGCCGTTTCAGCCTCGGATTCATGTGAACATACAGCAAACCCAGATAGAAATCAAACCTCCACAATCCGCTCACCTTTCCGATGCCGGTGATGATCAAGTGCGAGAACAGCAGGTTCGGTTCTTCAAGTCTGGCTCTCGGAAGAGAGAGGACAACTGGGTCATCTCCCTCTTCGTGGTCCTCCACATTGGGCCCTTCTTGCATCGCCTTGGATTTGAAGCTGACCGGTTTAGAACCATAACTCCTGCCCGTAAGAGAGATCACCATAAGCCGTGCAAGGAAGCTTGCCAGTCACGTTCTCTGACTGCCATGCATCCGGTGAAGCGGTTTTGTGAGAAGTCTCCAGAAGAGAATCTTTTCGGTTGCGGGAATATAAAGATCACGCCAGAAAGAATAAAGAGGGCAGTTCTAGAGACTTCGGAGGAGGAGAGAGGAAAGGAAAACTGACATAGAGAGTCTCTGTTTCTGGGCGTTTTTTGGAAGAGAGTTCAAAGATCTTCTTTCTGTAGAAGATCATCACATACACCGATTCAAAGAATTTAGAGAGCTTCTCGTCATTCTAGACCTTCATGAACATCTCCTTCACGGCAGCATTGGCATCCCGATTCCTGAACCTCCATGATCGTGCACAAGTTCTGAAAGAAGAGACGATAATCTCTTCATCGTCTTCACTCTCTATAGTTGTATCTCGAAGGTTATCCCGGTTTCTATGTGCATTGGGTCTCCATAGATGAACTCGGATTTTGCATTGATCTGAATCTCAAGCATGCATTATTTCCATTTGTGCTGCCAAACTTGGTGTTTTTCTTCATTTATTCTTCACCCCAACAGTTGGTGTTGTAGTAATAATGGCAGTTGTAGTAAATAATACACAATTGGTTATGGGATAATGTTGATGCTTGTTGATTTTTTTAATAAAAGCTACATATAGAAAAGTAGATGTATAACCAGCCATAAGTATTTTTCTCATAAACCCCAAAACCCTAGTCTCATATGTCTTATTTTTTTCTTCTACATGTTTAGTGTTGTCATTTTATTTCTAAGTAAAATATTCGATTTCTTCTACATGTTGAGTTATTTTTTTCTCCTTTTCTTCAAAACTTCTTTTCATCTAAATAAGTCATTGGATAATCACATGATAATTGGCTTTGAATAAATTCTCCTCATTTTGATTCATAGAAATTTGATTTGTCTTAATTTTCTAAAATAATTCACACATGTACACTTACATTTGTCTTAATTTGGGCAGCATTTATTTTATACCTCATTCGTAACAAGATCAATCTTAGTCTCTTTTTATAATGGATTGCTTTTGTATTTAAAACCTATCTTAGTCTCTTTTAAGTAGAAAATTTCAATTTCTAAAAAGAATAATGCTGCCCATTTTATTCGGTACGCAACTTTGAAAGGTTTTAAAAATGAATTTTGGTTTTAAATATACGTGAATTAAAATTCATAGTTCCAACTAGTGGATTTTTTATGAATGAATTCATGTAGATTAAAATGGGATTTAATGAATCCCTACATACAAATTTTTTTTCAAAAATAAAGTTTTCCATTGACACTATTAGTAGCCTACTGCATATTTGAACTTATAAATTATAATTTGACCATTTAGAAGCTCTTTAAAATTTTTCTAATTATTCCATGATATTCTAGACTCTTTGAATTTTATTTTAGAATTTTATTTTATCAAAAATGATTTCTCAATTTGAAGATACAAATCAATCTTTTAGGAGATTCAGCTTTCACTTTGTTTTTAATACTCAGTTTTGTTTTGCAAAATTAAATTATTAAATGATTTCTTTAAATTCATTGAATATTTTTCCCTTAATCCAGACTTTTAAATTTAATTTTTGACATATAAAATATTAAGAAAAGATTTATGAAATGAGAGATATAATTTTTTCCCCTGGAGCTGAAGGATGCTTACTTATTTTTAAATATGTCATGAATGTAACATTGCCTTGTGATTATTTTTTATTCAAAATAACATGTTAGCTAGTTGTACGAATTTTTGTATGATTTTAGGACATCTCCAAGTTAATTAAAAAAATCAATTGTTGAGTATTTTAACAAAATGCCCTGTTCTGAACCTACTAATATTATTATGAAATCTAGTACTAAATGAGAGCTAATTGATTAATTGGATCATTGGATGATAAAGTAGACATATAGAAGATATTCTTTGAAAATTTTCATGATGAAATTCAACTTCTAGATATTTGTTTTAGATTTATTCTATAGAATCCCCTATTTTGACCATTTGCTGATTTTTTATTTTTTATTTTTATTTTTTGTCAAAGAACTCATTTGCGAATAAATTTGACATTGATTATATATAAGTTTAGTTTGTAATTTCTTTTTGAATTCATAACTATTATTTGTGAGTTAATCTCATTTCTATGAAAATGCTTTAAGATGCTAAAACAGGTATGCAAACCCTCTCTTCATAATTTATTTAAATTAAAACTTATTATGTGATTATTTGTGTTTGTTAGTGATTTCAAAATTCTTATCAATCTACCTTTCTAAAAATTAATTCTCAATTTTTCAAATTCATCTTAGACATTGTTAGGTTATGAAAAATCATGCAACTACTTTATTTCAGTATGCATGCTTACTTTGGTTTTCAATGATTTTCAATTCTCTTACACTTGAATAAAATTTATAACTCTAAAATAATGGAGTAATTTATGGCCTTCATGAGCTTCATCATGATTATTGAGGGTTTAGGGAAGTGTGGATCAATTCATGAAAAATAAATCAGGCCTTGGTGAAGCCCTACATTCTAAGTTTCCAAAACAACCCCTTAAGTTATGAGTTTTTGACCTTCAAGATATTAAATTGAGTTTGGACACTTTAGAAATGATCAAAAAAATATTTTTCATGCTTGGATGACTTTTTAAACTTCTTAAAAGTGTTGGAGAAATTTTATTTTGAACAAAAATCACTCTCCAAGCTAATAAATAAAATTAGTTTTTTCAAAAGGTCTAGATTCAATTCAATTTTTGATACATAACATGTTTCTATAAAATTAAATTGGTTTGATAGGTTTTTAATTTATTTTGATATTTTTCTCATATTTTAGACTTCTCAAATAGAATTTTAGGCTTTTATTTCACTCAAAAACAATTTTCCATGTATGAGAAACAAACCCATCTTTTTGTGTATTGTGCTAATTCCAATACATAGATGTTGAATGTTTAATTAAAATTTTGACTTGATGAATATATTTTTTAATATCCTAAATATTTTTCATGTAATTTAGACATCTCAAATAAGTTGTAAATTTTTAGTTTGATTTTATCACTCTTAAGATTGTTTTTAAAATTCAACTTTACATATAATCATATTCTGTCCTATTTTTGAATGATCAAATTTTTTATTAAATATGGGATATATGTTGTATAATTAGGATTGTTGGACACTTGGGTTCTATTCTAAACTCATTAAGGTTGATGCCTTTTTTTTGTTTTTGATTTAATATCACTTCTAGCTATTTTTTTACGGATTTATTTTGTGCATGTATATGTTATGTCTTGTTTTATGAGTGATCCTAAGTTTAATTAAATCTAGGATAATCCGAGTATAATTAAGTTTCTGGGGCACTTGCGTTTATTCGAAACTCTTTAAGGATGATGTACGATTTTTGTTTTGATGAAATATCACTTCCAAATATTTTTTACGGATTTATTTTTGCATGCCACTATTATGACTGTTGTGTAATTTATATGTTTTTATTTATTCAACATCTTTCCACATATTTTTGAATTTCTTTGATCCTTGATATGTGTTGTGGACATGTTGTATGTATTTGATAAACCTATATTGTCATTGCTTTGTTTCATGATCTCATATTTAGTTTAGTTTTGAGAAATTATTAATTTGGTTGCTTTGTTGATATTATGTTCGGTTTAATTATCTTAAAAATCATTAGTTTGATTATTCTGTTAATCTCATGCTTAGTTTAGTTTTTAAACATTATTAGTTTGGTTGCTTTGTGGATATTACTCGTAGTTTAGTTTTTATTAAGAACCATTAGTTTGGTTATTCCATTGATCTCATGTTTAGTTTAATTTTTAAAAACTATTGGTTTAGTAGCTTTGCTGATATTATGCTTAGTTTAGTTTCTTTAAAAAATTATTAGTTTGGTTATTCTTTTTATCTCATGCTTAATTTAGCTTTTAAATATTATTAGTTTTGTTGTTTTGTTGATATTATGCTTAGTTTAGTTTCTTTTAAAAATCATTAGTTTGGTTATTCCATTAATCTCGTTTTTAGTTTAGTTTTTTAAAAATTATTACTTTAGTTGCTTTGTTGAGGTGATGTTGGGTATAATTCTTTTAAAAATCATTAGTTATTTTAGTTCATTAATAAAATTGGTCCCATATTTGAAAGTTCATGTTTTTAGTTTGGTTTAATTTAATTTGGTTCATTTTAATTAGTTTAAGTACTCTTATAGTTTTAGTTAATTCATTAATAAAATTGATTATATATTTGAAAGTTCACGTTTCTATTTTACTTTTATTTAATTTAATTCATCTATTTAGTTTAGGTAAGTTCATAATTTTAGTTCATTAATAAAATTGATCTCATGTTTGAAAGTTCATGTTTTTAGTTTAGTTTGATTTAATTTAATTCATCTCTTAAGTTTAGGCACTTTTATAATTTTTGGTTCATTAACAAAATTGATTATATGTTTGAAAGTTTATGTTTTTAGTTTGGTTTGATTTAGTTTGACTCATTTTAATTAGTTTAGGTACTTCTATCATTTTAGTTCATTAATAAAATTGATCCCATATTTGAAAGTTCATGTTTTTAGTTTGCTTTGATTTAATTTGGTTCATTTTAATTAGTTTAGGTACTTTTATAGTTTTAGTTCATTAATAAAATTGATTCTATGTTTGAAAGTTCATGTCTTTAGTTTACTTTGATTTAGTTTAATTCATCTATTTAGTTTAGATACATTTATAAATGGTTTTAGTTCATTGATAAAATTGATTCTATGTTTGAAAGTTCCTGTTTTTAGTTTACTTTGATTTAATTTGGTTCATTTTAGTTAGTTCAGATATTTTTATAGTTTTATTTCATTAATAAAATTGATCCCATGTTTGAAAGTTTAAGTTTTTTAGTTTGCTTTGATTTAATGGTTCATTTTCATTAGTTTAGGTATTTTTATAGTTTTAGTTCATTAATAAAATTGATCCCATGATTGGAAGTTCATGTTTTTAGTTTACTTTGATTTAATTTAATTCATCTATTTAGTTTAGGTACTCTTATAATTTTAGTTCATTAATAAAATTCATCCCATATTTGAAAGTACATGTTTTTAGTTTGCTTTGAATTAGTTTGACTTATTTTAATTAGTTTAAGCACTTTTATAATTTTAGTTCATTAGTAAAATTAATTCTATGTTTGAAAGTTCATGCTTTTAGTTTAATTTAGTCAAACTCATTTTAATTAGTTTAGGTACTTCTATGATTTTAGTTCCTTAGTTGAATTCATCCCATTTTTTATTTTTTTTTTTTGTTTTTGTTTTAAAATCATTAATGTTAGTTCATGATCATTCTTATCTTAGTTTATATGCTTTTAAAATCCTAGTGGTTAGTTCATGAATCGATATCTTATTAGTTTGTCTAATCTAAAATGCTTTGCTTGCTACTTTAGTGATCCTTCATTTATTTATTTATTTATTATTATTATTATTATTATTTTTGTGGCCTTAGGAAACTCATGAAGATTGACCTCTACTCTTACCTATTTTGCTTGGTTGCTAGAAAATATTATTTTGTGATTTTATTTTTTCTTGTTTTGCTTGGTTTTTTATCCTTGTGTTTTGTGGTTTAAAAATGCAACTTTTCGCTTTTTAAAAGAAAGTATTTTCTCAAAATGTTCTTTATTAAAATGGATTTAAAAAAACTCCTATAATTGTTAGGGTAAAAAAATCATTTTCTTAAAAAACATGCAACCAAGTTTTAATTGGTTTACACCTTTCTTTTATTTTCAATAAAAATTCTACTTTGAGTGGAATATGAATCGAAACTTGTGATCCCAACTGAATGGGATAATTCTCAACTTTGATGAGTTTTTCAATATTCATGCAAAATTGGGAATCCATAGGCTAAATTTGTGTATATCAAATGAGGATTTTGTGAAACCCATACATAAAATTATTTTTCAAAAACTTTTTATTGTCAGCTTGTTGGATTTGTTGCATCTCTAGAATAAAATTTTGATTTGGCTAATTTATGATGCTCCTAAAATTTTTTCCCGTGGTTGTATGATATTGTGAACTTCATGAACTTGATTTTATAAATTTGTTTGAATCAAAAATCATATTTCAAATGAAAATTATGAATTAATTTTTTGGTGGGTTTAGTTTTTGCCTAAATTTGGATACTCGGACTATTTTTCTATTTTTAAATTACTAGATGAATTTGAAAATTTATTCTAACTTTTGTTCTTAATTCTATACTTCTTGAAATTTATTTTATACACGTACAATATTATTAATTTTTTTTTGCTAAATAGGAAAATTAATTTTCCTTTGTTATACCCATTACATTATCCTAATTTTGAATAAAGAGGCTCTTTTATTGTTTTTAAAATTGATCCATATACTTTCTTACCTTGTTATTATTTTTCTTGTAAATTAGACCTTCTGAATATATTTCATGATTTTCTTATGATTTTATAGCACTTCTAGGTTTGTTAAAAAAATCGGTTTATGTATTCTATTAAATTCTATCATATTCTAAACCTTTTGATATATTTTCGTAAATTGAAATTAATCAAGGCTTCAATATATTGTTTGGCTGGTCGGATGATAAACTAGACATGTAGTAGATGTTCCTTGAAAATTTTTGTAATTAAATTCAGATTTAGATATTTTCTTTTAGGATTTGTCTACATGCTGAAATTTTTATATAATGTTTTATTTATTATTTAATTTGGAGTTAATTAACTAATCATCTCTTGATCTTGGCTTTGGAATTGTATTATAGATATAATGAGGATATTGTATGATTTTTATTTTTATTTTTTTTTTAATGATAAAATAATACTTCAAGATATTTGTTTAGAGTTTTTTAAGTGAATGCAATTGTTCTACCCTTTGTTGTGTGCTTTGTCATATTCTATAATTTTGGTATTTTTAAGCTATCTTGTACATAGTTTATCCTTAACAATGAGGTGTATGCATGTCCTAGGTGATAGATGATACTTCCTTGGATTCTTGTCATTTCTTTTAAGCTATACATATACCATGTGAATTATGATTCACTATCACAATTATTTATTATTGTAATTGTTCTAACCACCCTCTAGCTTTATGGAAATGCCTTGTAAGTTATTTATGCAATCCAAGGATGCCCCTCATACTTTTATCCCTTTAGTTTTGTAAATAGATATGTTTTGTGTGTCAACGTCTTCATATTTGATATTACTTTGTTATGTGCTATGATTGGTGTTTGATTCCTTGAATTAGATAGACACATGTTGTATTTTGTATTATTTTTCTAACTAACTTTGATGTTTTCAAGAAAGTGCTTTAGGTTGCCGTTAAGGTATTTTCTTTCTCATATGATTGATTTTTGCGGTTTGATTGTTTCGATGTGAATAACATTTTGTTTGGCCTTAAATATAATCACCTTTGTTATTTTTAGTATCCACAATTTATCGATTAATTATCATACTTACCTCAACCTAGTTAGTAGAGACCTATTTTTAAAGCTTAGAGGGGTGCTACCCTTATGGTACTTTCCTAATAGGTAACCTGGCCTTCATCCCTACTTAGACTTGGTTTTTCAAAGACGCACTTTTTTAAAATTAAGGAGTCATTTTTTAGGGTTTTATTTCTTATTTTGTTTTCCTTTTTAAAAATAAATAAAAATAAGTGGCGACTCCATTTTTATAAAAATCAAGTTTTCACTAAGAGAACGAGTTTCACCGTCAAGTAGGAATGCATGTGAAAAATGCAAGTCCACACATGTCTTTCTCTTAAAAAAGGAGTCACATTATGGCTCTATTTCTTATTTTGTTTTCTTTCTTTTTTAAAAAAAAAATGGCAACTCCAACTTTTCAAAAAAAACAAAAAATCAGTTTTTCATAATAAAAACGAGTCTCATCGTCTAGTGAGGACGCACATGAAAAATATAGATCTACAAAATGGTGACTCCACTAGAAATGTTTAGAGGGTTAAACTTGAACTCGAGTTGAGGAGAAATATGACATTGAATTAATTGATTAGTGGATACCCTCTCATTGTGCCTTTGTTGTATGCTTGCATACTTTAGGGCATAGACGAGGTTAACTTGGTGATTATTTTGTATATATTGCATGTGCCTTACTGTATATTGACTATTGTTATTATATGTGTTTGTATATATCTACTCATGTTTGTATATATCTATTTTGCATGATTGTGTGATGCATGACTACATTCCTTCTGCATAATGCATGTTTTGCTTTTTTGTGTAGGATACACGTTTATCCCTTTATCTCAAACTCCCTAGCCTTGGTTGATTTTCTCCTTTTGATATCATATTTGGTGGATGAGACTTGGTGCCTTGTTTGTTTCCCGAGCAAGCTAGTGATTAGGAGTACAGTCCAGTTGTGGGCTTCATGTATGTTTGGGAGCACTTAGAGCATTGTCATGACATTATTAGCATCTTGAGATCGTCACCTTAGAGTAGATTACAACATCATCAACCTTACCACATCATTTTTATTTTATCAAAATCCTATTTAGTCACCTCATCCCTACTATCACCCCACTTTGCCACATCATCCTACCTCACCATGTCATCACTTTGCCACATCCCTAGTGCCTTAACATCATCTTATGTTCTCATATCATCCTTGCCACTTTATTCTTATCCTATTAGCATTGTACCTTATCATCTCATTCTTACTGTCATTCTCACTTTGCCTCATTGTCATACTTTATCATTTTACCCGACATTTTTTTTTATGTCATCATCCTATCTTGTTAAAGCATTGTGATGCCTTCGAGAGCATCCCGACATCATTGACGTCATGTCAATGGAGGTCACCACATCATAGCCACTTGGAGTTTGATCATTGAAGACTTGTCTAACCCATGACTAGATTCAAGATATATGTTTGACTAGTGTGTTTACTTTTTTGCTTTAGTTTAAGAGGTTTGGATGCACTTATGCCACACACTACACACGTTAGATCATCCTGTATGTGTGTTAAGAGAGGTAACATGTGCTAACTAGTAGAAAACCTTAACCATTAGGAAACCACCCTAAGATGTCGAGGAAGTGCATGTGTAGAGGTAATGACCACCTTGCATGGAAGCTCCTAGTCTCTTTGGAGGTGTGTAGGAGGTTATGTACCAACAATGAGTATGATTGCTCCTCCTAGGTACCTTTGATCCTACCTTTTAGAGCCACCTTTACCTTGTAGAATGAGAATTAGATCCTTGGACCTAGGATACCTACCCACACATAGGTGCATTCATGTATAGGAATTTGATAACAACAATTTTGCATCAACATTAGAGTTCCATCAACATAGATTAGTTGTATTATCATCCACTTTACTCTTCATTGGTTGGATTCAGTTAGTCAATCTTCTAGGTTATACATTCGTCGATCTTGTATAGTCTTCTTCCCCTTAGGATTTTGTCAACCTGAAGATGTTGTATATAAAAAGGATTTACATTTTTAAATGTATTGTCATTGTTTTAGGTTGTTGTACATTAAGTATAGCATTCTAGGATATGTTATTTGACATTTTTCAACCTAAGTCTAGGGTTTTGTGTTCTGTGGTTCATTGATAGGTTCCTTAGGTGATTCATGTTAGTTAGATTTTTGAGGACCTAGCTGGCTTCTTCTAGGTGAAATGGTGAGGCGTTTGTAAAAGTTGGTGAGACTATTTATTTTTGTTTCATCAAAGCTAGTCGTCTTGGTTATTGAGTCTATGTTAGTCTTGTGGTGTAGTTAGAGTTTGTATTTCTTATTGAGTGTTTTGACCTATTAGTATTTATTTGTACTATGGATGTACATTGATCATTAGACTCGACCTTTTTCATTGAATATATGTTTGTGTCTTATGGTGCACGTGTTAGACTTTCGATAAGGTGTATTATTCACTTACATATCACGATTGTTGGGCCTTACCCATCATAGAGGATACTCAGCCCATTAACCTAGGACTAAAAGATCGACTTAGGGAGCTTAAGATTGTGGCTCATTTCTCTTTTAATCAGAGTTGTACCTTATTCACTTCCATTTACACCTTGACCTTTGCATCCTATCTATCTTGAGCCTTGCACAACATTTACCCCTTGACACCATTACATGACCTTTACATCCCTTCTTATCATAGCTTATACAACATCATTTACATGGACATTCTTCCAATCTATTTATTTGTTCTTTGTACTTGAGGTTGATTTTATGAGACAAGAAGGGTGGCTTACGATGAGCAAAGTGGCCGATTGCACAAGATCATTGACTATTCTATGGTTGAGAGAAGCATCTTGAGACTGTTATAAAGCATTAAGAATGGGATATTTATGCATGATTTTAGAGGGATGGAATGCCTAAATTTTGATATTGTACACCAATCTTTAGTGTTGACCATGTGAGAGTTTAAGAGCATGATGTTTAAGGTTTTGACCAAAGAATGAGTGGTCATCATTTCATGAGCCTATTTATCTAATCATGTTGATGTTCATGCCACAATTCGTGGTGAAAAAAATAGAGAAAAATAAAAGAAAACACACAATGTGGTTCGGAAGATTGCCTACGTTCATGGGAACAAAGAAGAAGACTTTCACTATATCTCAATTAGGGTTACAAAAAAGGGTATTTATACTAACCCTTAGGTATTGAAATTCCAAAAATACCCCTGAACCGTAATGTCGGGGGTGTTGTCCCCTCGCATTCGCTCCCTTTGTTCCACTCCGCTCCACTTTGGCATTTGCCATTTTTTCTCCATATGTCTTTCACTCAATATGAGCCACATACAACAACAAATCACCTTTGTGTATAAAGTTACCCTTTGCTAGCCAATTGAGTCATGCATATTTAGCCTTTTGATTCATCACCTTGCTTACCTCATTTCCCATACCTATGGTTAGGGCTTCTTGGCACATATTTGCTTATAGATAGGATCACCTAGGTTGTGGGCTCCTTAGGTGATTCATCTTTTGTACTCATCATGTTCGTCTTGATCATTTGTATTTTTTCATTCGTACCTCTTCTCAATACTTGTTGTACCTATTTGAGTCATCGTTCATTATTAAGTCATTATGAGTTCATATATGTACATACGACTTAGCCTTCTTGTACATATATTGAGATTTGTATAGGTTACCTTAGGATCCTTGTACATGATTTCCTTGATTCATTGGTTTGATTATTGTTAAAAAGAAAAAATGGAAAAAAAAATTATGATGTTAGTCTTTGTTGGCGGCCTTTGTGATAGTTTTGATCATTTCATTATATATATTCATCTCATCTATACATTGAGTTATGATTAAGTTGTGGGTTTTGTCCCTAACTATGACATTTTGCTTCTCTTGTACTCAATTACACTTTTTATTTAGAGTTTCATTCTCATTCATCTTGGTTATGTTCTTTTTTGCTTAAATATTGAGTTATCATTCATTAGCATTATTTGCTTTACCTCTAGCCATTTTACTATTCCTTTGATTCTTTGAGCTTATTCTAGAGTCTCACCCTTGTCATTTCCATTCCTTTGAGTCATTCATGTGGATGGTTGGTATTTGTGTAGTTCTTATCTTGGATTTGTTTTTCTTTTCATTGATTTCATCTTTTCATTCATTCATCATATGTATCATAGTGTATTTTTTTTCATTCATTTAGTTATTTGTATCATAGAGCATATGTGAGGTTTGTAATCTTTAAGTTTCTTTATTTGTTACACTGTGTATGCCAAAGGCATGGGGATTATATCATTAAGATTATTGAGCTTAGTTTCCTTTTGTTTCTTTTACCCTATTACCTTAGCCTACATTACATCCTGGGTCTCAAGACCACCTTGAGACCATGACATCATGCATTATGCTTGATATCTCACACATGGGTGGCATTTGAGATTGGTTAGAGATCAATTCGAGTATTATGGATGAGAAACTATGAGAGGGTTTACACTAAGGCATAACCTCTCAGCAATTATTGATTTTCGATATGATAGCTTATGCTAGGGCATAGCCATTTCATTCTTTCTCATGGAGCATGATAGATAGGAGTCGCTCAGATTCATATCAACATATATCCATTTTTGAGATATGGGATAAAGTTTGATTTTGATTAGACAATTTACACTAGGGCATAACTATCTCAAGGAGTTTATAATAGGTCATAGCCCTCTTATTGGTGATTAATTTTTTAGATAATAGCTTATATTGAGGCATAGTCACTTCATTCATTCTCATGGAGCATGATACATAAGGAGTAACTTGGATTCATATCGACATATATCCATTTTTTAGATTTGGGATTGAGTTTGATTTTGATTTGACAATTTAAACTAAGGCATAGCCACCTTAGAAAGTTTATGTTGGTGTATAGCCCTCTCATTGATGATTGATATTCAAGATGATTGCTTATACTAGGGCATAATCACTTTATTCCTTCTCATGGAGCATGATGGATTAGGAGCTACTTGGATTCATATTGACATATATCTATTTTTGAGATCTAGGATAGAGTTTGATTTTGATTTGATGATTTATATTAGGGTATAGCCACCTTAGAGAGCTTATACTAGGGCGTAACCCTTTCATCAATGATTATTTTTTTAGATGATATCTTATACTAGGGCATGACTCCATTCCATCTCATAGAGCATGATGGATTAGGAGTCACTTGGATTGATATCGACATATATCCATTTTTGAGATCTAGGATAGAGTTTGATTTTGATTTGACAATTTATACTAAGGCATAACCACTATGCTTGATTCCCTACACTAGGCATATTCGTCTTCAAGAGGAGATTTGAAACTCACTTCACATTATAGTATGAAGATACTTTAGGGAGTAAAGATCTATCTTGATGAGATTGTGTATGTTACAACATAACCATTCTAGATATTACCTTGCACTAAGGTTTAACATTTCAGATGTTACCTTATATACCAAGGCATACTCCTTGTATCAATGTTTGATTTTGAAGATGATTAATTTGTTTTGGCCTTACCCATTTTTACTCGATATATTCATGTTGGGGCACAACCCACTCAGTTAGTGATTGATTATTTTTCAAAATGACAATTTATATTAAGCATGACTACTTTGTTTGAATCCCTACATTGGGGCATAACCATTCTCTTGGAGGTGATCAAACATTCTTTTCATATTAGAGTATGAAAGATGGTTGAGAGATATCGATTTGATGTCTTTTATATTGGGGCATGGCTATTTGAGGGAGTATTTATTCTAGGGCATGACCATCTTATTGATCTTCTAGGACATTGGAATTCGACCACTTGATTAAGGTTTTTTACAGGTTATAGAGATGACGACGCCTTGTATTCGGTCTTCTCACCATACCTGGTCTGATTTAGATACTATCTTATATTTATTTCATACCAAAACACTCACTTTTTGCTATCTTCACACTTATATCTTGTATTCAATCCACCCATCTCATTCCATCATGATGTATAAACTTATTTTGCTTCTAGATCTTAGGAGGATGTAAACTAATCATGAGTTTCCTAGTCAAACTTTCATGTGCCTTTTGGATACTGAATTTAACATCTTCAATGATGGCAAGGCTAGAAAAATTGTCGATTGTTTGTGATGTTTTTCATTTGATAGTCTACATGTCATGGCATGACTTGGTGCATATGTAGACTTAAAGCTTTAGTTAGCTTTGTTTTTGTCCATCATTTGGTTTTATTTTGATAACATGGTCCTAGGACCTATAGTCCTATTTAGTTTTTTTAATTGAAAATTAGACATTTTCATCTTATTATTGATGATTGTATCCTAGTGTATGTCTTTGTTAGTGCCATACCCTAATTATCCGACTTTTTTATGTTTTATGTTAATGTCACACCTTGACTATCTAACATTTTTTATGTTTTCTTAATGTCAGGCCTTAACTATTTGACCTCTTTTTGTCTCTATTAGTGTCATGCTTTGATTGTCCAACTTTTTCATGTTTTTCTAGAGCTATCTTGATTGTCCAACTTTTTCATGTTGTCCTAAAGTCAAGCCCTGACTGTCCAATTTCTTTTATGTTTTCCAAGATTCGCACCCTGATTGTTAGGTCTTCCTTGTGTTTCTTCTAATGTCCACGCTCTGACTACCCGACCTCTTTTAATTTTTATTTTATTAGCCTTGAGTTTTTTTCTCTAATCATTAGTTTCTTCTCTTTTCTTCTTCATTCTCTTACTCACCCCATTCATTACCCCCTTTGGATAGCAAGGTCCTTAGTGTTTCACATAGATATTGTCACTACCTTGTTCAGAAGAGTCTCCCTTAAGATCCACATAGATATTGCATGTTTCTCTACTAGTAGATCAATGAGCACATTTCATAACCTTAGAGAGCTTGTGTCTTATTGGGACAAATTTGGTGATCTTTCTTGTACTTTAGTATAGCCCACTTCGTTTAGTTGGTTCATATACTTACTTCAGTTGTGAACTCTTCTAAAAATGGGCATATTTGTAGATCCCAAAATTTGCCCTAAGCCCATTCTCACTTTTTTATTTTATTTTATTATTTTATTATTATTATTTATTTGATGTGATTTTTACTTTATTTTTTCTTCTTTTCTTTTTATTTTTTTGTTCATTTCTTGTTTTTCACCCTTTTTTTTTCTCCCACACACGTGCAACTGCAAAACCCTTCCCTTTCTTATTTTTCCCTCTTCATTCTTTTTTCTTTGCTTATTTCTTTTTCCTTCCTTTTTGTTTTTCTTTCTTTCTTTCTTTTTCTCTCCTCTCTACCTACTCTCTCTCTCTCAAACCCATCTTTAGCAGTCATCTACCTTCCTCCTCTTTCCTTTTTTCTTATTTATTATCCTTTCATTTTTCTTCTTGTTACCCATTTCTCTCTCACCTTGAAGATCCATAACCATGGCTGCCCCATACTCAACACTCTCACCACTAGACAGTCTCCATCGGCGAGCCATTATTTGTCCGTGATCCCTTTTATCCCTTTGTTTATTTCTTTTCTTCATTTTCTCTTTCTCTTATCTCACTCATTTTCTTTTATTTATTTATTATTATCTCATTCTTTCCCCTTATCCCTTATTCCACATTGCATTCAAGAAATGGGTAAGATGCCCTTTTTCATTTTCTTATTTCTTTAGTCATTTTATTTTTTATTCTTAAAGCAATTGTTCTTGATTGTTGAGTTTGCTTGTTTGGACTTTAGATAATTTTGCTTGGAATTTGCATATTAGATGTTGATATTTTTTTAGACTTTAATAAATTAAGTTATCCAAAAATCTTATTTTAAAAAAATTAAATAGGTTGAATAAGACATTTTCATTAAATAAGAAAAATGGACCCAAAAATAAGTTTTTAGACATCGTTTTTAGATAAAATAGTCCAAAAATTTTATTTTAATAAAAGAAACAATTCATAATTTTAAAATAAATAAATAAATAAAAGGTTCACAAATATTTTTTCAAATAAAGTAAAATAAAAATAAAACAATCCAGTAATCTTGTTTTAATGCAATAACAATTCAAAAAATATTCTTTTTAATAAAATAAAGTTTTTTTTAATAGAAAGTTTAGAAAAAATGTTTTTTTAGGAATCTAATTTTTTTTAATAAAAATTCAAAAAATTGTTTTTAATAATAAACGGTCTAGAAATTCATTTGTTTAACAAAATTTTCTAAAAATAAAAATTGATTTTTAAATAAAATTGTCCAAAAAGTTAATTTTAATAAAATTGTCCAAAAATTGATTTTTGAATAAAATTCTCTTTCCTTGATAAGAATGGGATTAAAAATAATTTTTATAAATAAAGGTCTTAAAGAATTTTTTTAATAAGAATAGGATAACTAAACCTTTAAATCGAATTGAAAGACCTTTTTTTTAAAAAAAATAAATTGGTAAACTAATCTCTTTCTAGATGAAATCCAAAAATTCTTTCTTAATAATGGAATCCTTGGGAATAAATTTGTGAAAATTTATTTCTAAATAAATTAGTAATAAAGAATCTTTTTCTAGGTAAAATAAAAAAAAATATATATTTTTAATAGAATTGGGTTGAACCTTATAAACTTGTAAATATCTTTCTTTAAGTTTGTAGAAATTTTTAAAAAATAAATAAAGATTGAATCAAAACACTTTTTAAAATAAATTAGTAAAATTCACCCCTTCTTAATAAGGTAAACAAAAATCATTTATTGTAACTCAAATAAAATCTTTTATAATAAATTGAAGCCTTGTGAATAAATAAATTCAAATCACTAATTTGAAATTGTTGTTAATATAAATGAATTGTTTGAAAACTTTTGGAAATTGTATTATGATATTTGAAATAATAAAATCTTTCTAATAAATTATTTTGTGCATTTCTTATGTATCATTTTTACATATCCTTATAATTTGCTTTTGCATTATTCCATGTGCTTGTATTATTCTTTTTTTCAGTATCCATGATTGATTAATTAATTGTCATGATTCCCTTTTACGTGCTTAGTAAAAACCTTTTTAAGGCTTAAAAGGGTGATACTATGGTACCTTCCCATTAGGTAACCTGATCTTTGGGTTCAGACTCGATTTTTGCCGACATGTCTTTTCTTTAAAAATGGAGTTACACTAGGGCTTTATTTCTTCTTTTATTTTCTTTTAAAAATAAACAAAAATAAGTGACAACTCCACCTTTTTAAAAAAATCAATTTTTTACAATAAAAACAAGTCTCACCATCAAGTAGGGATGCACATAAAAAATGCAGGTTCACAATTGTATTTCTTAGAATTAAAATATAATACAATTACTAAATCAACGATGTTGTAAGTTTTTAAATCTTTGATCATAAAAGATTCAAAGCACAATGGATTAAATAGTTTTCAAAAGAAAAAAAAAATGTTTAAAATGGAAAATCTAACAATAAAGACAATGAAACAAGGTGATATGGTTGGAGTTAAATAGAAAAATCTTTTATCCTTGAATTTATAGTTTATTTAGTAGAAAAAACTCAAAAGAAATATTGCATACATTAATGGATTAAGTAGATAAAAGGGATTTAAGTAATGTGATATTTATGCTTTAGTTAGATAACATCAAATAGAATTTTGATATTATTAGTTTCCATATTGAGTTTAGAAATCTATCAAATAGATGTTAAGATTATTTTTCTTTGAATGGTTATATAAATTAAGAGTATATGGGGCAACCTAAAGGATTTATTGTTATAAGACAAGAACACAAAGTTAGGGATAGATACATTTAGCTAGGTTGGTTTTTAACCAATCCAAGAATCAAATAGGAGTTCATTGGTTTTAACTAAAGTACAACAAATTTATTTATTTACTCAAACTAATACAACTTAATATCAGTTCAATTCAGTTTAGTTAACTCAATTTAGACAAAAATATTGAGTTTGTATGTTTTTTTTTTCCATATAGACCATACAACCAAAATGATCAAATTGTTTTAGATAAAAATAATTGTTGTTTTACAAATAATACAATTAAAGTTTTTTAAAATATGTGTAGGAGTAGGCCTGTTGGTTATTTGCTTGTTGGGAGTAAGTCAATGAGTAGTATTATTGACATATTGGGTGCTTGTGACTTGAAATTATATTGTCATCATTATTAAGTTCCTAAAGTACAATGATTTTAAATTTTAGATCATGCTTATGCCATAAGTAACTTTTAATTTGTAATAAAGCCATACGAGTTAGGCTCCAAGCCTCTAACACCAAACTGTAGCCCAGCTAAGTTGGCTTTAAATGAGCATGGTTCGACTCACAAAGTCCCAAGATTCTCCACAACGCTCCAAAATCCAAGCAATTATATTTGTCTCACTCCTTTACTACTTGGGTTGGTTTGCCAGTCCACTTTTGGCAAGTGATCTAGGTTGAATCTTCCATAAGCCAAATACATAAACTAGTTTGATCTGTAGTTTCATTGTACCACCAAAATAGAGTAATTCAAGTAAGAAGACTTCTAAAGAGAATAGTCTAGAGAGCTACTACAAAAGAGAATTGAAGATGGTTGGAGTAATGATGGTGCCTATTGAAAGGGTCGATAGTGGTGGGAAGCCATAGCAGCTGGTGAAGAGGAAGTTAGGTGAATAGGAGTGTAGACCCTCCATTTTGTCTTCTTAACACAAGTCCCATTAGGTATTTGTTCGATACTTTACAACAATTCCTTGGTGGCCCATTACTACTTGTGTAGCCTATTTTTTATAAGCCACCTTGGGAACTATGGTTGAGGGATTCATTTAACCCCATTGTGACTCTTGGCAGCCTTAATTTAGACTTAGGCTCACTTAGGCACCTTAGGCCCATTAGACACCGCCTTAGGCCCACTTAGGCACCTTAGGTTCACTTAGATACAATTAGGCCCATTTAGGCACCTTAGGTTCACTTAGATACACTTAGGCCTATTTAGGCACCTTAGGCCCATTAAGCACCACCCTAGGCCCACTTAGGCACCTTAGGCCCATTAGGCACCGCCTTAGGCCCACTTAGGCACCTTAGGTGCACTTAGATACACTTAGGCCCATTAGGCACCGCCTTAGGCCCATTAGGCACCACCCTAGGCCCACTTAGGCACCCTAGGATCACTTAGACACCTTAGGCCCATTAGGCACCACCCTAGGCCCACTTAGGCACCTTAGGCTCATTAAGCACCGCCTTAGGCCCACTTAGGCACCTTAGGTTCACTTAGATACACTTAGGCCCATTAGGCACCCCCCTAGGCCCACTTAGGCACCCTAGGATCACTTAGACACCTTTCTCTGAGAAAACACTATATAGCCACAAGTCGCCGATAGGAGACCCACGTACCCACAGTCCTCTCTCTTTCTCTGAGAAAGTGCACAGCCACCATGGCCACCGTCCTACACAGCTTCATTCCGACAATTCCAAGCTCCAGTCAGCCCGTCAAGCCTAGACTCCGCCATACCGCTGGAATTTCCTACCCTCAAATCCTTCGACGCTGCTTCCAGATTTTCGTGGCTACCACGAAACACTTCAAACACGCCTTGTGCTTACCTTTCCGAGGCGCGTGTAATCAGCTTGATGACCAATGCCTCAACCTTCTTGGCACCTTCACCGACCAAGTTTATGCAGATTTTCGTCAGTCCAGTGGGATTTTCAATGCTTGTGGCCGCGCACAGCCACGCACAACATCTCACGTCCACACCCATTTCCTCATAACCAATCATATAAATCCCAGCATGGCAGCCATGATCTCATTCCATTGATTTAACAAAATAAAATAAAAAAATGAAATGAAACGAAAGCATGCCAATGACAGCATTCACAGCATAATGAACCATATATTCACATTCCTTTGCATTTAGAACCTAACAAAACAAAGTTAAAAAAAAGAAACACTAACCTTACTAGAAGAATGGTGCAGCAGGATGAAGATCATTTTTCCTCTCAATGGTGGGGTTCCTCTGGAAGATCTCTGGATGATGCCGCTGCCCCTTTTCAATCGTCTCTCTTCCTTCTTCTATCCACTTCTTCTCTCTTAATCCTCACCTCCAAAGTCCGTCAGACCCCTCTATCCAGAAAACTCCATTTCTCTCTCAATAAAATTCTGAATCTCAAGAACTCCTTTTTTTTTTCTTTTTTTTTTATCCCCTCTAACAGCAACTTTTTGCTGCTCTGAACTCTCTTTTTGGATCGTCTCAAACAGCAACCTCCCACTCTTTGAAAGCGCGGACTGACCTTTGTCTGAACAGCAGCCTCCGATCTCTTCGAAACGTCCACTGATCTTCTCCTAAAAAGCACCCTAGCGATCCCCTCTCACGCTGGAAAACGCTCTCTCTCTGATCCCAAACCCCCTAACCACAGCCTAGTGATCTCTCCTTCCAATCGTAGTGTTCACAATCCTCTCCCTCGTATCTTCCCCGAAAACCATCCTTATTCATGCCTCAGCCCATGTGTCTTCCTCTTTCCTTTTAAAAAATTCTCATCCTTCTTGTATCTTCCCTAACCGAATATCTCATTCCTTATTCACTTTAGCATTCTCCCATATTCAGAACGGCAAGCTGAGCATCCTTCCAAAAACTCCACCAATTGTGATTCTGAATGCCCATTGTATGGTAGGTATGCCACATTTCCTTTGGCAATGTGTTGACTGTGCTTTCATATGCAACATATTTCCGTTCTTTTACATGGCAGCCTGCAGAAAATATATGGAAGAGTAGAAAATCAGGGAAATAATAAGAGAATTATGAAACCCGCCCACTTAATCAATCCTCCAACGTGCATGGAATCATATCCTTTAAATATGAAGCTCATAGGGTTCTTTTCTTTTTCGGAATGGTAAGTCCACCTTCCAAAGTGACATTCTCTCTATAAAACAAAAGAAAATAGAAAGTCAGTAACCACATATTAATAATAAAATAATAAAATTTGAAAATCTTAAAAACCAGGTAAAAAAATCTTGTAATTGAAAATCAAAATTTAAAATTATATAATTAAAACTAAAATATCAATCGCGTTAAAATAATTAAAATCATGAAGCTCAAGCAATTTCCTACATAAATAAATAAATAAATAAAGTGAAGTAAGTATATAAATATATGTGAAATATCAGTTCATACAATTAGGAAAAACTAAAATCTCAATTCTCATGCAATTTTCTAAAAAATAAATAAATAAATGAATAAAACTAATAATAATAAAAAATAAAAAATAAAATAAAATAAAATAAAATAAAAATCAAGCACATGCTAGTCATACAAGCCATGCAACCATACTTGAAAAGTGACCTAAGCAAGACTAGGTAAACCTAAACGGGCCAAGGCGTGCCAAAAAAGGGTTTAGGTGAGCCTAGATGGGCCTAATGGAGTCTAAGTGGGCCTAAGGTGTCTAAGTGATCCTAGGGTGCCTAAGTGGGCCTAGGGTGGTGCCTAATGGGCCTAAGGTGGTGCCTAATGGACCTATGTGTATCTAAGTGAACCTAAGGTACCTAAGTGGGCCTAAGGCGGTGCCTAATGGGCCTAAGTGAGCCTAAGTGGGCCTAGGGTGGTGCCTAATGGGCCTAAGGTGCCTAAATGGGCCTAAGTGTATCTAAGTGAACCTAAGGTGCCTAAGTGGGCCTAAGGTGCCTAAATGGGCCTAATTGTATCTAAGTGAACCTAAGGTGCCTAAGTGGGCCTAAGGCGGTGCCTAAGTGAGCCTAAGTCTAAATTGGGGCTGCTGAGAGTCACAATGGGGTTAAATGAATCCCTCAACCATAGTCCCCAAGGTGGCTTATAAAAAATAGGCTACACAAGTAGTAATGGGCCACCAAGAAATTGTTGTAAAGTATCGAACAAATACCTAATAGGACATGTGTTAAGAAGACAAAATGGAGGGTCTACAAATATGCCGCTCTTCGGTAGAGATCACGAGTGTAGGGAATGTGAGTAAAAGTACGAGTATGAGTGGAACGAAGTGAACTATACTGAAGAACCAAAAGAAAAAGACCTGAGATTTTGTCCTAGCCCACGACAGAAGTAGTCTCAAAACATAAGGTTGCAATCATAAAAATGGAATAACTCTAGGCTGTGAGCTCAAGGCTCTAAGTGGAAGAAATGACTTTGGGTCATAAATGATAAATGACTCTGGGTCGAGAGCTCTGGGCTCTAAATGGAAAAGAAATGACTCTGGGTCTTAAATGAAAAAAATGACTCTAGGTCAAGAGCTTTGGGCTCTAAATGGAAAGAAATGACTCTGGGTCATAAAGGGAAAATCGACTCTGGGTCGAGAGCTCTGGGCTCTAAATGGAAAGAAATGACTCTGGGTCATAAAAGGAAAAATCGACTCTGGGTCGAGAGCTCTAGGCTCTAAATGGAAAAGGAATGACTTTGGGTCATAAATGGAAAATCGACTCTGGGTCGAGAGCTCTGGGCTCTAAATGGAAAAGAAATTACTCTGGATCATAAAAGGAAAATCGACTCTAGTTCGAGAGCTCCGGGCTCTAAATGGAAAAGGAATGACTCTGGGTCATAAATGGAAAATAGACTTTAGGTCGAGAGCTCGAGGCTCTAAATGGAAAGAAATGACTCTGGGTCATAAAAGAAAAATTGACTCTAGGTCGAGATCTCCGGGCTCTAAATGGAAAAGGAATGACTCTAAGTCATAAATGGAAAATCGACTCTAGGTCGAGAGCTCTAGGCTCTAAATGGAAAGAAATGACTCTAGGTCATAAAAGGAAAATGGACTCTGGGTCAAGAGCTCCGGGCTCTAAATGGAAAAGGAATGACTCTGGGTCATAAATGGAAAATCGACTCTAGGTCGAGAGCTCTGGGATCTAAATGGAAAGAAATGACTTTGGGTCATAAAAGGAAAATCGACTCTGGGTCGAGAGCTCTGGGCTCTAAATGGAAAAATAAATGACTCTGGGTCATCAAAGGAAAATCGACTCTGGGTTGAGAGCTCTGAGCTCTAAATGGAAAAGAAATGACTCTAGGTCATAAATGGAAAATCAACTCTGGGTCGAGAGCTCTGGGCTCTAAATGGAAAGAAATGACTCTGGGTCATAAAAGGAAAATCGACTCTGGGTCGAGAGCTCTGGGCTCTAAATGGAAAGAAATGACTTTGGGTCATAAAAGGAAAATCAACTCTAGGTCGAGAGCTCTGGGCTCGAAATGGAAAAATAAATGACTTTGGGTCATAAAAGGAAAATCGACTCTGGGTCGAGAGCTCCGGGCTCTAAATGGAAAAGAAATGACTCTAGGTCATAAAAGGAAAATCGACTCTAGGTCGAGAGCTCCAGGCTTTAAATGGAAAGAAATGACTCTGGGTCATAAAAGGAAAATCGACTCTGGATCGAGAGCTCTGGGCTCTAAATGGAAAAGAAGTGAAGAACAACTTGAAAGTGGATGGGAAGCAAATGGCTCAAAGTCGTATGCTCAAAATGCCAAGGGTTAGACTACTAGGCTTAGGGAAGGAAATATGCCCCAGTATCCAAGGTGCTCACACTACTGAAACAACCAATAAACCAATCATCCGCTGAAATCAATGAGTCAGAGACCGGTACGTCAAAACAAACCTCTGAAAAATCTGAACTGAAAAAACTCTCTATGTCTTACAAGCTGCTCTGGCTACAAACCACAAAATGTAAATCTTAGAGTGTATATCGCAACTCATCTAAAAGCATATCTCAAAGTGCGCAAAAAATACTGCTCATCTAGATAACCCAATCCGCAAGGTAATCAATGACGAAAGCAGTCTATCTTATGAGCATCTAGCTAAAGGATCCATCTATGCTCATTGGATGAAACTTGATGTGATCCATCTCTATCTCAACAAATCCATGTAGGGAGGTCCTGATACAGTCAATCGTCCGAAGCCCCATACTAATGCTCAATCTAGAACCAAGTTGGTCGCTGTCCATATCTCAAGGATACTCAAAGATAAAGGGGAAATATGCCCCAGTATAAGATCTGATGTCAAAGTCATGAAGTAGACAACCAACATCAATCATCCATCCTCATACCACCACGCAAAAAAAATCTCATCAAGAGAGAGGGGAATATGCCCCAGTATGGATATCTGATGTCGAGGTCATGAGATAAACAACCAACAATGATCATCCATTCTCATACCACCACAAAAACAAAATCTCATCAAGGAGAGGAGAATATGCCCCAGTATGGATATTTGATGTACAATAAAGAATCTATCAAAATCATCAAACATCTTTATGACCATGAATAGGGGTAGCCATGCCATCCAACAACAACTAGGAACCTCGGAGAAAGGTGGAAATATGCCCCAGTATGGGTATCTAATGCACAATAAAAGGATGAATCCAACATCACCAATCAACTATCTCCAACTCAACAATAATCCACTAGTCCATCTCATAAATACTCCATAAATGGAACCTAGAATCATGAAAACCGTCAATGAGCTCAACAATGCTCTACTAGAACTAATATCCTCTCAACATACTCTACTAGGGATCTCTGATCGGTGAAAATACCTAGGCGCGAAGTAGGGGCTCATCTTAGCCAAGTGAAGGGGAATATGCCCCAGTATGATAGCTAATACACAGTAGAATGGGAAGCCAGACAACATCAAATATCATCCATAAAATGAAGCAATCATCCACATCCATCACTAAATCACCTCCAAGCATCAAAGAAGCATCTCCCAGAAGAAGAAATAGAATGACGTCTATATATCAACCAAATCCCAAACACCAGCCTAAGTAGAGGCTGTCAAAGATAACACCTGATCTCATGGCCTCAGGGTGGTCTTAAGACATGGGACGTAATGTAGGCTAGGGTGATAAGGTGAAAGAAATGAAGGGAAACTAGGCTCAAATACCCAATGATAAAACACATACCCTCGTGTACAAGATGTAATGCATAGAAAAATCTCATAAGCCATGGACCTAAAGGTAACCAAAGGAAATGTCGATGGAAAAACAAGAAAAATGATAAGTGGTCAAACCATCAATGAAACAAGTGAATGATGTGAAGAAGGAATCAAATCAGAAATGTGTATCAATATGTAGAAAATGGATAAAAAGTGGAACGAAGACCTGGAAATAGGTGATGAGATACAAAATAAGGCAATAAGGAAGTGGAATGAATGAAGATCAACCCATCTTAGTATAATAGGGAAAAGTCATATCACCAATGATGGAATAGTGGATAAGACAATGATCCGGAGACCCTAGTAAAAAGGTTACTCATCTCTAATACCTAATACATATCTACCACGATCCAACAAACATAGGATCTCATAGAACTCTCACATGAACCCTCGACACTCCAAATGTATAATAAGAGTGACTCAAGAAGTGAAAACTCACATAAAAATCTCACAAGAATCCACAATGACAAATATACCCAATAAATAGACTTCAAAAGGTGACATAAGTGCCCAATGGAGCAAGATACCATACATAAATATATCATTGCATTTTTATTTTTTTTTGGCACATGCTCTAATCATCAATAAATTGAACTCCAATGGGAAAGATATAAGAAGGAATAGACTCTCTCAAATCATTGATGAATACATGAACCCCATCCAATGAAACAACCTCTCAAACTAAAATCTCCAAATCAATGCCAAATGATGGGATGAATGGAGTGATATGACTGCCCTCTTTGCACTAAGATGTGAAGAATCATCAACCCAAGGAAGAGAAGAGACGAGGTGAAACAAATAATAAAATAAAGGCAAGAAAGAGAATGAAAATGTGATGATAGTAAAATAGAATAAACGGGGTGATAAGGAGATGGTAACAAGAATGAGAAGATAGAACTATAAGTCTAAAGCTCATGAGACTTTCCTAGCAAAGCATGAATATACATCAAAGGGCCCCAACCCGAGTGTAGAAATGGTAATCAAGGCTATAAGAAAGAAAAAGGCTATAACGTACCATGTGAGGCTCAATGGGCTAGCAACGGTCTAATATATAGATAGAGGTGATAAAGTGTAAGACTAACCGAAATGATGGCCACCCATCCTGCAACCATGGTCTCAAATCTAATACTTTTTCAGCTGATCCACAATAGTAGGGTCTGAGAACTAGTCTCTATCTAGATATGTCAATCATATTTCCTCTCTAGGGTCAACTCTCTAATGACATGTGGTGTACTCTAAGTAGATCTCTAGGGTCTCCTGGAATAGATGAATCTCCATGACCATAACTGGGCTAACACCGTCCTCAAACATATCATCAATATAAGCGGGATGCTCCAACATAAATAAACTGAATCTCTCCTGAACTCTCAACAATGAGGATCTCAAGCATATCAAGACAGTGACCTATCTTTGGCTAATCTATGCTAACCATCCAACTATCATCCAATACATCCATCTCATGCTCGTCATGAAGAAAACCATGTCAATCAAATCTCCCATCTTATAGAAAAACTTACGTCCTCTATAAGAACTCTCATTAGATAGACTTTGACTCAAAATCCACTAAACTCATCATATGTATGATGTCACCCTCAACAATGTCTGGTGGGGGTGGGAGGCAATGAATCACACATCTCATCCTGAACTGGATGCTATCTATCTCACTGTCCATCAATCCTCTGGCTCAAACCTGCTAACGCCTCTTGAATAGAGTCATGATGACTGTAAGTCAATCAACTGTAACATGCTGAGGATCCATACCCGACTGCTTTGAAACCCTGATCAATCTGTCTCCAACTCTGATCTAAGAAGTTGAATGCAAACCAAAACGAATAACGCTTCTATAAGGTACATAAGCACGGAAAGAGAAATGACATGAGGGAAACTCAAAAGAAGTGGAAACGCGCTAATCACAATGCAAAAAGGTGGCCCAACTGAAACTCAAACATGTACCAATCTTTGAGCACACCAAAAGGAGACCATGATGAGGGTAATCGAACCCAATTGTGACTAAGGCAGCTCTGAAGGTCCATAGATGCACCCACGTGTAGGAGTAAAATCTTAATTGGGTCTAGGCTAACCTACAAGGTTGAGGTGGCTCTATAAGATAAAATGGGTGGGTTAAAGTATCCCTAGCAGAAGCGATCGTACCCTCCGGCAGTATGCAACCCTTTGCACACCTCCAAGGAGACGGGGTGCTTCCATGCAAGGTGGTCATCACCTCCACACAAACACTTCCTTGCATTCCTAGGGGGTTTCTTAATGATGAAGGCTCCCACATCTCTCAACACTCAGGGATAATCTAAAGTGCACAGTGAAGGATGTGGGTGCATCCGAAAAACCTAAGATCTAAAGTGAAATAGTGAACAAAGACAAGCAATCATGTAATCATGCAAGAGAGAGGGTTGTCATGCGACAAGCAATCATGCGAAGCAGATAGATATCAAACAATCAAAGTCCTATCTAACATATGTGAGAGTGTATCATGCTGAAGTGAACAAGCAATCAAGTAATCATGCAAGATAAACAAGTGTAAAGACATGTTAAGATAGCAAACCAATCAAGCAAACAAACTAAATCACCTTGCCTAAAAAAATGAGGTACGCTTTAATCGACCAATTAAACGCCACATTTTCCTTAACTAGTGTTCAAACTTGATCCTTAAAATCCCCAACGGAGTAGGTTGAGGCATTGGTCATCAAGCTAATTACACGCGCCTCGGAAAGGTAAGCACAAGGCGTGTTTGAAGTGTTTCGTGGCAGCCACGAAAATATGGAAGCAACATCGAAAGATTTAAGGGTCGGAAATTCCAGCGGTATGGCGGAGTCTAGGTTTGACGGGCTGACTGGAGCTCAGAATCGTCGGAACGAAGCTGTGTAGGACGGTGGCCATGGCGGCTGTGCACTTTCTCAGAGAAAGAGAGAGGACTGTGGGTACGTGGATCTCCCGCTGGCGACTGGTGGCTGTATAGTGGTCCAAAAAAAGGAAAGAAAGAAAGAAAAAGAAAAAATATATCTTGCTTTAAAATATTTTGATTTTCTGTTTAAAAAAAAAAACAAATCCTAATATTTTCTCACTCTTAATCTCATTTCCACCTCTTTACAATCTTATCTCTTTCTAAATATTATACATATTTTACTATAAAAAGAATTTAAATAAAATTATAGAAGATATCTTTCGTATTTATAAAATATTTTTAAAATGGTGGAATAGTTTTTTTATTAGGTTTTATTATTATTATTATTATTATTATCATTATTATTATTTTTATTATTATCATTATCACAAACTAAATTTATTATGATTATTTTGTTGTCTTCTTTCCTATGAAATCTTTTCCTTTGTAAATAAAATAGAATTATGATATTTTTTGTATGAAATTAAAAGTTTTCTTTTATTTAAGTCAAAACTTCCTTTTATAAATAAAATTCATTAAAACTATGGAATCAATTATTATTATTATTATTATTATTTTATACTCATGAAATATTTCCTTTATAAAAGTGATAACATTTATTTTCTTGTGAGTAAATTATTTTAAAAAATATTTTCTTTGCATGAAATTAAAACATTTTTTTATTTAAGCAAATCAAAACTTCCTTTTATAAATAAAATTCATTAAAACTATCAAATCAATTATTTATTTGTTTATTTTATCTTATTTTATTTATTTATTTTTATACTCATGAAATTTTATTTTACAAAAGTAATAATATTTATTTTCTTGTAAATAAACTTTTAAAAGTATTTTACTTAAAATGAAATTAACGCATTTTTTTTCTTATTATTTAAATTAATCAAAACTTCCCTTCATAAATAAAATGCATTAGAACTATCGAATCTGGAATCTATTGTTTTTTTTTTTTTTTTTTTAATCAACACTCATGAAATCTTTCGGTTCCCTTAGTGCATACTTGTGAATTCTTTTCTATATTGATCCATGATGTTTTGTTTATTCCCTAAATCCTTGGTAGTTAAAAATCCATGTTAATTTATATTTGATTCTAAGCAATATGTTACTACCTTTTGATGATTTATGCCATTATATGTTGTTCTTTAGATTATTAGATGTTGTTTTGGTAATCCCGATGACGTTTATTATTTCTTTGAAAGTAAGTTGATAATGGTGAATATCCCATATTATTAGTTTCAATTTAAAACTCATGTCAAAGTGCTTAATTAATTTATCTTAAGTTTAGATGGATTCAAAATTCCAACAATTAATCCTTGATTATCTATGCTAGTTTAAGATTTTCTTGAAGTCTTTATTTATTTATTTATTTTTTTTTTTTTATTCTTGGTGATCATTTAAGAGATAGGATTTTTTTAGACACTTGTCTTCCATAGTCCTTAGTCATAGAATGAAAGTTAGATTTTTTTTAAGCGTTAGCATATAATTTTTTTTTTTAGTTAGATTTTTTTTAAGCGTTAGCATATAATTTTTTTTTTTAGCCGCAAATTGAAAGTTGGATTTGTTAAAATGTTAGTCTACCTGATCTAAACATCTCTGGTTGATTGCTATAACAATTTTATCTTTAATTTGATTTTCAGAGGCCATTGAAAAATCATGAAGATTGGCCTCTACCTTCACCTTTATTAGTTTGTTGATTACTAAATTTTTTTTTTTTTTTTTTTACTTTGTGATTTCGTCTTCTTCTGGGTTGCCTATGTTTAGTCTTTGCGTATTGTCGTTTGTGAATAATTTCTTTCCTTTTAAGAAGAAACCTTTCTCAAAATGTTCCTCATTAAAGTGCATTTCAAAAATTCATTTAGAGTCATTAGAATTGAAATCTCATTTTCTTAAAATAATGTGCAATCATTTTTTGATCGGATTGCATCCTTCTCAGTTTTCAATGAAATTTTGGTTTTGAACAAAACACGAATTAAAGCTTGTGATCCCAAATAAATGAGATCATTCTAGGCTAGATTTGTGTATATTAATTGGGGAATTAGTGAAACCCCTACATAAAAAAAAAATATATATATCTTTTTAAAACTTATTTTTGTTACCACCTTTGCTACTTAGTGAAATCATGTTAATCTATTTTCAGAAATTATACACCTGACATAAATGATAAGTGGTGGTTTCATAAGTTTTGCTCATTTTTGTTATACTAGTTAAATAACAAGTATGCCAGACTTTCTTTATTTTATTATTTATTATCTAATCCCTCATGTCTTGTGAAAGCACATTACAAATTACCCATGCTATCCAGGTACACCACCCTAACACCCGCTTTCTAAATTTTGTGAATATCTGTGAATCATGCCTATGTTTGATAATGTTTAGGTATCTTGATATATTGTTTTGTTATTCATTCATTTGTGATAAACGCATGCTGGGTGATATATTATCTAAACTAACCATTGATGTTTTATGATAGCGCTTAAGAAGTGGTTCAAGTACGCACCCTAACTCTTCTTTATTGTGATGTGATCTTATTTGGCATGTTATTTTTATTTTTATTTTTATTTTTTTAAATCACCTTAGTCTACCTAGGTATCCTCAATTAATCAATTAATTGCCACATTTCCCCCAACTTAGTCAGTAGAGACCTTTATAGGGCTTAGAAGGGTGCTACCTCCTAGAGGTACCTTCCCAATAGGTAACCTGATCTCCGGACCTAGACTCGGGTTTTTCAAAGACACGCTTTTCCAAAACCATGGAGTCACTTCTTTAGGGTTTTCTTTCTTATTTTATTTTCCCTTTAAAATAAAAATAAAATAAGTGGCGACTCCAACTTTTTTCCAAAACTAATTTTTCACAAATAAAAGCGAGTCTCGCCGATCGAGTGGGGGCGCACGTGAAAAATGCGGGTCCACAAGGAGACTCAGTGAAGAAGATAATGCGAGCTTGATAAAATTTCCTCAAACTTTTCCTTCTCTCTCTCTCTTATTTTCCTCACTAATTTTTAAGGAGAGTAGTAGGGAAAATATTACAATATTTTCTTTAGTATTTTCCTTTATATTTTTTTTTCCATCATATTTTTCATGTCACCCAAACTAAGGAAAATAACTTTCCACAATATTATTTTTCCCTTTCCCTTGCATTTTCTAAAAACTAAACACAACCTTTATAAATAAAAATTAAGAATTATAGTAAGACTGTATATTCTTCCTCTTTCTTCCTGCATTTCTACATCCACTACTCTATTTTACATCATATTTTTACTCTCTTCTTCAGTCAGCATTCATCCCTTTATATAGAGTTATCTTCACACCAATTCATAAGATAAGAAAGATGAATGAACCTTGGGGCAAGGTTGGACAATTGGTGGCAGCTAGTCAAGGCTAGAAGTCAACTTTTGCTTGACTTTTTGGGAATGGGCAGCAATGTGTGGACCCCTCTTTAACATGAAAATGGCTAGAACATGTTAAGCTCTCTTATTAGATGATGTGTCAACTATAGGGCAATCATAGGGTGGGGAATATATGGTAATTATGCAAAAAAAAGAAAAAAAGAAAAAAAAAATGGTAACCAATATATATAGAAAGACATCTTCCAACATTTGATATAAATATGTAAAAATTGAGAGAAATTTTTTTTTTTAAAAAAAACATATTAAACCTAAAAATAGGGACTTAATAATAAAATCAAGTAAAAAGGAAAAATTAAAACCAAATATTAAATATGAATATAGTTTAAATATTAAAAATATTATTATTTACGTTTAATCATTGGGTTTGCTAGAGGAGTTTATATATATATATATATATTAGTTTTTTCTTTTTTTAATCCTATCTATGTTGTTGATATTAATGCATTGAATTTGATGTTACCTAAAACAAAATTATATTTCATGTCCTCTATTATAAATGGACAACCATTCCTTATGTTAGATTTTAGATAAAGAATGAATATTGAAGATTGGAGTTGCAAGAAAATAGGAGAGAAATTAGGAGATCCTAATTTTAAATATGTAACAAAGTTCTATAATCACTTCAATCCACGTTTAAAAATTGTATTTCTTTCTAATATGAGAGCAAACTTTTTCCTTCTTTCTTATAAATTTCATTTGGGAATGATTTAAAAATAAATAAATAAAAGCCCTTCTAAATATTAAAAAAACACTCACTTATAAAATTTAATTAGGTGGATGGTAAGGTCGAATTCGGGATAGCTTCATATTTTTTGCTTTAACTGAAAATTAAAATCAAAATTAAAGTAATAATTTTTAAGATGTTGTAAAAGTTTTATTAAACATGAAAGAACTTATTGTATAAACAAAAATAGAATTATAGAATTCTTATAAGAAATAACATTTTTATGACTTCTATATGAAACCTTTTTTAAAAGTTATAAGTTTTTTTATGACTCCTACGTTTTAATTTACAAAAGCCAATGATTTGTTTTTACTAGTTATTTGAATTTAAGGAAGCAGGAAAGGGTTTACTTTAATATAAAATAAAAAAAATAAAAAATAAAAAATAAGAGTTGAAAAGTAATCAAATCACTAAAAAAAATAGATTTGGAGTTGTTTTGGTATGGAGTTAGACTCAATTTGTTCCCATGCAATGGAAATGAACGATTTTTTTTTTTGTCCTTTTCCTTTATCTTGGTGTAGATCTTGTAATATTTTATAAAAATATAAATTATATGCTAATTATTTTAACATTAGGAAAAAACGCTTATTTTAATTTAAAATAAGTAAATAAAAAAGAACTGATTTTATCTCAACTGTATAAGACTTTATAAAAATTATCTTATTTGCAAAATATTTTCAGATGTAAAAGTAAAAAATTAAACAAACCATTTGATGATTTTTTCATAAGTATCCATTTACATCATAGTTTAATTTTAAAATATTAGAATAAATCAATTACTCTAAACTATATCATTTATAATTTTTTTGATTATTAATATGATACCTAACCTTCCACGGAATTGGAATAAAATATGGATAATTAGAAAATGTCAACTATCCCATTTCAAACTTTTCTAATACAACATGATATAGAATATCATTTATAACATGTGTATTGGTCTTCAATGTTCTTTCAGGACCACTTCAAAACAATTAATTATGATATTTTTACAAGTTACCTACACGTTATTTTAGAATAAATTTAAAATATTTTAGAATAAATTTCAAATTTGATTAAGTTAATTTAAACTTTTTTTATTTTTTCACTTTCTTTCTCCTATTTTTTTTCTCACATTTCCTTTTAAGCCATTGGAATAAATTCCTTACTATTTGTGGAGTTTTAATATAATTTTTTTTCTCTCTATGATACATATTTATGTAATATTTGGTTAAATTATTTTGAATGTATATTTTTACCTTAACAAGGAACTTTTCTTGAAAATGAAGATTATTTTCGCCTTATTTTTAAAATTGTGTTTATATTTTTTATTAAGATATTTGAATGGAGATGAAAGCATGGGTATAGGTTTGTACTTTAGAAATTTAAAAAGGAAATGAACATATGATTAAAATAAACCTGATACAGTTACTCTATAAGAATGGATCCTGTTTCTTTCCTATAATGGAATCCTATATTCCTTCTCAAAGCAGCGCTGACTTTTCCCTTCCTACCAAATACAAAGAGAAAATCTTGACAAATCTTGATAAAGGTACTGTATATAGGATACAAACAACCCGTTGTAGTATCTTTTTTTTCTCAACAAAAACCAATTTAATAATAATAATAATAAATAATTATAGATTTTTAAAAATATATGTATTTTTCAAAACAAATGCAATCTATGATTTATTTGTTCGAATGGTATGTATATCTTGATTAAATAAATAAATTATGGAAAGATTTACATATTTTTAAATTATTTATAAATAGAAAAAATGATGAATAAATTTTAAAACGTGTAAAAATTTGATCAAGTTAATTTAAACTTTTTTATTTTTTATTTTTTCACTTTCTTTCTCCTATTTTTTTCTCACATTTCCTTTTAAGCATTTGGAATAAATTCCTTACTATTTGTGGAGCTTTAATATAATTTTTTTTCTCTCTATGATACATATTTGTGCAATATTTGGTTAAATTATTTTGAATAAATTACTCATATTTATCCTTTTAATTTTTCATGTCTTTATTTTAAAATATTAAAAATATAAATTTATTCAAAAATAATAATAAAATATAAAAAAAATTAATAATGAAGTTTTAATATTTTATAAATTAAAATTAATTTGATAAGATAAATAATAAATTATATATTAAGACCGATATAATCTTGCTTATGAATATTTTTCTTCTTAACCATACCTATGTTAATTACACTTATAAAATAATTTTAACATATGTATTTTTACTTATTTTATAATTTTTTTTGGAGTTTTTCCAAATATTTCCATAAATTTTGAATAAATATTTTTTACTTCACAGAAATTGTTGTCAAAATATCCATATATCCTAAACTTTAAGTACTGATGTTTAAAATTTAAAAAGGAAATGAACATATGATTAAAATAAACCTGATACAGTTACTCTATAAGAATGGATCCTGTTTCTAACCTTTTAACACACAAATTTGGAAACCTAAACCTATGGATTGTTTCTTTCCTATAATGGAATCCTATATTCCTTCTCAAAGCGGCGCTGACTTTTCCCTTCCTACCAAATATAAAGAGAAAATCTTAACTAATCTTGATAAAGGTTTATTTTATCTATATATGGGAGGTCAAAGTTTTAAAAGTATTCTACATATATTTTAAATTTATTCTAAAATAATGTGTTTGATTAATTTCTTGGTCAATTCTAAAAATTTATTTCAGCGACTAATTAATATCATGCAATAGAAAAACAAAGTTGAAATTTGGGATAATAAATATTATTAAAGTACAAAGAAAGTATGTAATTGTGGTATGAGCTGTTTTTAAGTCCTTATTGATGGTCCATTGAGACTATGTCAATCACTATTTTAATTTAAAATAAATAAATAAAAAAGAACTGATTTTATCTCAACTATATAAGACTTCATCAAAATTATCTTATTTGTAAAATATTTTCAGATGTAAAAGTAAAAATTAAACAAACTATTCGATGATCTTTTTCATAAGTATCCTTTTAGATCATAGTTCGATTTTAAAATATTAGAACAAATCAATTACTCTAAACTATATTTTATTCCACAGAATTGGAATAAAATATGGATAATTAGAAAATGTCAACTATCCCATTTCAAACTTTTCTAAAACAACATGACATTTTATCATGTTGAATGAAATGGGAATGACCAAAAATTGTCAAATCAAAGATATATCTATTTTGGACATGGCATTCGAAGGCTTCTTAACATTGTATTAGTCTATTTAATGAGTTGAAACAGGAACACAACATCAAATTCTCTTTTTATAATCAAAGACTTCCATGGAAAATTCCACCATAGCATATCTCAAAGATTAGTCAAATTCCATTATCTTTATAGACTTTAAACAAGCAAAGAAATTGACATTAATAATTCCAGACACAATATTCTGCAACTTTACATTATTCTTTTTATCTTGATTGAAGAGGAATACTAACTTAAATGAAACAAAAAATAAATCATGAAAGCTGAATAATACAAATATTCAATGAAATCTTTGGCGTGTTATTTCTTTGCAGCTTCAACATGGTGGCATGTCCGACGGAGGAGGCAACATTTGAGCTTTCGGGTGTTTACCATTTTTCACTATGAATGCAGTTTCCATGCCCCAAGTCACATGGCGTTCTACATGGCAGTGCAGGAACCACACTCCTGCAATAGAGAAAATATACCGACATTACACAACTTAATTGTAATATTAAGAAAAATTATTTCCTTGGTATGCAGGTTGGCAATTTCAAAGGTTTTTTTTTTTTTTTTTAATAGAGGACATGAGTGCTTGGAACATACCAGGGTTGGATGCCTCGAATCTGATTGCAACCCAACCTTTCGAAGGAACAGAGATGGTATTCTGAAAGGGAGGATCCACCAGATTATAGCGCAAAGGGTCCCTATTTCCATCGAAATTCCCAAATCCCCATCCAACAACATAGAAACTGTATCCATGGAGATGCATGGGGTGGTGTGTCGCTGCAAGCACGTTTGTCCCTTGAAAAACAATCTCCACTGTGGAGTTATACTCGAGCACCCTTACTTCTGTTCCGCTGCTCGGCAACTGATAGATTAATGGAAGATAATCAGCTGTAAAATCGAACACCAGTGGTGGACCGCTAGGAAATTTATCTCCATATACCCCACTGATGTTATAATAGTAAGCTTGCAGTATGTCAACTATAGGGGTATCGAAGCTTATGTTGTTTATACTTGAGGAGAACCGCGTCCCATTGGCCCCTGCACATGAATTATTGACGCATGGGTATGAGTTTACAGAAACAGTGTAAATCAGGTTAGTGCTTGTGCTCAATGGGACATTGCAAGGATGTTCCGCATCTGCTAAGCTTCGGAGGCCGGCCATGACCTGAACTGATGCATTTGTGTCATTGTATGCAGGAAGATGAGGCAAGGAGGGAGGTGAAGATGGAGTGTAGTATCCGTTGTACTGTACAATAGCTGTGGTGGTTGTGTTATCATAAAAGTCTTGATATTTCGGGGCAACAGAATAAGTTATAGCCGCCATGTAATAGTGATCCGGGCGTTGGTTAGCTTCTAGTAAGACATCGTAGGTTTGGCCAGGAAATATTGTGATATAATCTCGTGTCAATGGTTTCGTGTAGCTACCATCTGTTCCAACCACTGTCATTTTATGCTTGGCAATGGAGAAGAAGAGAGCCTCGTGTAAGGCAGCATTGATTATGCGAAGTAGATAGGTCTTTCCATGATCCACCGTGAGCTTGAATGTGCCTGCAATTAGAGAGGGAAAGTTGTATACTTATGACTAGCCAAAAGAAAAAGAAAAAGTTTCCATAAGGATCCACCAATTATGAAGTGATTGATTGATTAGGGGTGTAAATTTGGCTCCATAGTTCAAAATTATATTTGGACTAGCCTTTTTTTGTGTGTTAAATCATGGCTCTACCATCTTCATAGCTATATTCCTCTTTCTTAGCATTATGCTTTAAATATATTGATGTTAATAAGAAAAAGTAATATGGTTAACATACAAGAAAATAAAATTGTGTACAATTTTATTTTGGGAAGTTAAACTTTGTACCTGATTTTGAGCATGGATATAGATCACCGGGTTGTCCATTTATCAATAAAGCATCAGAGGGGTCGGGGTCACCTCCGGTTGCAAGCCCTTCATCTCGAACTGCATTCACATCATTCTTCCACCATTCTCCTGCATTTCAACAACTTCAATAATTTTAGATTTTGCTTTGGTGGTTAATTCATATATAATGTGTAAATTAACCTTTAAAAGTAACAACACTTATACCTAATATGATGGGGACCTCTGTGTCAGGTTTGTCAAAAGGATACTTGGTTCCATTTTTGGGATAGATGATTATAGCTCCATGAACAGTGGCTCGGGTCCAATCACTGTGAGCATGCCACCATAGAGTGCCTTCTTCAGTGGAAAGGATGATCTTTTGGGTAAACTTTGACCCTGGCTGAATTGGGCATTGTGTGATATACTCAGGACCATCTGTCCATGGATATCTAGGCATGGTTACCCCATGCCTGCGAAACCATAACTATACGTTAAAACTAGTTCTAATTTTTGAAGTAACAAAAGATGGCATGCAACAACATATTATCATAGTAACAAGAGGCATCAACTGTATTTTAATGGAACTAAAGCAAATAACCCTAAAGTATTGTTTTAAATTTGACTTTATTTTCAAAGTAATATATTGGAGCCCCCTCTTAAAAATAAAAGAATGTATGCCATGCAGGCATGCTGCCACTTCTCTTTCTTTGCGACATGCATAGGACCTACCAGTGAATGGTGATGTTTTCTTTTCCCTTGTTATAAACATCGACAATGATCGTCTCTCCTTTCATAGCATATATGGTTGGTCCTGGAAATTGTCCATTTACTGTTAAGATGTTCTTGGGGCTACAAAGCCTTGTATATGAAGCTTCCCTCACCTGCAACCAATTAAAAGTTAGCCATGCAACCTCATCCCAAAAGAAATATTACATGCATGAATAGTTGCATTGATCCATTCATGTAAGTGTATAACCAATTAGAAATTGATAGCATGCATGAACGACTCAATGACACCAAGGTAAGAGGTCATACAATAGAAAATGAGAGCCATACTACTCCCTAAATATCATGATTAGAAGGTGGTGTTAAGGCCAAAATCATATATAGTATTTACCACAAAAGTAAGCCGACGGGTTGAAGCTTGGCAATGGATGCCACCACCAAAAACTAGAAACGCTAAAATTTGCAAGAGGAAAACCTTCATGATCAGCCACATTTTACTTGGAATAAAAGCCTCTTCTCGTCCTAAACACAACTCCTTCAATTCTCTTACTACTTTTGATGTATTCTTTCATATATGATTCATTATATAGGCATGGTAATTCTCTCGGGATACAATACTTCCTCTCCACGTTATTTTAGAATAAATTTAAAATATTCTTTCACAAGTCCAACAAATGTTAATTAATTAAATATATGCAGAACACTTTTAAAACTTTGACCTCCCGTATGAGTACCCTTCTCAAGATTAGTCATGAAAACTGTTTTTCATTGACAACTACTTTTGAGAATTATTTGGTGGTTGGCAGCAAAGTTGTTTTCGTATTGTTAATACAATTTGTCATGATCGTTGTTTCCAATATTTTTTAAACTTGAGAATTGAGATTATAAAAGACAAGATGATTAAAATAAACCTGATACAGTTACTCTATAAGAATGGATCCTCTTTCTAACCTTTTAACACACAAATTTGGAAACCTAAGCCTATAATGGAATCCTATATCCCTTCTCAAAGCAGCGCTGACTTTTCCCTTCCTGCCAAATACAAAGAGAAAATCTTGACTAATCTGGATAAAGGTTTATTTTATCTATATATGCGAGGTCAAAGTTTTAAAAGTATTCTACATATATTTTAAATTTATTCTAAAATAATGTGTTTGATTAATTTCTTGGTCAATTCTCAAAGTCAAACTTGTATTTTGAATTGGAAAATTCAAGATATTCTTCAGGCATTTGGTTTATTTAAATTTTGGTAAGTAATCAAATATCATACACAACCTGCTCTTTGAAGTGGTCCTGGAAGAACATTCAAAACCAATACACATTCAAATTACTTCTCTTATATTGATACGCGGCGAGGAATTGTTGATACCCAAGCCACATGTGATCTGATTTAATGAATCTGTGCCCTTCATCCGAAGAATTCTGGTGTTCTGGATTGATGGGAGCAAAAAGGTGACCAGCTTTACCTTGAGTCAAATTCAAATGACAAAATATATATTTTAACGGGGCAATCATGGACAGCACCCTTAACTACAAAAATAGCGCACACATCCAATCCCATCAACCTAGTATTACACCAATTTGGAGGCAGATGTACCACCATATTACTGTGGAGCCTATACTCTGTTGGCTGAACCACTCAGGAATTCAACTTCCAAGAAAAGAAGTACTGCATTCAATATGTGGAGTATATATCACCATCTGGGTCCTGAAAATCAATGTCAAGTTATATGGAAATAATGTAGGAGTAGTGCTCAAAGGAGTATAAGAATTATTCCATAGGATTTAATTGATTTACTTTTACAATATGATCAAGAGAGAGAGGAGAGAAACCTGAATTGGGAATTGAAATCTTGGTAATTTATTTGCCAGACTTTGCATTTCCCTTAATGTAGCTGCCACAAAGTTGCTGCTTTCATTCTCAGACAGTCTGAAGCAATTATAAAATGTGAATCGGAGGCCCCCACATTCCTTGGATCTGTAGGCAGTTGATGGACACATAATGTTTTCCATAACTGTGCAATCATGGGCATCTATTTCTTCTATACTTGATGGAAGCTCTGGTAATGATTGAAGCCTCTTGCAATAACCCAACCTAAGGCCTTTGAGCTGTGGAAGTTGATTGAGGCTTGCAGGCAGAGTAACAAAATTGTTTCTGCTCAGATCTAAATATTCCAATGTGCACAGAGAGCTAAAGTCATTGGGAATTGCTCCTTCCAATATGTGGCAATCACTTGGATTTAACTTGCTTAGGGATCTTAAACCAAAGAAAGAATGCAGTTGCAAACCCCCGGAGAGTGGAATTTCTGCGGGCGACAACTGGAAAGAGAGGAGTGAATTCCTTGGCTTGGATTCTAGTCCTTTACATCCCTCAAATAATAATACTTCAAGGTTTTCTGAAAGAGAAAAAGAGGGTGGCAGCTCTTTTATAGAGTTCCAGCTGCTTCGAGCTTCTCTAAACCTTGTAGGCTCCCCAAACCCTCTGGCAAATTGTCAAGTTTTGAGCAACCAGATAGAATAAGAGTTTGAAGAGATTTCAACTTACAAATGCTATGTGGAAGAATTGCAAGGCTTTTGCATTCTCTCAGATTCAACAGAACAAGTCCACTTAGATGTTGGATTGATGAAGGTAGCTCTTTTAGAGCAGTTCCATCTGAGAAAGGTTCCAACAAACTCCCCATATTTTCCAAGACTTCTGGAAGCTCTTTGAGTTTTAAGCAATCTGAGAGAATAAGAATTTCAAGGGATCTCAACCTATAAATAAAGCTTGGTAATGACTCAAGGTTTTGACAGTTCCTCAGATTTAATAGAACAAGTCCAGTCAGATATTCAATCGACAAGGGCAATCCTTTTATTGCAGTGCCCTCCAAGGAAAGCTCTGATAAATGTTTCATGCACCCTTGGACCTCTGGAAACTTCTTGAGTTTCAAGCACCCAGAGAGAGTTAGAATTTCAAGAGATTCCATAAAGATGCTTCTTAGAAAACTCTTAAGATTCTTGCAGCCTTCTAAATTAAGGAAAACAAGCTTGTTTAGATCTCCAATGGATGGGTGAACCTTGGACAAACTTGTACAACCTTCAAGAATTAGTCTACTAAGGTTTGGGCCCTCAAAGAAGTTTGGGGTTGTTATGCCAGCAAAAGCTTTGATGCCAACAATGTTGGTTCAAGAACACAAAGATAAAACAATCACATAGATGATACACGAGGTTTTAACGTGGTTCTGCCAACCATACCTACATCCACGGATGAGAGAGAATGATTCCACTATATAATAGAGAATATTATAGAGGACAGAACCAAATACAACTAGTGGGTTCCCGAAACATCCCATGTTTCCCCACTCCTTGTATCCATACCCTACTACGAGCCCTCTCGCTCCATCGAGTACCTCCCGTTCTTCCTAACATCTCTATCCACCTCGTATAATCTTTACAGGTTCATCTCCATCTCATAACTTTTTCCCCTCATGACCTAGAATATTTATAGAGATATTTCCAACAACCTTCCTTATTCTATAAGGAAGTCTAATATTACAATAGTACATCAACCTAGAAATAATCTTTACAAAAAGGAATCCATACTAATTAGGAATTTGGGACACTTCCTAACAAGTTTCAATTGCTGATACATTTGTAAAAAACAAAACAAAAAAAATGATTATAATTCGTTTAAAGTGAAAGACGAAACTTGCAAAGATTATAATCATATACCTTGAATCTTTTCCAAAGGTGTTAAACTCGACTGTAACTCATATTTAGCTTGACAAGCTGCTCAGGATGAAAATTTAATGGGAGGGATTTCAGAGGGTATTCATGCCAATATAGACATCTTAAGTTGTTTGATAGAAATTTGAAGTCTCCAGAAAGAAGCAATTTATAGTCTTTGAATTGATTGAGTTTATTCATCCTTGTGCAAGCATTAGAATCAACACATAACTATTTCCAAGAAAAATATTCAAAGCTTCCACATAGCCACACATTACAGACTTTAAGCAATATTAATTTGTTCATCTTCATGAAGGCATCAAAACTGAAGTGTAGTTCCTTTTATGCTGACAAGTCAAGTACTATGCCTTCAACTACTTCAGTCCCCTACAATTAACTAAGAACAGAGTATGAATTGGAAATTAAAATCACAAAATTCTAAAAAGAAAAGCACAGAAAGCATCACACTAATGACTTGTTTTCTTTTTTTTTAGGTAGTGTTCAAGGAAGCAAGTATGAAGATAAAAGAAAATGCATCTACTAAGACAAAAACTCAGGGAAAAGTTAGCAAAGGATTCAAATAAAATAATTCCCCCAACTTTATATCTACCTTTGCATACATAAATATGCAATACCTTATTAAAATTGTACATATATGTGAGTTTCTCAAATGAGATGAAATTATCCAAACTTTCTCTTCACCTAGAGCTTATATATACAAAAAGGGAACACACACAAAGCTCATGTATTTAGGTCTTACTATGTTTCTAGTGAATGCATCACTAACATCTTCATGAATCCACAGTTTGCTCTGTTTTCCGGGATATTTAATAGATTCTTGCCAAACAATTTCCCAACCCATTTCTTGTAACAAATCATGCATGCACAACTTATTATCTAAAACAATTATGAGTGACTTATCAATGAGAACCCTTATTCCAATATCTAGAAAGAAACCACAACTTTCTAGTATTTCTGTGACAAATTTTTTGTCCTCCCATTTATAAAAGCATGCAATATCGAGAAATATATCTCTCTTTGTCATCTAATCCATCAAAATCCATTTTAAGCACATTCTGAATTTCCATGTTGGGAATTCTTTTTAGTTTGTCCAATTCACCTTTCCATTCAAGTATGCTCTTGCTATACAAAAAAGCACCCAAGACTTTAAGAGCTAAGGGAAGACCCTTACTATAATGTATTACATCATAGCATAGCTGCATATAATCTTCTCCAGGGTGGTTATGTTTAAAGGCATACTGATGAAAGAGTTGAAAAGCTTCACTATCCTCTAATCCCCCAACTTCATAAATTGCACTGACTCCATGTGTAACAAGCAAATGCTTTTCTCTGCTTGTTATAATAATTCTACTTCTTGAACCAAACCAATCATGGTTTCCTGCTAAATATTCTAATTGTTCCATGTTATCCACATCATCAAGAACAATAAGAACCTTCTTAGAGTGGAGTCTATCCTTTACAAAATTGATTTTTGTATTGAAAATTCCTACATTTGGATTTCCATCCTTCAATGTCTTTGAGAGAAGTTCCACTTGTAAATGATCCAGACCACGTTTTTGTGAGCCTTCTCTAACATTTGCAAGAAAATAGCAATCTTCAAATTGAGTGTAAATTTGCTCATAAATAGCTCTAGCAATAGTTGTCTTACCTATGCCACCCATGCCCCAAATTCCTACACTTAGAACATTATCCAACCCAATACACAATGGTGAATCCATTGCCTTTATGCGGGAATCCATTCCAACCAGCCCTTCAACATAGCTGGAGAATGTACCAATCAATTTATTAGATATATCTATGACAAGTTCTGTAATAAGTATAGATTCATGCTTGCAAACTTTGAGGAAAAAAAACCAATCATTTAATGAATTCAAGGATCCATTAAAAAAACAAAAGAAAAATTAGATAAATCATATCAGTGATTTAGTCTTGTTTTTGGCAACTTAAAAGTCATATGGCAAGCTTATATCTCAGATTTTTTCCAGTGTAAGAGTGTGTGTGTGTGTGTGTGAGAGAGAGAGAGAGAGAGAGAGAACTGTATTGCTATCTAGACAGACAGACAATCAAACTAGATTATAATAGTAAACATCTGCCCCACTTCCTAGTAGTCTAAATGAGGAACTTCTCAGAAGTGGTCAGGATAGAAATACTAGAAAAGCCAGTGGATGCATGTTTAAGACTGCAATAGCATTGATTGACAGTAGGATTACTAATTCCAAGTTAAGCATAGTGGCAGGCAAAAATTCTCTTCCAAATGGTTGAAAAAATCAGGGATTACCATCCAAAAGGTTTTAAAAGCATGACTATCCAATGGGGTTGGGGCACACTACTTAGGCATGGAAGAGAGCATGCCAAGGGGTCATTGGAAAGGATGAAAAAGCATTAATCCAAGGTCAATTTACCAATGGAATAAAGCACACTAAGGGCAATGTGGACCCGCATTTTTCACGTGCGCCCCCACTCGATCGGCGAGACTCGCTTTTTATTTGTGAAAAATCAATTTTAGAAAAAGTTGGAGTCGCCACTTATTTTGTTTTTTTATTTTAAAGGGAAAATAAAACAAGAAAGAAAAACCCTAAAATGTGACTCCATAATTTTTGGAAAAAGCATGTCTTTGAAAAACCTGAGTCTAGGTCCGGGGATCAGGTTACCTATTGGGAAGGTACCTCTATGAGGTAGCACCCCTCTAAGCCCTAAAGAGGTCTCTACTGGCCAAGTTGAGGGAAATGTGGCAATTAAATGGTTAATTATGGATACCTAAGCAAGCTAAGGTGATTTTTTAAAAAAAATAGCATGCCAAATAAAATCATATAAAAGGGGAATTATGGTGCGTACCTGAATCGCTTCTTAAGCGCTATCAAAAGGCATCAAAGGTTAGTTTGAAAATATGACACATAACATGTATTTTTATCAAAGATGATCGAACAAGCATCATGGCAATCAAGTATGGCATCAAACAAAAGCATAGTACACAAAGACATGGATATAGCATATGATAACACGCATTTTCATAGAATTTTGGAATTAGAGGATAGAGAGCGTACCTGGATAGCAAGTATATTTTATAAGAATTCCCCCAAAAGTGCCAAAGTGGTTAGGACAAGCATAAATTATATAACATATCCATTATATCGAATATACAGTGTCAAAGGCCTAAAGTTGAGCTAAGATAAACCAAATGACTCTAAAAATAATAACAATTTTAAGTAAAGCATAAAACCATCAGCATGTAATTGGAAAAGAAAGCATCCTAAAACAATTTCCAAAAAAATAGCTTAGAGTGGAATTTAATTATGAAAAATTTCAGGATATAACTCCTACACATCTAGATCAGCATTCCAAAAGCCGAACACTCATTCTAAGGACAGATTACAGCAAAGACACCTAAAGGTTCTATAAAGTCTAGATTAGATAAAAAAAAGTGACATGCATAAACGAATTTTTAAAAAAATAGTAAATGATCACATAAAATCATAAAAAAAAAATTGCATACACATTTCAAAGTGTTTATGTCACATAAAAAATAAATTCAGGGTTGGATGGTTCTCAAAAGTATTTTTAAAGCATTCAAGGTGATCAGATGTCCAGAATCGAGCACGCACAGTAGATGAGACTTTGAAAATTCATATCTCCCTCAAAAGGAAATATTTTTTAATATTTTATGTATCTAAGATCAACTTCAAGAAGCCTTTAATTGAAGAAAAATATTGAATCGAATTTAACAACTCATCTGGTATTTTATTTTTTTTAAAAGACCTCGGGTGTCCAGAACTGGGTGAAAACGGAACCCCTCTAAAAACTCATTTATATCTTCTATTCCAGAATGGCTTTCTAAGTCAAATGAAACTCTAAATTCAAATTCAAGAAGTGAGGAAAGTCATACAAGTTTCAGAAATTTTTTACAGATACTCTAAAGTTGCTAAAACGGAATTTAAACCTAGAAGGGCAGGGGTTGAATGAAAACTGGCAGCAAGTGATTTTGAAAAGAATGATTTTTGTGTAGGGGTTCCACCAATTCCCCAATTGCTTTTGCACGAGTTAATTCAATCAGTCCCATTATTTGGAACCATGAAGTTTGGTCATGCTTGTTTTAAAACATTTAAAAAATTAAGAAAGATGTGAAAGACGCTTGCCGAAGAGAAAATGGCAGCAAATAATATGTTAAAATCTGGATTTTATGCTTAGAAACTCCTAAGGAATTTTAAAGAAAACCAAAGTTATTTTGATGGAAAAAGGTTTTGAAATCCAGATTTAAGATGTATAAGATCACAGAAAAGAAGAAAAAAAGGACTAGGAGGAGAAGGGTGTGCACCAAGGTGGCCATTGTATGGGTGGGGGCTTGGAGATGTGACTGAGACTGTAATACTGAACCTGAAGCTGATTTCCTCAATTCCATTCTGCTGCTACTTTCAGTTTCCAACAACTCACATATTTTACATCCTGTTCATGAGTCACGCAACCTGGCCTACCCACCAGATTGTAGAGATTTAGTGCCAAGTAAATTCTATGAAGAAGAAGTGGGCGTCATGGTTCTCAATTTTTGTAGCTTCTGTTTATCCACGTCAATAACAACACCTCCAATAAGTTAATTGGCAAGCATGGTGATGAGATCGTGTTAGGCGTATAAAGGGAACCTTAACACAATGACAGGAAGCCAAGTCTGCAGATGAATGAACTGAGCCTTCCTGATCTTGGTAATTATGGAGGAGCATTGCTTCTTTGCAGAGAAATTCCTCATGAGGAATGATTGGCATTCTGCAGAGGTGTGAATACCTCTGGCTTGCTTCTGCCCCGAATGGAAACTAATCACCAACTGCAAAGTTTACTACCTCGCCATAAATGAAGCCTTGACTGAAACCTGCATGGAACTAGATCATCATCAACGGAGTGACGGATTTCTCAATGCTACTGTCCAAATGGCATTCAGGAGCTGGAACCATAGGTCTCCCCTTCCGGAAATAGGTATAGAAGAATGATCAAGATCATCCGTGCTGAGTAACCAAAATCACTATGCTCACAAGTCTTCTCCTATTGAGTTGGTTCATAATTCTGACCAGAACCTGGATTGGGATGATGACCAAGTCCAAGTAAAGTAACATCTGAAAGAGGTTTTCCCACGCACATCGAATTCATGTTGATCAATATGCCCATTCCCGTTATATCCCAACTTTCCCAAGTGTCTTTACCATCACTCGTCCGACAAGTAGCAGATTTACATGAATCAATGTAAATGGAGTGAAGTAATATGAGGGGGTTGTCCTCAAACCCTTGGAAGGCCTTATGGGTCACGATAGATTGAGAGAAACCATAGGAACTGGGTGCATCATATTCCAAAACAGGCAAGAATTAATTGCAGTCCTTCAGATATCACAGTTGCTGTAAGTTGCTCCTCAGGAATTAGTTTAAATTTCTTCTGGCAAGAACGAGGGTGCAATGTTGGCATGTATGGCAGTAGCACTACTTGGGTTATGACTGATGGTAGGTTGCTGCAGGTATGGTCTAAGAATTGCAAAACCTAGCAGCCTTGCACCCATTAAGGGACGTCCCTTTCAAAGAATTCAGGGACTTTGTTTGTACTGCAACCCTTGTTGCATCTTTATAGCAAACGCCTTCTCAGCTTCATGAAATCATATCAACGAATACAACAAATTGTACCCATGCACAACCCAAACTGCACCACCATGGATGACCAGCATTGTGGAAGTTTAAGCGTTACAATATCCAGAGTTTGATCACCATATGCCAGGTGACCATTCAGCCCAAGCAACACATACACAAAGGTTAACCCACAGATCGCCTGAATCAAACCCTCGCAAATGCACCCCTCTCCTTTATCATCCTTAATACCGAAGATATCTGCAGTAATCTCAATCAAGAAGCTCAAAAGCTCCCCCTTGTTCCACTCCGAGAAAACACTACGCAATTCTTCGTTAGAGAGCTTACCGACTGATTTTGGCACATCATAGGCCTTTGCAATCAACTGCATATCACCATATTCAATACCATTGTGAACCATCTTAACGTAATTTCCAGAATCTCTTTTGTCAATGTAAGTCACACAGGGGCCATTATCAAAAACTTGAGCAGCCACTTAAGGGAATCTTCTACGTACTTGTAAGCCTCAAATGAACCTATTGGGCCTCCTGCAAACTTAGTTAGGGGTGAAGGGAGCCTTGTCTTTCTGGACTAGTCCTTTAAGATATCTGAAAAGAACCAAACTGGGCCTCCTAAGTTTAGGCCTCGTTTCATGAACTTAGCATACAGGCTCATTGGTGGTGGGCCTAAGGTTAAATTTGCCCATGAACTCATGAACCAGCGATTTATGATTATTATCTAAACAGTATACCCAAGCAGTGTCAGCAAATATGGGGATCCAAACCGACTCAGTAACTCCACCTCTACTTTGAGCTCATCTTCTCCCTGTTTTCCTACCCGATCCATCAGCTCAATAGCTACTTTCCTACCACCATGAAGCACTCCTCGATAGACCAACCCAAACCCACCATGACCAACCACATTAGATTTTGTCAAAACCACCAGTCACAGAATGTAGCTACTTGAAAGTAAAAACCTGAAGCCGTTTCTGGTTCTTGAAGCGGTCAACATTATTGAACAGCATCAGAGCACACAAAGAGAAATCTTGAGGAACCTCACTAAAGCCAACTCCCCCAACCATTCCGGCAGCAACAAAGACCAGACCAGTAACTTAAACTTTTGATTTCCAAGTCCATCAAACCCAGAAACCACTTGAAGTTGATGAAAAAACATTTTTTTTTTTTTGCCATTATCCCAAAACTACCAGATAGTTTTCAAGGAATAAAGGTTGGTATTTTTATTTCTTTATTTTTTTGTTTTTGGAAAGCATGAAGGGGGATTTTTTTTTTTAAAGAAAACAGAGCATGCTCCAGACAAAATAATCAAACATTCAATCAAGACTCCACTTCCTGCCGCCCTCAATGAGACCAAACGGGTGGGACAAGTAGAGAGCAATGATATGATGGATCAAATATCAAGCTCACAAACATACCATACATTCGTTACCTTCGGGAAAAGTCAAAGAGAGTGTAAAAGAACCAAAACAGAGTAAATATGAAAACAAGATCAAACTCAGGAAAGCCATATTTGAACTTTAAAGTCCATGTCAATCAACAAGTTAAAGTCCAGAAAATCAATAAAAAATAGAGCGAAGCAATAAAACAGAATGAGAATCTAAAGCCAACAGTGATCATACCTCTTCTTCCAAAGAAAATTCCCCAGAAACAAAATAAGCCGCGTGCTCCTCTGCTTTCTCCTCCTTTCCTATATCTCTTCCTCTGAAAACCGTCCAGGCTGCCCAAACAATCTCCGAATCTCCTATATTTCTCTCTCAAAAACAATCTCCCCCCTCTAAAAAAAAATGATCTCAGTCGAACCCCCTTCAGAATCCCAGAGACGTGCTCCTCCAAAACGACAAAGAGAGTTCCCCCTTTCTCTGTAGATGTCAAGATGCTTTTAAAGGATCCAATGCATACCTTCCTTTTAGTGCCTGATCTCAATATCGAATCTCCTTGCTATTTGTGCCTCTAATTAGAAAATAATAAAGTCTCCTCCTGCTTCCCATGTATCTGTCCGTCCATGAAGATTGCGCCTCTCCCAGAATTCCTCTTTGTATGGAAGTTTCCATATATTCTTCTATGGGTAGCGACTTCTTCCTTATATGTATGGTGGAGGCAATTTCATAAAATAATGCAGTTGTCATATTTCCTTTCTCTAAAATTCTGGTGATCTCCCTTCCAAATAGATGGCGACCCCGTTTCCTCGTGCAAAAAGGCCAAGAAATAAGAGTTAGAAAACTTATAATATAATAAAATGAAACAAAAATAATAAATAAATAAAAAAAAGTAACAAATAAATAATAAAAAGAAAGCCATGTGGGCCACACAATTCATGCAATTCATGCAACCATGCGAGTTATGCAAAAATAAGTGAGTCTAAAAATGCTTAATGGGCCAAGTGTGCCTAAGTGTGCACCTAAGGACTATCCTAGAGAAGAAGGAAAAAAATCCTAAGTCTAAATTAGGGCTACCAAGAGCACAATGAAGGGTTAGATAAATCCCTCAACCAAAGTCTCCAAGGTGACTCAAAAAAAGTAAGTAGTATGAGTAACAATGGGCTACCAAGGAATTACCATGGAGCGTTAAAAGTGAACTTAAAGACATGTGACAAAGGGACAAAATTGAGGGTCTACAGGCAAATATGCTCAAGATAAGGTAAAAGGTTTTACAATGTAGTCATAACATTCTTGCTCAATGTGATAAGGACCGACCAATGTGTAGTTTTAAACACCAATGTGATAAGAACCCCACCTTTTAAATGGTGCAACGCTGAAAAAGGCCCCATGAATGCCATGTTGGGGCTTCTTTTTTCCAAGTGGATGATACAAACCCCCTTCTAGGTTGCCCTAGGGGGGCTAGAGATACTGTTGAATCACCTGGATTGAGACCTCAGTGCCTGCCTCCTTTTATCCTATTGACATCACCCTCATTTTCACACCACAAAAGTGGCCCTAGACAGCATATATATGTCTTGTGGAACCCCTCCTCCCTACTCCTTTTCATGAATCGTAGCTATCCCAACTTTGTGTGTAAATCCAACTAACACTGATTAATCACCATGGAAAGTGATCATACAGCACTATTAGGATTGAATGGAATGTCTTAAATGATGGGTAATGTCAAATATAGTGAAATTTTGCCATGGTCTTGGTTTAACTTAAAAACTGCAATTGACAAACTTTTAACAAAAACAATTTTTTTTTTTTAATTTGTTTTAAAATATGTTATTTTTTAAAACATATTTATTCTTTTCATACACACAATTTGATTTTTAAATGAGACGATAAAACCAAAACTCAAACTTCAAATCTATGAATATTTTTGGTCTAAAATGAAAAACCTCAATTGATTTTTAAATGAGTCGATAAAACCGAAACCGAAACCTAAATCTATGGATATTTTTGGTCTCAAATGAAAACCCTTGTTGTCTTTCAATCATAGAGGGTGATGAGTTTTGAGTAATGTAGGGACCATGTCTTGTGTTTAACCTCTGCCGAATCCATCAAAGAGATATGCATGTCCTGTCACTGTCTTTTAGATAATACTAAATACAAAGTCGCATTGAAGCTACACAATTTTAGGGCAGTTTAGTGGGCATAATCCCATGAGGATTAGCATTAAAAAATAAAGATAAAAATAAAGGGCACTTGATTCAAAAGATACCCACACCACCAATTGAGTTTATTCTCTCTTTTTCTTTGCCCCTTTTTTCCTCTTTTCAAATTTTTTTCCCTTTCCAGTCCATGTGCCAATCCATATACCTAACATGAATCCTTCCATTGGCACTCTAACCGAATATTAAGAAATGGAATCATTCTCTTTGCCTCCAGCCTCCATCCATGCCTTAGATGTGAACCCCATATTCCTCATACAAAATAATAATAATAATTCCCAGTGATTGTGTAGATTTTTTAAACTGATTTTTAATAATTTATCAAATGTTTAATTTTTATTTTCAAATATTTGAGAACACAATTAACCCATTTCAAAATTTTGATCACAGCCATGGAGAGATTTCCTTGCATATGTGAGATCATGTTCATCTAAACATCATTCAGTCACAGGCAGCAAAATACAACTTAATCCATACATGGGTTTAAGTCAATAATCTTGGATCCATCTCTCTATTGATCATCCTATGATTTCCAATTTTATATGGCTATGCAAGCTTTAAAGTTTCAGCATCATTACATCATACACCTAAAAGGCAAAGGAAAAAAAAATTGCAGTTAACAATACCTATCTCGAGAATCCCATCCAGAAATATTGGCAGCTTCAGTCAAAGCCACTCTCCACTTGATCACTTTCTCCATCTGCTCCTTATAAACCTCTTCATGCTCAGCAAATGCTTGTGCAAAAATCCCTGTCTGTTTCCTCACATGAAAGGAATCCACATTGTGTCAAGATTTAAGTTTTCTGATTGTTTAGTTTTTTTTTTTTTGTTTTAATAATCCTTATTAAGCAGGGTAGTTTCCAGCTTTGACTTATTCTCTACTCTTTACCACGTTATTTGTTAGTGTAAAACGTGGGTTGTTTTTCTTATCAATTAGTTATTGTAAGGCTATTTTATCAGCCAAGGTTGTTGATCAATAGACGTGGATTTTTCCTAGTTTTGTTCCATTCAGTTTTGATTCACAACATTCTGGTATTAGAGCCAGAAACAAAGCAGCAGCTTTTGTAATTTGCAGTAGCAAGAGAGAAGACAACTGAAGGGAATTTTGTGCAACCTGCTATTCCTCGATTTGATGGTCATTACGATCATTAGAGCATGTTGATGGAAAAAATTTTAAGATCTAAGGAGTACTGGAGTCTTGTGGAGACTGGTTATGTTGAGCCAGAAAGCGGAGCTGTATTGACAGAGGCGCAACAGAAGAAGCTTGATGAGATGAAGCTGAAAGACTTGAAGGTGAAAAATTATTTGTTTCAAGCTATCGATCGAACGATTCTAGAAACCATCCTACAGAAGAACACATCCAAACAGATATGGGATTCCATGAAGAAGAAGTATGAGGGCAATGAAAGGGTGAAACAATCCATTCTTCAAGCTCTTTGCAAAGAGTTTGAAACTCTTGAGATGAAATCTGGTGAAGGTGTCTCTGACTATTTCTCAAGAGTGATATCTGTTGCCAATAAGATGAGAGTTCATGGTGAACAAATGAGAGATGTTACAATAGTAGAAAAAAATACTTTGATCATTGAGTGACAAATTCAATTATATTGTTTGATCAATTGAAGAGTCAAAGGACATTGATCTCCTATCAATTAATGAACTTCAAAGTTCCTTAATTGTTCATGAGCAGAAGTTTCATAGGCACAAAGGAGAAGAGCAGGCACTCAAGGTAATTCATGAAGAAAGTGTAGGAGGAAGAGGTCGTGGTTGTGGATCCTCTCGAGGAAGAGGCAGAGGTAGAGGACGCCAATCCTTCAACAAAGATACTATAGAATGCTACAAGTGTCACAAACTTGGATACTTTCAATATGAGTGCCCAAGTTGGGACAAAGAGGCTAATTTTGCTGAGCTTGGAGAAGAAGAAGCGATGTTGTTGATGTCCTATGTTGAGTTAAATGAAGCAACAAAAGGAGGATGTTTGGTTTTTAGATTCTGGTTGTAGTAATCATATGTGTGGAGATAAAACTCTCTTCTGCGACTTCAATGAACACTTCAGGCAGATGGTGAAGCTGGGAAACAACTCAAAAATGACAGTGATGGGTAAGGGTAATGTAAGGCTGAAAGTGAATGGTTTCAATCATGTAGTCACCGAGATTTTTTATGTGCCTGAATTGAAGAACAATTTACTGAGCACTGGGCAGCTGCAGGAGAAAGGTTTAGCGATTCTTATTCAACATAGCAAATGTAAAATCTATCATCCTGAGAAGGGCTTGATCATTCAAGCAGAGATGTCTGCCAATAGAATGTTTATTTTGTTGGCTACGCCACAACCAAAGAAACCAGCTTGCTTTCACACAACTACAGAAGACTTATCACATCTCTAGCATTGCCGATATGGACACTTGAGTCGCAAAGGATTGAGGACTCTTCAAAACAACAAGATGGTGAATGGACTACCACAATTCGAAGCTTCAAAAACTGATGCACTGATTGCATGGTTGGAATGCAGCATAGAAATCCAATTCCAAAGAAGAGCACTTGGAGAGCTTCTTCGAAACTTTAGCTCATTCATGTTGACATATGTGGCCCTATCACACTGATCTCAAACAAAAAAAAGAGGTATCTAATTAGCTTCATTGATGATTTTAGTCGAAAGGCGTGGATTTACTTCTTGGTTGAAAAATCTGAAGCTTTAGTTATCTTCAAACAATATAAAAGTTGTGTTGAGAAAGAAACATGTTCCTATATTAAGTGTTTGTGTACTGATCGAGTGGGTGAGTTCACTTCACAAGACTTTAATGAATTTTGTAAAGAAAATGGCATCAAGAGGCAGTTAACAACAGCTTACACTCCGCAATAGAATGGAGTTGTAGAGAGGAAGAATCGGACCATCATGAACATGGTTCGAAGTATGCTTTAAGAGAAGAAGCTTCCAAAGACTTTTTGGCCAGAAGCTATGAATTGGACAGTGCATATTCTAAACCGAAGTCCTACTCTAGCTGTGAAGAACATGACTCCGGAGGAAGCTTGGAGTGGAGTCATGCCTTCAGTTGAACATTTTCGAGTATTTGGTTGTATCTCACATGTTCATGTACCTGATATCAAGAGAACCAAGTTGGAAGATAGAAGTTTTACTTGTGTGTTGTTGGGAGTTAGTGAAGAGTCTAAAGCTTATAGGCTTTATAATCCAATAGCCAAGATTGTAATTAGCGGGAATGTAGTTTTCGAAGAGGACAAGTCTTGGGATTGGGATAAGAGCTATAAAGAATAGGTGGTAGCTATGTGGGAATGGGGAGATAATAAAGAAAATGTTGCTGCAAATAATGAAGGTGAGGCCAAGAGTGAAAATGGAAGTAGTGTAGAAGAGGTTAGGGTTGTTTCTCCAAATCTGGTAGATGAAGAGAGTTCACCTAGTTCCAATGAAAGGAGAGTTAGAAGGCCACCAGTTTGGATGAGAGATTATGAAATGGGTGAGGGTTTGTTTGAAGAAGAAGATGAGACTAATCTAGCATTGTTTGAATCTGGAGATCCCTTTTATTTTGAAGAAGCTGTGAAAAGTGCAAAGTGGAGAGCTGCTATGGATTTTGAAATAAAATCCATAGAAAATAATGATACTTGGGTGCTAACCGACTTACCTGTAGGTGCAAAGAAGATTGGTGTCGAGTGGATTTACAAAACAAAGCTTAATGAGCATGGAGAGGTAGACAAGTACAAGGCACGCCTTGTAGCAAAAGGCTATACACAACAACATGGGGTTGATTATACAGAGGTTTTTGCGCCGGTGGCAAGGATGGATATAGTTCAAATGATTATTGCTCTTGTAGCTCAAAGGAATTGGACAATTTACTAACTAGATGTGAAATCAGCCTTTCTCCATGGAGAGCTAAGTGAAGAGGTGTTTGTTGAGCAACCAAGAGGCTATGAGCAAAAGGACAATCCGCACAAGGTGTACAAACTGAAGAAAGCTTTATACGGACTCAAACAAGCTCCACAAGCTTGGTTTAGTCGTATAGAAGCACACTTTGTGAATGAAGGCTTTGAGAGGTGCCACAGTGAGCATACCTTGTTCGTCAAAACAAGCAAAGGAGGTAGAATTTTAATTTTGAGTTTGTATGTTGATGACCTCATTTTTACTGGAAATGATGAATCAATGTTTTATGAGTTCAAGAGCTCTATGATGCGTGAGTTCGATATGATTGATTTGGGAAAGATGAGGTATTTTCTTGGAGTTGAAGTGTTGCAGAAGATTGATGGCATTTACATCAGTCAAAAGAAATATGCCTTAGATGTGTTGAAAAGATTTGGGATGGAGGAGAGCAATTTTGTCCATAGTCCGATTGTTACAGGTTTTAAAGTCTTCAAAGACGAAAATGGAGTCAAGGTTGATGCAACATTCTTCAAGCAAATGGTAGGGAGTCTCATGTATCTAACAGCAACTCGACCTGACTTGATGTTTGTAGTGAGTTTAATTAGTAGATACATGGGGCAGCCAACTGAGCTTCACTTACAGACTGCAAAGAGGGTGTTCAGATATTTGAGAGGCACAACAAATCTTGGGTTTTTCTACAAGAAGGGAGGGAATGATAAATTGGTTGCCTTTACTGATAGTGACTATGCCGGTGATTTGGAGGATAGGAAAAGCACATTGGGGTATGTATTCATGTTGAGTTCTGGAGCTGTGTCTTGGTCCTCTAGAAAGCAGCCTGTTGTTTCACTCTCCACAACTGAAGCTGAATTCATAGCTGCAGCATCCTGTGCATGTCAAGCTGTTTGGATGAGGAGAATCTTGGAGAAGCTTAGTAATACACAAGGTAATTGTACTACTGTGTTTTGTGACAATAGTTCAACAATTAAATTATCAAAGAATCCAGTGATGCATGGACGAAGCAAACACATAGATGTTTGCTTTCATTTTCTGCATGATCTTACTAAAGGAGTAGTGGAATTAGTTCATTGTGGTACACAAGATCAGATTGCAGACGTGATGACTAAGCCTCTCAATCTTGACATGTTTCTGAAGCTGAGAGAGTTGATGGGTGTTCGTGAAGTTCCAGATGTAAACTAATTGCTGTTAGCAGTTAGTTTAAGGGAGGGTGTCAAGATTTAAGTTTTCTGATTGTTTAGTTTTTTTTTTTTTTTTTTAATAATCCCTATTAAGCAGGGTAGTTTCCAGCTTTGACTTATTCTCTACTCTTTACCACATTATTTGTTAGTGTAAAACGTGGGCTGTTTTTCTTATCAATTAGTTATTGTAAGGCTATTTTATCAGCCAAGGTTGTTGATCAATAGACGTGGATTTTTCCCAATTTTGTTCCATTCAGTTTTGATTCACAACACATTGTTGAAAACTCGTAAAGCTGCATGTCCCATCGCCTTGGTGCAGTCAATAATCTTGACAAGTTCCTCCAGACACCATGTTGAAGAAGCATAGTTGTCAGAGAAAACGATGACAGAGAATCTGGACTCTTCGATTGCTATTACAAGTGCTGGAGAGATCTCTTGCACTCTACTGAGCTGGTCATCCATGAAAGTCTTGGCTCCTCTTTGACACAGAGCTCTATGAAGATGGTCAGTGAAGCTTTTGCGGGTGTCTTCCCCTCTGAAACTCAGTAACACGTCGTACTTCCATTGATGCGTAGAAGATGAAGACAAAGAAGCCATTAAATTGGAAAATTGATAGCTTAATTGTGGGACAGAATTATAAGTGAGTCAGAGAATGAATAAAGACTAAACTGAACTGAAAAGAAAATTATATATGGCTTGACATGCAAATAGCAAATCACTATGTGCCCGGAAGTTTCTTGTGATTTTCTTGTGAGCTGCCAATGAAGTTTCGATCTACTCTTTCAGTAGTCAGACTACTTTGGAATCAAAAGGCCAGCTTTTTATAATTTACAAAATAAGTTTGTTTAGGCCGCTTAGCTTTATCGTTAGGAAAGTTCTTCACATCCAACTTTTTATGTAGTTTTACCTTCTTTTTTTTCAAATTTTTGCCACCTGTCACTTGGACATTGGAGGGAAGTTTTCCAAGTACGAAAAATTGACCTTGATACCTTAATCAAACCCGAACTTTAATACAATGTTTTCAAAACAGGTTTATAATTTTAAACATCAAAAAAAGAGTAATAGAGTGGTGCAACCATTCTACCTTGCACCTGTCGTCCAAGTTTATTTTTCTTTAAATTAGCCACTATAATGATGAAATAAAAGGAGATAAGAAAGAGTGTTATAAGCCTCATTCATTCATTATAAAGCGTGAAGTGCATGGGCAATGTCCTATTTTGCAAAATAAAAAAGCGGGTGTTGAATGTTGGGTTATAAGTGACAGGCAGTCTAGCCCATTTTGCCAAAAAAGAAAAGGACATTTAACTGTTTGATTCTTGAAGAATCGTTCGACTCTATTGATCCAATAATTGGTTCAATAAATATACCCTTCAAAAAGAGAAATCTAACCGAAAATGTCGCTTGGTGGTTGGATCAATTAGACCAATTGATTTGGTTTAATTTTCAAAAAATATTGCTTTAACAAGTATGATAATCAAAACATAGAAAAAAAAACTATTTACCAAGAAATGAGATTATTATAAAATAATGGAAAACGTAATCTATTTTAATGATATGATAACTTGTAACTTGATGAAACTTTGACCGGCAAAGAAAAAGAAAAAGACCTTAAGAAATTAGAAAATATTATCTTTTATATTAAACTTATCTTTGTGTAAAAGCTCTCAACAATTAACTATATGTTTTCATAAAGCTTTATTTAGGCTATGTTACACTCTTGGAAATTAATAAATAAAAAATGTAAGAAAAATAAAAAATACATAAAATTAATAAATTATTATTTTTTCATTAATATAAATTAAATAATTTAAAATACCTAAGTTTTTCAAAAATTTTAATCATGGTAGTGGGCCTTTGATCAACCAAAGATAGCCCATGCATCATCTGCCAAAGTGAAGCACAACAACCTTGTAATAGTGATGTCACACAGCAATTCATTATTCATTATTTTGTTTTCCCTTTTCAATGTGGATTTTCTTAAAGCTATTAAAAAAACACACAATATCAAGATTTGAGCGTGTGTCTTTCACAATATCTTTTATATACTAATAATTATAAATTAATTAAAATGAAATTATTATAAATAAGTTAATTTTAATTATCTTATTATGTCTCATATATAGTGATTAAATATATGACAAATATAAATTTATAGATAAAATTATTAACATTTTCAAATAAAAAATATAAATATATATCAATATTTTTTTTTTATATCCTTCAATATATCTAAACTTAATGCATTATCATTTTAGTATTAATGTTTCCCAATTCGGTATATTATTGTCTAATATTACAAATTTATTATACATTTATCAATTTTTCTTAAAACAATTTCAATATATATATTATTATTTTTCGATCACTTTTTGAGTTATTTCCAACATTTCATGAGTTTTTATCAATTTCCATCTCATATATCTATATATATATATATATATCTGTGTGTGTGTATTTCAGAATTTTCATTGATATTACTTTATATATCTATAAACTCCAACTAATGATATATCGGTAAAAATCAATATTTTCATTCTTACTTAACATAGGAAAGAAAATTATTCAAATGGTGAGTAAATTAATGCGACCTCCTGATGAGAATGACAATGACAACCATGAGTCATAGTTAGTGTATGTCTGTGGTAAACTAACTTAGTGTTTGATAAAATAATTATTTATCATCATTTAAAATTTAAAAATAAATTTAAATATTAAATCAAAATAATTAACTTATTCTAAATACTAATTTTTTTAATTCTCTTTGTTCATATTTGGTGATAATCATGCTTTATTTTTAGAATTCTTTTTTTTTTTAGTAAATATTTTATAGTTATTTTGTAGCTTCACAATAGTGCTTTTTAATATAATTGTTTAACAAGCTTAAGTTTATGAAGATAAATATTAAGAAAAATTAATGAGTTTAAATATATCAATATAATAGCTTTAAAAAAATTAAGTTTATTTTACCAAAATTAATGTAAAAATAATTCATCTTAAAATTAATTTCAATAATTAAGTAATAAGGATTAAGTTTTATCATACACTCTCTTAATTAATAAATGACATAACTTCTTTCAACAACTTCTCCATTCTACTTTTTAAAAAATTATCGTGATATTTATTTATTTATGTCTAAAATTTAAATATACTTGAATTTGAATTAAATCTAAATATAGCTTAATATCATTAAGTGTTTGACTTTTTTTTATTAATGTCTAAATATTATTAACTGTTAATTTTTTTTTTTTTATTAATATCAAAATATGTGAAGTGTTAAATTTATTTATTTTTGGTTAAAAACATTTATAAAAGTAATTGTTATATTTCTTCTTATTTTAATTTGAAAAGTTATAATTTTATAAAATAGTAATTTAATTAACACATCTAAAAAATATTGTAATACATTATCAAAGAAAAAATTTTATAATGATAATTATGTAATTAGTAAATTGTATTATTGTACAATCCATTGTTCCATGTCGTATATTATAGCATAGTTGTACATACCCATCAGTGCATAGACATATATCTTTTAATAATCTATCATGAATGTCTCGTGGACTCTAAGAGAAGTATGTAGTTATTATAGTATAAAGATGGCGTAGGAAGAGGCTCTCGATTTACTAGTTCACACTCAACCATAGCAATGGGGAATATATTGCATATTATTTCCTTCTAAAAGAAAAGTAGAAAAGACCTTAGAAATGGAACTTTTAGATAAAACCTAAGGGTGGCAATGAAATGAGTCTAAGAAGGATCATCTCAATCTCAATCTTATGTCATTTATTTATATTAAATGGAGTGAGATAACACAAAATCATATTCGAACCTATCTTGAACTTGGTCTGAGGGCAAGAAAGGCCTCTAAAAAAATCAACCTCATTGTCATTCTTAGGTACGCATCTATACCAATGAAAGTTTTTACATCTATTAAAAAATTCAATGTTCTCGATGTTAATTAACTTCACCAAACTAAATACACTTAATTTGCATGAAAAAGTGTCAAAATTCCCAACCAATCAATGACATAAACTACAATCAAGTTTAGTACATCATAACCTTAAAATATCTCCAAAACCCATTTCTTGTAAGACCCTCTTCTGATTAGGTTGCAAGTGTTGAAGTACTTTATACACCTAATTAGGCAAACAACAAGTGTCAAGATAAGACTGCAAACCATACAAATACATATGCATATAAATTTAAAATTGAAAGAAAATATTATTAAATTTAAAAAAAATAAATTTCAAATTTTTTTTTTTACCATTGATACATTTTTTGAGTTTGTACCCTTTTGTTTTACATATTCATTGGAGCATTTCTTTGACTTCCCCAAGAACTTTTTTTTTTCTAGGACTAAAAACTTTTTTCCTTATTCGACTTGAGATATTATATACACCCACAACCTAACTTAGTAGTTTTAAAATTAATTAGTTAAAAAGAATGAAATAATCCCAAAATTTGTAAATATAACAAGATTGTGTTTTTGCTTGAAAAGTAACCCATTTTGACATAAATGTCTATGTAGACCCCCATTTGGGGCTCATTTTCTGCAGCTTGCTTTTGCCAGGTGGAGCGATCCGGGAGGGCCACGCGTCAAATCCCTATTGATCCTCATAGAATCAGGTAGTGGAGTTTGAGGAGCTATCAGAATTCGACACCTGTGGAAAAAAGCTGCAGGAGGAGCGGATGCCGTGAGGAGTTAGAGGAGAGCGTATTTTTTCTTTTTAGAGGTAGCTGGAGTTTTTTTTTTGGGGGAGAGAAGATCATCGAGGAGAAGAAAACCAGAGAGAAAAAGCGTATTCTGGAAGGGACCTGGTGAGACTGGGATTTTTGGGGAGAGGTTCCTTTAGGCTTGAGGTTTTACAGAGAGATTGGGAGAGTTAGTAGAAAAAGGAACCAAAGAGTGGAAGATATTCATTGTTGTGAGGAGTTGCAGAGAGCTTTGGGGGGAGTGATTAGAGAGGTGAGGGATTTGCTTCTTCTAGTCATGGTTTAAGAAGGAAAATCAGAGAAAGACAAGATTGCTTGAGGAGCCTTTTGAAAGGGATTCTGAACTGGGTATTTACCTGAGACGGAGCAGTGAGTTACAGCTCAAAACGCCCAGCTGAGGAAGAGACTTTCAGGTTTGGTTACTATGGTTTTCACGTATGTTTTCATTCTTCATACCTTTCATACCTCATTCTCTTTGTTTTTTTAATTTCGTTTGTTGGGTTGTTGTGGTTTGGTGATTTTTTTTGGTTTAATATTTGTAGAGCTTGCTGTATTTTGTGCTCTGTTTCTTGTAAATATTCTCTGTTTTCAACCCACTGATTGTTGGACCCATGGATAAAATGAGGAAATGGGTTCAACATGTTTGTTAAAGGTTTCATGTTCTTTTCCTGTTGCTATTCTCTTGTTCCCCTGTTTTCCCCTGAATATATACTCAAGACTTCAAGGTTGGGAGAAACTGGTTGGAAGCTGAATCTGGCAGTCTATAGTGTGGTAGTTGATAGGTCTAAGCTCTCGCACTGATTCATCCTGGATGTATGGTATTCCTGTAAGAGAGGCTGAAGAAAGAAATGCTAAAACAGAAGATCTGGGCAAAATGAATAATGGTGCTGATAAGGAATGTCTCGATGCAATTCCTGATGTGAAAGATTGACATGGTTGCTGGAAAATTAATTTCCCACTCCAATTTATCTGAGCTCTCTCTAGTCAAAATGCCAAAGTCTCCCATTTCTCTTAACAGTCATTCCGAACCTATCCAGGAGGCGCTACAGGGAAAAGAAGAGGAAAACAGTGCTGAAAATTCTGCTCAATCAGGAACCAACCAAATCTAACCATTTATCTGGACATCTCCCAGGTCCAGATCAAGAGACTCAGATGAAGCTCAGCTGTGGTTATGAAATCAGCAATTCCTGAACTACTTGCAGTTGAAAATCAAATCCTCAAAACCCCTCATGGTTACTTGCCCAGGATCATCCAGAGTTTATGCACTACCTTGTGTAGCTCCTGTGACGATCAGAAACGGTAACGCATCATCCATCAGAGATCCCAGGCCAATGAGTTCGAATTTATTCACATCAGCTTCACCACAGCAAACCCAGTCAACATTCGGACCCATTTTCTTAATCCCCATACCCATTCTTTCCATCTATCATATCCTCCCATGCCCATATTCACACCCACCGAACCCTCATACCTATTTTCTTTCACTAACCTACACTACCCATACCAATACCCATCATACCCTTCTCTATACACCACCACCCATCTTCACACTCTCCATCTAACCGAACCCTCATACCCATTCTTCAACCTTCTCATGCCCATTTTCACCATCAATCTCACCCAGAGCCAATACTATCACCGTATACACAGCTTCGTCATCTCCAATGTTTGCACCACTCCACTCAATCACTCATAACCTTCCTCACTCATGGTCTTCACTTCACTATCCTTTAAACCTTCACCCTTCGATACCCATTTTCACCACTGTCAAGCCCATATTCCCAGCCAATCCTCTTCATGTCCGACAATTTGATAATCAGGCGCCACCTGCTAATCATAAGGGCACAGATCCTGAGCCATGCAAACGTCAAACTGTTGAAGATTTTGAGCATGAAAGACCAATTTGGAAAGAGCTACTCAGTTGGACTATCGTCAGTTTGATTTGCAGCAAGACTTTGAGCAAACCTTCTCTTATGGTTCTCATGGGTACGGATGCTGTGATGGAGTGCTCAGTGAAGCTCCACGTTGAGAGGATGGGTAACAAGATCCTTCTCTGTCGCGTTCCTTCACTCGTGGGAAACATATGGCTGATATTCACAAAGGGAGATTTGAAGGGAGTGAGTGACCAGGTTGCCAAGATGTTGTTTAATTTGGAAGCACACTGTGCATGACACTAATCTCATTAGAGAACCATGCGAGTAGCCTGTTTGTGACAATGGTGATGAAGATCTCCATCGAAGACCACATGTCTAGATGGATTCCAGGAGATTTGAACAGGGATCACCTCGGCAAGCATCAATCTGGGCCCGAAAGCTATCTTTGCCGATTGTTCCCTGCGCTTCAGTGAGCCTCCAAAGTTTGAATGAAACTGTAAAATTGGTGAAGCAGAGAGGTGCATGGGCCTGAGGACTTCATGTCTTTGCTTGCTGGACATGCGAGGTGGCAGTTGGAACAGTTGAGATAGGAGAGGGGATCAGACTATGGGACCGCATGCATGGTTCGCATGGCCACCTTTGGGCCATATGCTATCTCCCATTTTTATCATCTTTGATTTTGACAAACAATTTCCTCAAACTCCAAATTCTGGTTTTTCAAATAATTTTAAACCTCCAAAAATTCTCATCCTTAGAGTTTTTAGGTTCCAAAATCTCATCTTTAATAAGATTGGTTGCCATGTTCTATTCGGCAATCCACATTTTTCCTTGTTTTTAAAATGTTTTAAAATAAGCAAGAATTCAATTCTATAATTCCAAATGATGGAATTTATTGGGATTGATTCATGCAAAATAAATTGGGCTTTGGTGGGGGCCCAACATTGAATAAATTTTCTTTAAAATAAAAAATGAGTTTGAATAGGGTGTCATGCATGCTATTGGTGGTTCTTTACCTTGTTTAGTGACATGAGTGATATATTCTATACTTGTTATTGTGCACTAACCCCATTTCTTGATAGCGCATTGCTGTTCGCCGCCCAGGTACGCACCCGTTCTCACTCTGATCATTTCTCATGCATGTTTTGGGTTTTCAGTGTGTGGTCATGTCGGTATTCATTGACTTTCTTGTCGATTGCCATGTCAGCTTCATTTTATTAGTAGAGACCCGACTTTAGGGACTTAGAGGGGTGCTACGGTCTTTACCGTACCTTCCCGATAAGTAACCTGACCCCCGAACCCAACTCGGTTTTTCACAGACCTACCTTTTCCAAATAAGAAGTCACACTTAGGGTTTTTCTTTCTTATTTTGTTTACCCTTTAAAAATAAAACAAAAATAAGTGGCGACTCCAAGTCATTTTTCTTTTTAATCAATAAATCATTTTTTTTTTTCAAAATAAAAAAAGCGAGTTCGCGCCATGTGAGTGGGAAACGCATTGAGTCACGAAATGTGGGGTCCACAGTCTACCATTTCAATTATTTACATTTAAATTTTTTTAAAAAAAAGAGTTATGACATTTTTGTCAAAAGGAGGAAAAAAAAAGATCAAAAGTTAAATTTCAAGATTTAGATTTTTAATGAATATTTTAATCAAATAACCCTTAGTTTTATATCACACAATGTTTCTTCTTTATTGTTCTTTAATCCCTTTTATTTATTTATTTTATCATACACAACCTATTAAATTTGAAACTTTTAACAATTTCTTGTAGTGCATGCCTATGTGCTTATCACATGAGCTTCTCCATCTATGCTAGCTACGGATCCATTTGATAATTTCTTTTAGTGTCTACATGCTTATCACATGGATCCCTTCATTTATATTAATAGGGGTCCATTTGGTATTTCAAAATAGTTAAAGGGGCTTTGCTGAAGAAAAGCTTAGAGATCAGTTAGAAACAATGTTTTTAGAACCCAACTTGTTATTGAATAAAAAAAGTTACTGATTCACGGTTTATTAGTCGAACTGATGTTTGAACCGCAATCAAATTGGTGACATCATAAATATATAAATTATTTATTAAAAATAAATTATAAAATTATAAAACTTATTTTTCATCTTTGATATTTCCAAACTTAAATCATGAATAAACATAAATGTATTAATATTTTAAATTTTATAAATAAAATTTGTATAACATTCATATGTAAAGAAATATATTTAAATAGAATAAAATTCTTTTATTCATAATTTATTTTACTTATATTATATTATTTAGTTATATTAAAAAATTTAAAATAATTATGTTAATTTAGGTTTAGTTTGCATTTTTTAATTGTCATCGTTAATAACAAAGTGGTGATAGCCTAAACATGATCTAAAGGTCCATGGTTCAAACCCTCGGTTCCTCATTGTTTTCCTGGTCTCATTAGGTGGGCTAGGCTTGGTATGTGAAGGGCTAACCTTCCACCCATGATCCAACCTTTTAGTTGATGAAAAAAGAAGGTTAACCTAGAACCGACAAACCATGGTTCAAAGTTGTGGTCGTGGTCACTAACTTAGAGGGTCTTGAGGCACATCGGTCTTGACATCTTAGCTCAATTTTGGATGATATGTAAAATAAGATAATTATAAAATTATAAAATATTATAATAAATATTAAAAAATAAATATAATTAAATAAACTTAAAAATTAATAAAATAAAATATTATGAAAATTAAAATTGTTCAATAAATTTTTAATATTGAAATTGAAAACAAAAACTCTTTAATTACCAAACTCAAATTAAAAAATAAAATAAAATGTGATGATTTTTACCACACATTAGCATTTAAAAATTGAAACAATAAAATAACATATATTATTGATACTATCATTTAAAACAACAAATATATTGTTGATAATGGCATTTAAAACAATAAAATAGTGCATTAGATCAAATCTTCAATTCTCAAACACCACCAACCCACCCATGAATAGAGAAGGAGAAGAGAACCCTAGCAAAAGTAGAGAGCTTCTTCTCCAACCCACACCCATTCCCACACCAATGTTGGCGACACTATGGAGATGAAGTAGAGAGATAAGAGATCAACACCCAAGCTCATCGCTAATGGAGGAGGAAGGGTCCACAAAGGTGTTGCAGTCCACCCTGTGGTGAGGTTAGCAAAGAAATGCCCTCCACCTCCTCTTCTCATACACCTCAAAGACAATCACGACTTGGACTAAAAAACTTTTCAAAGACTTCATTGGGGTCATCTTCTTTATCGTGGGTTGTGATTCTCATGAAATTTTTTTTTCTTTGAAGAGTCATTGTTTAAAAAAAAATTCTCAATTATGGTTGTTTTTTTTTGGTGTTTTTCTTTTGGGTGTTGTTTTGCTATGATTTAGAAGGACATTTTTTTTGTATTGAGTTTAACTCAAAAAAAAATTTAGTAACTCGAATGATTCGTGCAAATTAACTCAATATCTCGACTAAACCAATTGAGTTTAATCGATTCCTAGCCGATTCTTTACTTAAGATGGTATTGAGTATCAAACTTGGTGTGGAAGGGGTTGAGGCAGATACAACTCAACCGAGTCATACTAGACTCAATCGATACTTGGAACCATGAGACAAACTGGTTCATTGACTCACTAGTCCAACCATTAGTCTATCTTATTCAAGGTTGATTCATTGTGTACTCCAACCCATATGCCAAACTAGACCAGGCTTCGGTCGACAGTCCGACTTGGTCCTAATTAGATTTTTTAATTTATCCAAACTTTTAAGAAACCTCAAATGTAAAAAAAAATATTGATAATAATAATAATAATAATAATAATAATATGTTTTTCAACTTTTGAAAAAGAAAAAGGAGAATTTATTATTATTTTCTAATAGTTAAATTGCATATTATATAATGGTAAAGCTTAAGAGGAATCTTATATATTAAAAACTAATATTACCATCTCCAATTTCTCAAAATGGGAAAAATGAATTTTATTTCCAACTACAATAAATTGTATAGTTTGATAAATATATATATATATATATATATATATATATATATATATATATATATATATATATATAAAGGGTGTCATATGCATCTTAGGGCGTGTTTGGTACATAAGAATGATGAATGAGAATGAATATTTTGTTTCCATTCTTATTTCCTCTTGAGTAGGAATGAATTTGGTGATTCCAATTCTTATGTTTGGATGCATGCATATAGGAATGTAAAGTTGGAATAACAATTTGTTTCCATTTTAATGTTAAGTAAAAATGGGAATGAAAATGGAAAAAAAAGAAATAAATTATCAATAATATTTGTACATAGGGTTTAAAATAATTTTTTAAAAAAATTTGAGAGTTTTTTCTACTTAATATTAACAATCTATTTCGGTGTATGATTTCAAAAAAAATTGTTTTTAAAAAATTATGCCTAGTTGTTGTTCTTTAGAAACAATTTTTAAAAATAAAGTAAAATATAAAATTGTTATTCCATTTTTTTTTTTTCATTTGAGAAAATAAATTTCAAATCAAGTGAAACTTTGTATTGAATTTATTAATAAGTTTAATAATCTTAAAAAATAATTTAAAACTAAAAAAATATAGGTAACAACTATAAAAAAAAATAATAGACATAATTAATACTTTAAATTCTTTAATAAATCTTGTAATTTTTAAGAATAAATTAATATTTAAAAAATTAATTAATTAATATTAGATTAAATAAAATAATTCAGAATGTCATCTATGTAATTGAGTAATAAATATATGCATATAATGAAAAATTTAGCTTATTTATACATTACAATTTTAAGGGCAAGGAAGTGATCTAATGTGGGTTGCTTAGTATGAAAAGATACTTCAAAATTTAAGAGCTTTTCATGGAGCTCATCAAATGTAATTGGGATGTCATGTGCTTGAACGACATAGACTAGTTCTTTGTATTAGTCAACAAGGCCATAAAAGATTTTCTCCGTGGCATCCTCTTCATCCATTAGGGCACCAAGGAGAGCAAGTTCATTGGCATGGGCTTTAATGGTATGTAGGAAGGCAGTGATGCTTTGCAAACCCTTGGTGTGATTCTTAAGGTGGCTGTTGACTTGTTTAATGTAGACATGTGATAGTTTGACATAGGTATTGGTGAAGATGATCTATGCTTCACAAGAGGCTGTGGCATAGGCAATGAATGGAATTATGGTGGGTGAAACGAAGCCAATAAGTGCATTTAGGATCAATTGATCGCGACGAAGCCATGAAGAATAGGTTGGGTTGGGTATTACAATGTCATTGGCAATGAGAGTGGTGGGTGGACAAGGTTTGGTTCTATCAATATAGCTGAGGTCAAAGCCAATAAACAGTGTTTGGAATTGAAACACTTACAATAAATGTAAATAAAAAGATGTATATAATAAAAATTTGGTGATGAATTAAAAGTAGATTTTAATACAAACAATTTTATATGATTCGGGTTTTTTTATTATTATTATTAAGCATTATGTCACGAATTGTAAAGGCCAATATACAAGTGATATTCTTTCTTTTTGTTTCATGAACCATAATTTAAAATAAAATTTTTAATATTGTCATTAAATATACATTTTGAAACATAAAATATGATAATTTATTTTTAATATTTCATGAATTATGAATTGATACAAAAATTTGAAAATATTAATATGATATTTGATATTTTATAAATTACAATGTTTACTTATTTTTAAATATGTCATGAATGTAACATTGCCTTGTGATTATTTTTTATTCAAAATAGACATGTTAGGATAGTTGTACGAATTTTTGTATGATTTTAGGACATCTCCAAGTTAATTAAAAAAATCAATTGTTGAGTATTTTAACAAAATGTCCTGTTCTGAACCTACTAATATCATTATGAAATCTAGTACTAAATGAGAGCTAATTGATTAATTGGATCACTTGGATGATAAACTAGATGTATAGAAGATATTCTTTGAAAATTTTCATGATGAAATTCAACTTCTAGATATTTGTTTTGGATTTATTCTATAGAATCCCTGTTTTGACCATTTGTTGATTTTTTATTTTTTATTTTGGTAAAAGAACCCATTTGCAAATAAATTTGACATTGATTATATATAAGTTTAGTTTGTAATTCCTTTTTGAATTGTGAGTTAATCTCATTTCTATAAAAATGCTTTAAGATGCTAAAACAGGTATGCAAACCCTCTCTTTATAATTTATTTAAATTAAAGCTTATGAATGAACATTGTCTATTAGAGTTTGCTAGTTGTGTTGAGATTGTATGACTTTAAATTCAACTTGTTATGGAATATGTGATTGCCTAGAATACAATGTGACGCTATTGCTTGTTATCTAACTTTTGTGTTTTCTGAAACCACTTGGAATGCAAATTAGGGATGCCTTTCTTCATATAATTGATGAATTGTGTTGATGTGTTTTATTTAGTTCATAGTATCCATGAATCAACCAATTGATCTTGGCAATTATTTCAACTTACTTAGTAGAGACCTAACTTTTAGGGCTTAGAGGGGTGCTACAATTCTTCATTGTACCTTCCCGATAAGTAACCTAATCCTCAAACTTCGACTCGAGTTTTCAAATACAAGCATTTCTAAAGAAAAAGGAGTCATTTTCTAGGGTTTTTCTTTCTTATTTTGTTTGTCCTTTTAAAAAAATAAAACGAAAATAAGCAGTGACTCTATCATTCATAAAATTGGTTTTTCACAAACAAAAAGTGAGTGTCGCCATTGAGTGAGAATGCATGTGAAAATGCGGGATCACAAATAGTGAAGTAAAGTGGTTCTTGATTTATGTTTGACTTCTCTTTTTCAAACCTCTATTTTGATCTTTCCTCTTCGGTTTTGTTTGGTTTCCAAGAAACTGGTCTAGCTCTAATATGGACCATAGTTTCTTTCCTTTTCTTGGTTTTTGCTTGGGTTTTTCTTTTTCTTGGTATATCTTTGGTTTACAAGAAACATGAGTGAAGTAAAGTAGGTTCTTGATTTTTGTTTAGTACTTTGGTTTCTCATTTCAAACCTACGTTTTTATCTTTCCTTTTATGCTCTGTTTGGTTTCCAAGAAAGTGGTCTAGATCTAATATGCACTGCGCTTTCTTTCTTTTTCTTGCTGTCTGTTTGGTTTACAAGAAGCAGGAATGAAGTACAGTGCATTCTTGATTTCTATTTGGTTTCGAAGAAATTGAAGGAAAATGATGTCTTACTTGTTATCCTTTTTTTCTAGATGCAGAACTTAAACATCTTTAGTGTTCCTTATCCCCAAATGCATCATACAACATTCAGTTGTTCAAGGGTCAGAGTGTGCACGCTGTTGAGGAGGATTCACATGAGCCTTAGAGGACAAAATCAGAATTTGTATAGTGTAGAGCATCAGAACGTTGAGAATACCTGAGCTGATTGTGGACACGGTGGGGGTTGATGTGAGCACCAGATTTTTCTAGAATGGAGGCTGTTTGGTGCACGGTTTGTGGAAAAAAATGTGGCAGAATGTTCTAGAGAGTCACATGGATTTAGTGCATGGTTTTGGCTTGGAGGGTAGAGGATGAGAAGGTTTTAGAGAGGTGGTTGTTAGTGGATACATTTGAATTTTGGAGGGGATGAAAGAATGATCAGAGTTTTTAGAGGGAAGTCTCTAGAACTTTGGGGAGGACAGAATACAATTAGGGAGGAAAAATGGAGTGAACTGAATTTTTCTTCGAGAGAGAATATATATTATGGGACATAATTCTTTAGTGGAAAAAGCATGCAGTTGAATTCGGTCTTGAAGGAGGGAGCGATACAGCTGAGTGAAGAAAGATTATAGGAGAATTGAGAGCACAAATCAACTTGGAAAATTGAGGGCATAGATCAACTTGGAAAATTGAGAGAACAATCAGAATTTTGGGAAGAAAATTTGAACACACAATGTTTATTAATGGTTGAGAGCATGAGATTCTTGGGGAGGCAAGCTGATTGTGTACGAATGTTAATGGTGGAGAGGTAAGTTGATTGTGCATGGCTATGAGAAGAAAAGCAACAAGCACATGATCACACCATCAGATTTTGAGATCACCAGATTGCTAGCATAAAGCATGCATCGAATTGCTGAATTTTGAGAATTTGCATAAGCTTGTGAAGAACATCACTACGAGCTGAATTTTGGAGAACACACACTAGCCGAACTGATGAAGAAGGCACACATAGCTGCATAGAGAAGGAGACTACCAGGTTGCTGATTGAAGCAACATGCATCAACCATTGAAGATACCATCAACATACATCAGCCATTAAAGATACCATCAACATGCATCAGCCTTTGAAGACACCATCAGCACGCATCAGGTTTTAAAGAGATACATCACTGAACTTTGAAGAGGATTTTGAGGTAAGTTGCTGAATTTTTGTTTTTTTTTTTAGTTTTTGATTTCATGTTTTTCTTCTTCTTCTTTTGCATCTTTTGAATATGAGATTTTACCATGCTTGGGTGTGGATATTAGAGGCCACACAGATTGTTGAATTTGATTGCGATATGCTTCTTTTTTTAATTATGAATTCATGTTGAAAATTAGATCATGATGTGTTCTTTTTTTAGTTGTGATTTCATGTGGAAATTTGTTTGTGATGCTCTCTATCTTTGGTTGTGAATTCATTAGCATTGTTAGCAATTTAGTGTCTATTAATCTTTGTTAGAATCTCAAATAATTTTTCTTAAAATCTTCTCATGTTCATCACCTAATTCAAGCCTTTGGAGACCATACGAAATAATGCTTTGTGTGAAATTAATTTTTTGATTATGTTTTCTTTGGTTTGATCTTATTTTGGTTGTTTGGTTTTTTGATGATCAACTTGTTCACTTCCAGCCATGATGCCACTATGAACACACACACATCAGCCACACTTTCACTCTCATCACATACAACTCAGCATGCTTCACTCACTTTCAGCACTCACCACTTTGTTTCCTAAGGAATTTTCTTCTTTTAGTTGTGTGATTTTATGTGATTATTTGTGTTTGTTAGTGATTTCAGAGTTCTTATTAATCTACCTTTCTAAAAATCAATTCTCAATTTTTCAAATTCACCTTAGACATTGTTAGGTTATGAAAAATCATTTTTCAAAATCATGCAACCACTTTATTTTAGTATGCATGCTTACTTTGGTTTTCAATGATTTTCAATTTTCTTACACTTGAATAAAATTCATAACTCTAAAATAATGGAGTAATTCATGGCCTTCATGAGCTTCATTATGATTATTGAGGGTTTAGGGAAGTGTGGATCAATTCATGAAAATTAAATCAGGCCTTGGTGAAGCCCTACATTCTAAGTTTCCAAAACAATCCCTTAAGTTATGAGTTTCTGACCTTCAAGATATTAAATTGAGTTTGGACACTTATAAATGATCAAAAAATCTTTTTCATGCTTGGATGACTTTTTTAAACTTCTTAAAGGTGTTGGGGAAATTTTATTTTGAACAAAAATCACTTTCCAAGCTAATAAATAAAATCAGTTTTTTTAGAAGGTCCAGTTTCAATTCAATTTTTGATACATAACATGTTTCTATAAAATTAAATTGGTTTGAGAGGTTTTTAATTTATTTTGATATTTTTCTTATATTTTAGACTTCTCAAATAGAATTTTAGGCTTTTATTTCACTCAAAACAATTTTCCTTGTATGAGAAACAAACCCATCTTTTTGTGTATTGTGCTAATTCCAATACGTAGATGTTGAATGTTTAATTAAATTTTTGACTTGATGAATATATTTTTTAATATCCTAAATATTTTTCATGTAATTTAGACATCTCAAATAAGTTGTAAAATTTTTAGTTTGATTTTATCACACTCTTAAGATAGTTTTTAAAATTCATCTTTGCATATAATCATATTCTGCCCTATTTTTGATTAAATATGGGATATATGCTGTATAATTAGGATTGCTGGACACTTGGGTTCTATTCTAGACTCATTAAGGTTGATGCACTTTTTTTTTTTTTTTGATTTAATATCACTTCTGGCTTTTTTTTTTAAGCATTTATTTTGTGCATTTATATGTTATGTCTTGTTTTATGAGTGATCCTAAGTTTAATTAAATCTAGGATAATCCGAGTATAATTAAGTTTCTAGGGCACTTGCGTTTATTCGAAACTCTTTAAGGATGATGTACAATTTTTGTTTTGATGAAATATCACTTCCAAATATTTTTTACGGATTTATTTTTGCATGCCACTATTATGACCGTTGTGTAATTTATATGTTTTTATTTATTCAACATCTTTCCACATATTTTTGAATTTCTTTGATCCTTGATATGTGTTGTGGACATGTTGTACGTATTTGATAAACCTATATTGTCATTGCTTTGTTTCATGATCTCATATTTAGTTTAGTTTTGAGAAATTATTAGTTTGGTTGCTCTGTTGATATTATGTTTGGTTTAATTATCTTAAAAATCATTAGTTTGATTATTATGTTAATCTTATGCTTAGTTTAGTTTTTAAATATTATTAGTTTGGTTGCTTTGTGGATATTACTCATAGTTTAGTTTCTATTAAAAACCATTAGTTTGGTTATTTCATTGATCTCATGTTTAGTTTAATTTTTAAAAATTATTGGTTTAGTAGCTTTGTTGATATTATGCTTAGTTTAGTTTCTTTGAAAAATTATTAGTTTGGTTATTCTTTTTATCTCATGCTTAATTTAGCTTTTAAATATTATTAGTTTTGTTGTTTTGTTGATATTATGCTTAGTTTAGTTTCTTTTAAAAATCATTAGTTTGGTTATTCCATTAATCTCATTTTTAGTTTAGTTTTTTTAAAATTATTACTTTAGTTGCTTTGTTGAGGTGATGTAGGGTATAATTCTTTTAAAAATCATTAGTTATTTTAGTTCATTAATAAAATTGGTCCCATATTTGAAAGTTCATGTTTTTTGTTTGCTTTAATTTAATTTGGTTCATTTTAATTAGTTTAAGTACTCTTATAGTTTTAGTTAATTCATTAATAAAATTGATTACACATTTGAAAGTTCACGTTTCTATTTTACTTTTATTTAATTTAATTCATCTATTTAGTTTAGATAAGTTCATAATTTTAGTTTATTAATAAAATTGATCTCATGTTTGAAAGTTCATGTTTTTAGTTTAGTTTGATTTAATTTAATTCATCTCTTAAGTTTAGGCACTTTTATAATTTTTGGTTCATTAACAAAATTGATTATATGTTTGAAAGTTCATGTTTTTAGGTTGGTTTGATTTAGTGTGGCTCATTTTAATTAGTTTAGGTACTTCTATCATTTTAGTTCATTAATAAAATTGATCCCATATTTGAAAGTTCATGTTTTTAGTTTGCTTTAATTTAATTTGGATCATTTTAATTAGTTTAGGTACTTTATAGTTTTAGTTCATTAATAAAATTGATTTTATGTTTGAAAGTTCATGTCTTTAGTTTACTTTGATTTAGTTTAATTCATCTATTTAGTTTAGATACATTTATATATAGTTTTAGTTCACTGATAAAATTGATTTTATGTTTGAAAGTTCCTGTTTTTAGTTTACTTTGATTTAATTTTGTTCATTTGAGTTAGTTCATATATTTTTATAGTTTTATTTCATTAATAAAATTGATCCCATGTTTGAAAGTTTTAAGTTTTTTAGTTTGCTTTGATTTAATGGTTCATTTTCATTAGTTTAGGTATTTTTATAGTTTTAGTTCATTAATAAAATTGATCCCATGATTGGAAGTTCATGTTTTTAGTTTACTTTGATTTAATTTAATCCATCTACTTAGTTTAGGTACTTTTATAATTTTAGTTCATTAATAAAATTCATCCCATATTTAAAAGTACATGTTTTTGGTTTGCTTTGATTTAGTTTGACTCAGTTTTATTAGTTTAAGCACTTTTATAATGTTAGTTCATTAGTAAAATTAATTCTATGTTTGAAAGTTCATCCTTTTAATTTAATTTAGTCAAACTCATTTTAATTAGTTTAGGTACTTCTATAATTTTAGTTCCATACTGAATTGATCCCATTTTTTTTTTTTTTAGTTTTTGTTTTAAAATCATTAATGTTAGTTCATGATCATTCTTATCTTAGTTTATATGCTTTTAAAATCCTAGTGGTTAGTTCATGAATCAATATCTTACTAGTTTGTCTAATCTAAAATGCTTTGCTTGCTGCTTTAGTAATCCTTCATTTAATTTTTTTGTTTCTTTTTTTCCGGCCTTAGGAAACTCATGAAGATTGACCTCTACTCTTACCTATTTTGCTTGGTTGCTAGAAAATATTATTTTGTGGTTTTATTTTTTCTTGTTTTGCTTGGTTTTATATCCTTGTGCTTTGTGGTTTAAAAATGCAACTTTTTGCTTTTAAAAAGAAAGTATTTTCTTAAAATGTTCTTTATTAAAATGGATTTAAAAAACTCGTATAATTGTTAGGGTAAAAAAAGATCATTTTCTTAAAAAACATGCAACCAAGTTTTAATTGGTTTACAACTTTCTTTTATTTTCAATAAAAATTCTACTTTGAGTGGAATATGAATCCAAACTTGTGATCCCAAATGAATGGGATAATTCTCAACTTTGATGAGTTTGTCAATATTCATGCGAAATTGGGAATCCATAGGCTAAATTTGTGTACATCAAATGAGGATTTTGTGAAACCCATACATAAAATTATTTTTCAAAAACCTTTTATTGTTAGCTTGTTGGATTTGTAGCATCTCTAGAATAAAAATTTGATTTGGCTAATTTATGATACTCCTAAAAAATTTTCCCGTGGTTGTATGATATTGTGAACTTCATGAACTTGATTTTAGAAATTTGCTTGAATCAAAAATCATATTTCAAATGAAAATTATGAATTAATATTTTGGTAGGTTTAGTTTTTGCCTAACTTCGGATACCCGAACCATTTTTGTATTTTTAAATTACTAGATGAATTTGAAAAATTATTCTGAATTTTGTCCTTAATTCTCAACTTCTTGAAATTTATTTTATACACATACAATAGTTTTTTTTTGCTAATTAGGAAAATTAATTTTCCTTTGTTGTACCCATTACATTATCCTAATTTTGAATAGAGAGGCTCTTTGATTGTTTTTAAAATTGATCCATAGACTTTCTTACCTTGTTATTATTTTTCTTTTAAATTAGACCTTCTGAATATATTTCATGATTTTCTTATAATTTTATAGCACTTCTAGGTTCGTTAAAAAAATCGGTTTATGTATTCTATTAAATTCTATCATATTCTAAACCTTTTGATATAATTTCGTAAATTGAAATTAATCAAGGCTTCAATATATTGTTTGGCTAGTTGGATGAAAACTAGACATGTAGGAGATGTTCCTTGAAAATTTTTGTAATTAAATTTAGATTCTAGATATTTTCTTTTAGGATTTGTCTACATGCTGAAATTTTTATATAATGTTTTATTTATTATTTAATTTGGAGTTAACTAACTAATCATCTCTTGATCTTGGCTTGGAATTGTATTATAGACATAATGAGGATGTTGTATGATTTTTATTTATTTATTTATTTTTTATGATAAAATAATACTTCAAGATATCTGTTTTGAGTTTTTCAAGTGAATGCAATTGTTCTACCCTTTGCTGTGTGCTTTGTCCTATTCTATAATTTTGGTATTTTTAAGCTATCCTATACATAGTTTATCCTTAACAATGAGGTGTATGCATGTCCTAAGTGATAGATGATATTTCTTTGGATTCTTGTCATTTCTTTTAAGCTATACATATACCATGTGAATTATGATTCACTATCACAATTATTTATTATTGTAATTGTTCTGACCACCCTCTAGCTTTATGGAAATGCCTTGCAAGTTATTTGTGCAATCCATGGACGCCCCTCATACTTTTATCCATTTAGTTTTGTAAATAGATATGTTTTGTGTGTCAACATTTTCATATTTGATATTACTTTGTTATATGCTATGATTGGTGTTCGATTCCTTGAATTAGATAGACACATGTTGTATTTTGCATTATTTGTCAAACTAACTTTGATGTTTTCATGAAAGTGCTTTAGGTTGCAGTTCGGGTATTTTCTTTCTCATATGATTGATTTTGCGGTTTGATTGTTTCAATGTGAATAACATTTTGTTTAGCCTTAGATATAATCACCTTTGTTATTTTTAGTATCCACAGTTTATTGATTAATTATCATAATTACCTCAACCTAGTCAATAGAGACCCATTTTTAAAGCTTAGAGGGGTGCTACCCTTATGGTACTTTCCTAGTAGGTAACCTGACCTTCATCCATACTTAGACTTGGTTTTTCAAAGATGCACTTTTTTAAAATTAAGGAGTCATTTTTTAGGGTTTTATTTCTTAGTTTGTTTTCCCTTTTAAAAATAAATAAAAATAAGTTGCGACTCTGTTTTTATAAAAATCAAATTTTCACTAAGAGAACGAGTTTCACAGTTAAGTAGGGATGCATGTGAAAAATGCAAGTCCACACATGTCTTTCCCTTAAAAAAGGAGTCACATTATGGCTTTATTTCTTATTTTGTTTTCTTTTTTTTATATATAAAAAAAAAAAGAAAAAAAAAGTGGCAATTCCAACTTTTCAAAAAAAAAAAATAAAAAAAAAAAATTAGTTTTTCGTAATAAAAATGAGTCTCATCATCTAGTGAGGACACACATGAAAAATATAGATCTACAAAATGGTGACTCCACTAGAAATGTTTAGAGGGTTAAACTTGAACTCAAGTTGAGGGGAAATGTGACATTGAATTAATTGATTAGTGGATACCCTCTCATTGTGCCTTTGTTGTATGCTTGCATATTTTAGGGTGTAGGAGAGATTAACTTGGTGATTATTTTGTATATATTGCACGTGTGTAGACCCTCAATTTTGTCCCTTTGGCACATGTCTTTAAGTTCACTTTCAGTGCTCTACGGTAATTCCTTGGTGGCCCATTACTACTCATACTACTTACCTTTTTTTTGAGCCACCTCGGAGACTCTGGTTGAGGGATTATCTGACCCCGTATTGTGACCCTTGGCAGCCCTGATTTAGACTTAGGCTTTTCCTTTATTTTTAGGATAGCTTTTAGGCACACTTTTAGGATGATATACTTAGGCATGTTTAGGTCACTTAGACAATGTCCCGATCACTTTAGGACACTTAGTTCACATAGGCATGTTCTTGCTTTTATTTTTCCGAGATAAGATGAGTATTGGCTTGACTATATATTGCATGAAGTGAATTTTTTATTTTTTATTTTCGAGGGTTGAGTTTGACAATTAAATTGTTATAATCCATTAATTTAATTTCTTGATTTTTTCTAATTGCATAGGTCTAATATTTATTTTTATACCCTTATCAGTTTATTTGTTTATTTACTCACTTCTTGATTCATTCTTTAATTCCATGAATTGACATCTTAGATTTTTGTGGCTATGTGATTTGATTTTCTATTTTATTTTATTCTATTTCCAAATACTATTTCTTATTTCAATTTTATTTTTAATTTTGCATCAGACTTGGAGCCATTAAGGAAAGGAGATCACGGCCAAATAAGGAGACTCGGAAGGAATCGTGTGGAAAAAGGAAGAGATTATCATGCAATGATGGTAAGTGGCCAACACGTATGGAAGGCTTTTGGATTCGGTAAGAAAGGGATTAAAGGAGATCCTTTGTTATATCTCCATCTTGGCTACAAAAGGAAGGTGGTGTACATTCTGAGGATGGGGGGGAGCACGCCTCTATGGAATTCTGGGGGGGTTCGGCTGAGATTATTTTTGAGAGGGGGGAGATTGTTTTTCAGAGAGAAATATAGGAGATTCGGAGATTGTTTGGGCGGCCTGGACGGTTTTCAGAGGAAGAGATATAGGAAAGGAGGAGAAAGCAGAGGAGAACGAGGCTTATTTTGTTTCTGGGGAATTTTCTTTGGAAGAAGAGGTATGATCACTGTTGGCTTTAGATTCTCATTCTGTTTTATTGCTTCGCTCTATTTTCTATTGATTTTCTGGACTTTAACTTGTTGATTGACATGGACTTTAAAGTTCAAATGGTGGTTTTCCTGAGTTTGATCTTGTTTTCATATTTACTCTGTTTTGGTTCTTTTACGATCTCTTTGACTTTTCTCGAAGGTAACAAATGTATGGTTTGTTTCTGAGCTTGATATTTGATCCATCATATCATTGCTCTCTACTTGTCCCACCCGTTTGGTCTCATTGAGGGCGGCAGGAAGTGGAGTCTTGATTGAATGTTTGATTATTTTGTCTTGAGCGTGCTCTGTTTTCTTAAAAAAAATCCCCCTTCATGCTTTCCAAAAAAAATAAAAAAATAAAAATACCAACCTTTATTCTTTGAAAACTATCTGGTAGTTTTGGGATAATGGCGATAAAAAAAAAAAATGTTTTTCATCAACTTCAAGTGGTTTCTGGGTTTGATGGACTTGGAAATCAAAAGTTTAAGTTACTGGTCTGGTCTTTGTTGCTGCCGGAACGGTTGGGGGAGTTGGCTTTAGTGAGGTTCCTCAAGATTTCTCTTTGTGTGCTCTGATGCTGTTCAATAATGTTGATCGCTTCAAGAACCAGAAACAGCTTTAGGTTTTCACTTTCAAGCAGCTACATTCTGCGACTGGTGGTTTTGGCAAAATCTAATGTGGTTGGTCATGGTGGGTTTGGGTTGGTCTATCGAGGAGTGCTTCATGATGGTAGGAAAGTAGCTATTAAGCTGATGAATCGGGCAGGAAAACAGGGAGAAGATGAGTTCAAAGTAGAGGTGGAGTTAATTGAGTCGGTTTGGATCCCCATATTTGCTGGCACTGCTTGGGTATACTGTTCAGATAATAACCATAAATTGCTGGTTCATGAGTTCATGGGCAAATTTAACCTTAGGCCCACCACCAATGAGCCTGTATGCTAAGTTCGTGAAACGAGGCCTAAACTTTGAAGGCCCAGTTTGGTTCTCTTCAGATATCTTAAAGGACTAGTCCAGAAAGACAAGGCTCCCTTCACCCCCAACTAAGTTTGCAGGAGGCCCAATAGGTTCATTTGAGGCTTACAAGTACGTAGAAGATATCCTTAAGTGGCTGCTCAAGTTTCTGATAATGGCCCCTGTGTGACTTACATTGACAAAAGAGATTCTGGAAATTTCGTTAAGATGGTTCACAGTGGTATTGAATATGGTGATATGCAGCTGATTGCAAAGGCCTATGATGTGCCAAAATCAGTCGGTAAGCTCTCTAATGAAGAATTGCGTGATGTTTTCTCGGAGTGGAACAAGGGGGAGCTTTTGAGCTTCTTGATTGAGATTACTGCAGATATCTTCGGTATTAAGGATGATAAAGGAGAGAGGTGCGTTTACGAGGGTTTGATTCAGGCGTTCTGTGGGTTAACCTTTGTGTATGTGTTGCTTGGGCTGAATGGTCACCTGGCTTATGGTGATCAAACTCTGGATATTGTAACGCTTAATCTTCCACAATGCTGGTCATCCATGGTGGTGCAGTTTGGGTTGTGCATGGGTACAATTTGTTGTGTTCGTTGATAGATTTCATGAAGCTGAGAAGGCGTTTGCTATAAAGATGTAACAAGGGTTGCCGTACAAACTAAGTCTCTGAATTCTTTGAACGGGACGTCCCTTAATGGGTGTAAGGCTGCTAGGTTTTGCAATTCTTAGACCATACTTGCAGCAACCTGCCATCAGTCATAACCCAAGTAGTGCTACTGCCATACATGCCAACATTGCACCCTCGTTCTTGCTAGAAGAAATTTAAACTAATTCCTGAGGAGCAACTTACAGCAACTGTGATATCTGAAGGACTGCAATTAATTCTTGCCGGTTTTGGAATATAATGCACCCAGTTCCTATGGTTTCTCTCAATCTATTGTGACCCATAAGGCCTTCCAAGGGTTTGAGGACAACCCCCTAATATTACTTCACTCCATTTACATTGATTCATGCAAATCTGCTACTCATCGGACGAGTGATAGTAAAGACACTTGGGAAAGTTGGGATATAACGGGAATGGGCATATTGATCAACATGAATTCGATGTGCGTGGGAAACCTCTTTCAGATGTTACTTTACTTGGACCTGGTCATCATCCCAATCCAGGTTCTGGTCAGAATTATGAACCAACTCAATAGGAGAAGACTTGTGAGCATAGTGATTTTGGTTACTCAGCAAGGGTGATCTTGATCATTCTTCTATACCTATTTCCGGAATGGGAGACCTGTGGTTCCAGCTCCTGAATGCCATTTGGACAGTAGCATTGAGAAATCCGTCACTCCCTTGATGATGATCTAGTTCCATGCAGCGTTTCAGCAGCTGCTTCAGTGTAGAATTGCTGGCACTTCGCTAAAATCACTTGCAAGCCAGAATTTTCAGAATCTCTGCCCAAAGCATCTGTTCGAAACTAAGATGTTGTTCGGATGGAAGCTAGATATGAGGTGCAGAATGTCAGGAGCAGGATGCTATCTCAATGGGGAATTTGATTACATTGCATGAACAAAAGCTTGATGGAACTCCCACACAAAAATTTTCTTTTCAAAACTTTTTCTTTCTTGCTGCCAGTTTTTCACTCAACCACTGACCCTTTAGTTTCAAAATTTGTTTCGGTAACTTTAGAATACTTTTAAAAAAATTTCAAAACTTGTATGACTTTCTCACTTCTTGAACTTGAATTTAAAGTTTGTTTGAGTTAGAAAGCCATTCTGGAATAGGAGATATAAACAAGTCTTTAGGGGGGCCCCATTTTCACTCAGTTCTGGACACCTGAGATTTTTTTGCAAAAATAAAATACGAGACGGCGTTTAAAATTTGATTCAATATTTTTCCTCAATTCTAGGCTTCTTGAAATTCATTTTAGAAACATAAAATATTAGAAAATATGTCTTTCTGAGGGAGATATGATTTTTCAAAATTGTACCTACTGTGCATGCTGGGTTATGGACTTTTGATTGGCTTGAGTGTTTTAAAAATATTTCCAAGTACTATCCAACCTGAATTTATTTTTTATGAGATATAAATACTTTGAACCACGTGTGTGATTTTTTTAATGATTTTATGTAGTTATCTATTATTTTAAAAAAAAATCGTTTATGCATGTCACATTTTTTTATCTAATCTGGACTTTGTAGAACCTTTAGGCGTCTTTGCTGTGATTTGTCCTTTGAATGAGTGTTTGGCTTTCGGTATGTTGATCTAGATGTGTAGGAATTGTCTCCTGAAATTTTTTCATAATTAAATTCCACTCTAAGCCATTTTTTTAGAAATTGTTTTATGATGCTTTCTTTTCTAACTACATGCTGATGGTTTTATGCTTTACTTAAAATTGTTATTATTTTTAGAGTCATTTGGTTTATCTTAACTCAATTTTAGGCTTTGACACTGTATATTCGATATAATAGATGTGTTATATAATTTATGCTTGTCTTAACCACTCTGGCACTTTTGGGGAAATCTTATAAAATATACTTGCTATCTAGGTACGCTCTTTATCCTCTAATTTCAAAATTCTATGAAAATGCATGTTATCATAAGCTATATCCATGTCTTTGCGTACTATGCTCTTGTTTGATGCCATACTTGATTGCCTTGATGCTTGTTCAATCATCTTTGATAAAAATACATGTTATGTGTCATATTTTCAAACTAACCTTTGATGCCTTTTGATAGCGCTTAAGAAGTGGTTCAGGTACGCACCCTAACTCTCCTTTATTGTGATTTTATTTGGCATGCTATTTTTTGAAAATCACCTTAGCTTACTTAGGTATCCATAATTAACCAATTAGTTGCCCCAATTCCCTCAACTTAGTTCGTAGAGACCTTTATAGGGCTTAGAGGGGTGCTACCTCTTAGAGGTACCTTCCCAATAAGTAACTTGATCCCCGGACCTAGACTCGGGTTTTCCAAAGACACGCTTTTTCAAAAACTATGGAGTCACATTTTAAGGTTTTTCTTTCTTGTTTTATTTTCCCTTTAAAATAAAAAAATAAAATAAGTGGCGACTCTGACTTTTCCAAAAATTAATTTTTCACAAATAAAAAGTGAGTCTCGCCGATCGAGTGGGGACACACATGAAAAATGCGGGTCCACAATGTGCCTTACTGTATATTGACTATTGTTATTATATGTGTTTGTATATATCTACTCATGTTTGTATATATCTATTTTGCATGATTGTGTGATGCATGACTACCTTCCTTCCGCATAATGCATGTTTTTCTTTTTTGTGTAGGATACACGTTTATCCCTCTATCTTGAACTCCTTAGCCTTAGTTGATTTTCTCTTTTTGATCTCGTATTTGGTGGATGAGACTTGGTGCCTTGTTTGTTTCCCAAGTAAGCTAGTGATTAGGAGTACAGTCTAGTTGTGGGCTTTATGTATGTTTGGGAGCACTTAGAGCATTGTCATGACATTATCAACATCTTGAGATCGTCACCTTAGAGTAGATTACAACATCATCAACCTTACCACATCATTTTTATTTTATCAAAATCCTATTTAGTCACTTCATCCCTACTATCATCCCACTTTGCCACATCATCCTACCTCACCATGTCATCACTTTGTCACATCCCTAGTGCCTTAACATCATCTTACGTTGTCATATCATCCTTGCCACTTTATTCTTATCATATTAGCATTGTACCTTATCATCTCATTCTTACCGTCATCCTCACTTTGCCTCATTGTCATACTTTATCATTTCACCCAACATTTTTTTTTATGTCATCATCCTATCTTGTTGCGGCATTGTGATGCCTTAGAGAGCATCACGACATCATTGATGTCATGTCAATGGAGGTCACCACATCATAGCCACTTGGAGTTTGATCATTGAAGACTTGTATAACCCATGACTAGATTCAAGATATATGTGTGACTAGTGTGTTTACTTTTTTGCTTTAGTTTAAGAGGTTTGGATGCACTTATGCTACACACTACACACGTTAGATCATGCTATATGTGTGTTAAGAGAGGTAACACATGCTAACTAGTAGAAAACCTTAACCATTAGGGAACCACCCTAAGATGTCGAGGAAGTGCATTTGTAGAGGTAATGACCACCTTACATGGAAGCTCCTAGTTTCTTTGGAGGTGTGTAGGAGGTTATGTACCAATAATGAGTATGATTGCTCCTACTAGGTCCTTGGACCTAGGATACCTACCCACACATAGGTGCATTCATGTATAGGAATTTGATAACAACAATTTTGCATCAACATTAGAGTTCCATCAACATAGATTAGTTGTATTATCATCCTTTTTACTCTTCATTAGTTGGATTCAGTTAGTCAATCTTCTAGGTTATACATTCGTCGATCTTGTATCGTCTTCTTCCTTTTAGAATTTTGTCAACTTGAAGATGTTGTATATAAAAAGGATTTACATTTTTAAATGTATTGTCACTATTTTAGGTTGTTGTACAATAAGTGTAGCATTTTGGGATATGTTATTTGACATTTTTTGACTTAAGTCTAGGGTTTTGTGTTCTGTGGTTTATTGATAGGTTCCTTAGGTGACTCATGTTAGTTAGATTTTTGGGGACCTAGCTGGCTTTTTCTAGGTGAAATGGTGGGGTGTTTGTCAAAGTTGGTGAGACTATTTATTTTTGTTGCATCAAAGCTAGTCGTCTTGATTATTGAGTCTATGTTAGTCTTGTGGTGTAGTTAGAGTTTGTATTCCTTGTAGAGTGTTTTGACCTATTAGTATCTATTTCTACTATAGATGTACATTGATCATTAGACTCAACCTTTTTCATTGAATATATGTTTGTGTCTTATGGTGCATATGTTAGACTTTCGATATGGTGCATTATTCACTTGCATATCAAAATTATTGGGCCTAACCCATCATAGAGGATACTGAGCCCATTAACTTAGGACTAAAGGATCGACTTAGGGAGCTTAAGATTGTGGCTCATTTGTCTTGTGATCAGAGTTGTACCTTATTCACTTCCATTTATACCTTGACCTTTATATCCTATCTATCTCGAGCCTTGCACAACATTTACCCCTTGACACCATCACATGACCTTTACATCCCTTCTTATTATACCTTATACAACATCCTCTACATGGACATTGTTCCAATCTATTTATTTGTTCTTTGTACTTGAGGTTGATTTTATGAGACAAGAAGGGTGGCTTATGATGAGCAAAGCGGTTGATTGCACAAGATCATTGACTATTCTATGGTTGAGAGAAGAATCTTGAGATTGTTATAAAGCATTAAGAATGGGATATTTATGCATGATTTTAGAGAGATGGAATGCCTACATTTTGATATTGTACACCAATCTGTAGTGTTGACCATGTGAGAGTTTAAGAGCATGATGTTTAAGGTTTTGACCAATGAATGAGTGGCCATCATTTCATGAGCCTATTTATCTAATCATATTGATGTTTGTGCTACGATTCCTGGTGAAAAAAAATAGAGAAAAACTAAAGAAAACACATAGATTTAACGTGGTTCGGTAGATTGCCCATGTCCACGTGAACAAAGAAGAAGACTTTCACTATATCTTAATTAGGGTTACAAAAAAGGGTATTTATACTAACCCTCATGTATTGAAATTCCAAAAATACCCCTGAACCATACCATAGGGGGCGCTGCCCCCCACATTTGCTCCCCTCGTTCCACTCCGCTCCACTCTCGCATTTGCCCTTTTTTCTCCATATGTTTTTCACTCAATATGAGCCACATACTACAACAAATCACCTTTGTGTATAAAGTTACCCTTTGCTAGCTAATTGAGTCATGCATATTTAGCCTTTTGATTCATCACCTTGCTTACGTCATTTCTCATACCTATGGTTAGGGCCTCTTGGCACATCTTTGCTTATAGATAGGATCACCTAGGTTGTGGGCTCCTCAAGTGATTCATCTTTTGTATTTATTATGTTTGTCTTGATCATTTGTATTATTTCATTCGTACCTCTTCTCAATACTTGTTGTACCTATTTGAGTCATCGTTCATTATTCCGTCCTTATGAGTTCATACATGTTCAAACGAGTTAGCCTTTTTATACATAAATTGAGATTTGTATAGGTTACCTTAGGATCCTTGTACATGATTGCCTTGATTCATTAGTTTGATTATTGTTAAAAAGAAAAAAAAAGAAAAAAAAATTATGATGTTAGTCTTTGTTGGCAGCTTGTGTGATAGTTTTGATCATTTCATTATATATATCCATCTCATCTATACATCGAGTTACAATTCAGTTGTGGGTTTTATCCCTAACTATGACATTTTGCTTTTCTTGTACTCAATTACACTTTTTATTTAGAGTTTTATTCTCATTCATCTTGGTTATGTTCTTTTTTCACTTATATATTGAGTTATCATTCATTGACATTATCTGATTTACCTCTAGCCATTGTACTATTCCTTTGATTCCTTGAGCCTATTCTAGAGTCTCACCCTCGTTGTTTCCATTTCTTTAACTCATTCATGTGGATGGTTGGTATTTGTGTAGTTCTTATATTGGATTTTTTTTTTCTTTTCGTTGTTTTCATCTTTTCATTCATTCATCATATGTATCATAGTGTATTTTTTTCATTCATTTAGTTGTTTGTATCATAGAGCATATGTGAGGTTTATAATCTTTGAGTTTCTTTATCTGTTACACTGTGCATGCCAAAGGCCCATGGTTATATCATTAGGATTATTAAACTTAGTTTCCCTTCATTTCTTTTACCCTATTACCTTGGCTTACATTACATCCTGGGTTTTAAGACCGCCTTGAGACCATGACATCATGCATTATGCTTGATATCTCACACATGGGTGGCATTTGAGATTGGTTAGAGACCACTTGGAGCATCATGGATGAGAAACTATGAGAGGGTTTACACTATGGCATAACCTCTCAGCAATTATTGATTTTTGATATGATAGATTATATTAGGGCATAGCCATTTCATTCTCTCTCATGAAGCATGATAGATCAGGAGTCACTCAGATTCATATCAACATATATCCATTTTTAAGATATGGGATAAAGTTTGATTTTGATTATACAATTTACACTAGGGCATAGCCATCTCAAGGAGTTTATACTAGGTTATAACCCCCTTATTGGTGATTAATTTTTTAGATAATAGCTTATATTGAGGCATAATCACTTCATTCATTCTCATGGAGCATGATAGATGAGTAACTTGGATTCATATCGACATATATCAATTTTTTAGATTTGGGATTGAGTTTGATTTTGATTTGACAATTTACACTAAGGCATAGCCACCTTAGAAAGTTTATATTGGTGTATAGCCCTCTCATTGATGATTGATTATCGAGATGATAGCTTATACTAGGGCATAACCACTTTATTCCTTCTCATGGAGCATGATGGATTAGGAGTCGCTTGGATTCATATTGACATATATCTATTTTTGAGATCTAGGATAGAGTTTGATGATTTATGCTAGGGTCTAGACACCTTAGAGAGCTTATACTAGGGTGTAGCCCTCTCATCAATGATTCTTTTTTTAGATGATATCTTATACTAGGGCATGCCTTCATTCCATCTCATAGAGCATGATGGATTAGGAGTCACTTGGATTGATATCGACATATATCCAATTTTGAGATCTGGGATAGAGTTTGATTTTGATTTGACAATTTATACTAAGGCATAGCCACTATGCTTGATTCCCTACACTAGGGCATACTCTTCTTCTAGAGGAGATTCGATACTCCCTTCACATTATAGTATGAAGATACTTTAGGGAGTAGAGATCTATCTTGATGAGATTGTGTATGTTACAACATAACCAATTTAGAGATTACCTTGCACTGAGGTTTAACATTTCAGATGTTACCTTATATACTAGGGCATACTCCTCTTATCAGTGTGTGATTTTGAAGATGATTAATTTGTTTTGGCCTTACCCATTTTGACTCGATATATTCATGTTGGGGCATAACCCACTCAGTTGGTGATTGATTATTTTTCAAAATGACAATTTATATTGAGCATGACTACTCTATTTGAATCCCTACATTAGGGTATAACCATTCTCTTGGAGGTGATCAGACATTCTTTTCATATTGGAGTGTGAGAGATGGTTGAGAGGTATGGATTTGATGTCTTTTATATTGGGGCATAGCCATTTGAGGGAGTATTTATACTAGGGCATGACCATCTTATTGATCTTCTAGGACATTGGAATTCGACCACTTGATTAAGGTTTTTTTATGGGTTATGGAGATGATGGCACCTTGGATTCAGTCTTCTCACCATACCTGGTCTTAGTTAGATACTATCTTACATTTATTTCATACCAAAACACTCCCTTTTTACTATCTTCACACTTATTTCTTGTATTCAATCCACCCATCTCATTCCATCATGATGTATAAACTTATTTTGCTTCCAAATCATAGGATGATGTAGACTAATCATGAGTTTCCTAGTCAAACTTTCATGTGCTTTTTGGATACTGAATTTAACATCTTCCATGATGGCAAGGCTTGACAGATTGTCGATTATTTGTGATGTTTTTCATTTGATAGTCTACATGTCATGGCATGACTTGGTGCATATTTAGACTTAGAGCTTTAGTTAGCTTTGTTTTTGTCCATCATTCGGTTTTATTTTGATAACATGGTCCTAGGACCCATAGTCCTATTTACCTTTTTTAATTAAGGATCAGATATTTTCATCTTATTATCGATGAGTGTATCCTAGTGTATGTCTTTGTTAGTGCCACACTCTAATTATCCAACTTTTTTACATTTTCTGTTAATGTCACACCTTGACTATCTGACCTCTTTTACGTTTTCTTAATGTCACGCCCTGACTATTCAACCTCTTTTCGTCTCTATTAGTGTCATGCTTTGATTGTCCAACTTTTTCATGTTTTCCTAAGGTTGAGCCCTGATTGTCCAACTTCTTTTATGTTTTCCTAGAGTTGCACCTTGTTTGTTGGGTCTTCCTTGTGTTTCCTAATGTCCACGCCCTGACTACCCGACCTCTTTTCATTTTTATTTTATTAGCCTTGATTTTTTTCTCTTATCATTAGTTTCTTCTTTTTTCTTCTTCCCTCTCTTGTTCACCCATTCATTCTGCCCTTTGGATAGCAAAGTCCTTAGTGTTTCATATAGATATTGTCATTACCCTGTTCAGAAGAGTCTCCATTAAGATCCACGTAGATATTTCACGTTTCTCTATTAGTAGATCAATAAGCACATTTCATAACCTTAGAGAGCTTGTGTCTTATTGGGACAAATTTGGTGATCTTTCTTGTACTTTAGTAGAGCCCACTTCGTTTCGTTGGTTTATACACTTCACTTGTGAACTCTTCTAAAAATGGGCATATTCGTAGATCCTAGAATTTGTCCTAAGTCCATTCTCACTTTTTATATTATTTTATTATTTTATTATTATTATTTGATTTGATTTGATTTTTACTTCAGCTTTTTTTCTTCTTTTCTTTTTCTTTTTTTTTGTTCCTTTCTTGTTTTTCACCCTTTTTTTTCTCCCACACATGTGCAACTATAGAACTCTTCCCCTTCTTATTTTTCCCTTTTCCTTCTCTTTTCTTTGCTTCTTTCTTTTTCCTTCCTTTTTGTTTTTCTTTCCTTTCTTTTCTTTTCTTCTCTCTACTTACCCTCTCTCCCAAACCCATCTCTAGCCGTCATCTATCTTCCTCCTCTTTCCCTTTTCTTATTTATTCTCCTTTCATTTTTCTTCTTGTTACCTATTTCTCTTTCTCACCTTGAAGATCCATAACCATGGCTGCCCCATACTTAACACTCTCACTGCTAGACAATTGCCATTGGTGAGCCATTATTTGTCTATGATCCCTTTTCTTCCTATGTTTCTCTCTTTTCTTCATTTTCTCTCTCTTTCTCTTATCTCACCCATTTTCTTTTATTTATTTATTTATTTATCATTATTATTATTATATCATTCTTTCCCCTTATCCCTTATTCCACATTGCATTCAAGAAATGGGTAAGATGCCCTTTTTCATTTTCTTATTTCTTTAGTCATTTTATTTTTTATTCTTAAAGTAATTGTTCTTGATTGTTGAGTTTGCTTGTTTGGACTTTAGATAATTTTGCTTGGAATTTGCATATTAGATGTAGATCTTTTTTTAGACTTTAATAAATTAAGTTATCCAAAAATCTTCTTTTTAAAAAATAAAATAGGTCGAATAAGACATTTTCATTAAATTAGAAAAATGGACCCAAAAATAAGTTTTAGACATCTTTTTTAGATAAAATAGTCCAAAAATTTTATTTTAATAAAAGAAAGAATTCATAATTTTGAAATAAATAAATAAATAAAAGGCTCATATATATTTTTTCAAATAAAATAAAATAAAAATAAAAATAAAGATAAAACAATCTAGTAATCTTGTTTTAATGAAATAACAGTTCAAAAAATATTCTTTTTAATAGAAAGTTTAGAAAAATGTTCTTTTTTTTAGGAATCTATTTTTTTTAAAAAAAAAATTTAAAATTGTTTTTAATAATAAACGACCTAGAAATTCATTTGTTTAACAAAATTTTCTAAAAAAACCAATTGATTTTTAAATAAACTTGTCCAAAAAGTTAATTTTAATAAAATCATCCAAAAATTGATTTTTGAATAAAATTCTCTTTCCTTGATAAGAATGGGATTAAAAATAATATTTATAAATAAAGGTCTTAAAGAATTTTTTTTAATAAGAATAGGATAAGTAAACCTTTAAATTGAACTGAAAACCTTTTTTTTTTTTTTTAATAAAATGGTAAACTAATCTCTTTCTAGATGAAATCCAAAAATTCTTTCTTAATAATGGAATCCTTGGTAATAAATTTGTGAAATAAATTAGTAATATAGAATCTTTTTCTAGGTAAAATAAAAATATACATATTTTTAATAAAATTGGGTTGGACCTTATAAACTTGTAAATATCTTTCTTTAAGTTTGTCGAATCTTTTTAAAAATAAATAAAGATTGAATTAGAACACTTTTAAAAATAAATTAGTAAAATTCACCTCTTCTTAATAAGGTAAACAAAAATAATTTCTTGTAAGTCAAATAAATTTTTTTGTAATAAATTGAAGCCTTGTGAATAAATAAATTCAAATCACTAATTTGAAATTGTTGTTAATATAAATGAATTCTTTGAAAATTTCTGAAAATTGCATTTTGATATTTGAAATGATAAAATATTTCTAATAAATTATTTTGTGCATTTCTTATGTGTCATTTTTGCATATCCTTATAATTTGCTTTTGCATTATTCCATGTGCTTGTACTATTCCTTTTTTTAGTATCCATGATTGATTAATTAATTATCATAATTTCTTTTTACGTGCTTAGTAAAAACATTATTTTAAGACTTAAAAGGGTGCTACTATGGTACCTTCCAAATAGGTAACCTAACCTCTAGATTCAGACTCGGTTTTTGTTGATACTTCTTTTATTTAAAAATAGAGTTACACTAGGGCTTTATTTCTTATTTTGTTTTCTTTTAAAAATAAACAAAAATAAGTGACGACTCTACCTTTTAAAAAAATTAGTTTTTTACAATAAAAATAAGTCTCACCATCAAGTATGGATGCACATGAAAAATGCGGGTTCACAATTGTATTTCTTAGAATTAAAATATAATACAATTACTAAATCAATGATGTTGTAAGTTTTTAAATCTTTGATCATAAAAGATTCAAAGCACAATGGAACAAATAGTTTTCAAAAGAAAAATAAAATGTTTAAAATGGAAAATCTAGCAACAAAGACAATGAAACAAGGTGATATGGTTGGAGTTAAATAGAAAAAAAATTTATCCATGAATTTATAGTTTATTTAGTAGAAAAAAGTTCGAAAGAAGTATTGCATACATTAATGGATTAAGTAGATAAAAGGGATTTAAGTAAAGTGATATTTATGCTTTAGTTAGATAACATCAAATAGAATTTTGATATTATTAGTTTCCATACTGAGTTTAGAAATCTATCAAATGGATGTTAAGATTATTTTTCTTTGAATGGTTATATAAATTAAGAGTAGTATATGGGGCAACCTAAAGGATTTATTGTTATAAGACGAGAACACAAAGTTAGGGATAGATACATTTAGCTAGGTTGGTTTTTAACCAATCCAAGAATCAAATAGGAGTTCATTAGTTTTATCTAAAGTACAACAAATTTATTTATTTACTCAAACTAATCCAACTTAATATTAGTTTGATCATTGGAATGTTAGCTGGAATAAATGAAAGTTTAATCATTTAATCTTTTTTAGCACACAACTCATATTGACATGGACTTGGAGAGTTCGGTCAATTGCAGCAGCTTAGTTAATTGTAAGTGTCTTTTCTCTAAACCATAAATTCAAATGATCAATTCCTACGTTTTAATTTACAAAAGCCAGTGATTTGTTTTTACTTAAGGAAGCAGGAAAGGGTTTACTTTAATATAAAATAGAAAATAAAAAATAAGAGTTGAAAAGTAATCAAATCACAAAAAAAAAAAAACATATTTGGAGTTATTTTGGTATGGGGTTAGACTCAATTTGTTCCCATGCAATGGAAATGGACGATTTCCTTTATCTTGGTGTAGATCTTGTAATATTTGATAAAAATATAAATTATATGTCAATTATTTTAACTTTAGGAAAAAGCGTTTATTTTAATTTAAAATAAGTAATTAAAAAAAACTGATTTTATCTCAATTGTATAAGACTTTATAAAAATAGTCATTTATAATTTTTTTTATTATTAATATCATACGTAACCTTCCACGGAATTGGAATAAAATATGAATAATTCAAAAATGTCAACTATCCTATTTCAAACTTTTCTAATACAACAAGATATTTTATCATGCTGAATGAAATGGGAATGACCAAATATTCTCAAATTGATATATCTATTGTGGACATGGCATTGAGAGGCTTCTTAACATTGTATTGGTTGAAATTAATTAAGGTTGAAACAGGAACACAACATCAAATTCTCTTTTTATAATCAAAGACTTCCATGGAAAATTCCACCATAGCATATCTCAAAGATTAATCAAATTCCATTATCTTTATAGACTTTCAACAATCCAAGAAATTGACATTAATAATCCCAGACACAATATTCCGCAACTTTACATTATTCTTTTTATCTTGATTGAAGAGAAATACTAACTTAAATCAAACATAAAATAAATCATGAAAGATGAATAATACAAATATTCAATGAAATCTTTGGTGTGTTATTTCTTTACAGCTTCAACATGGTGGCATGTCCGACGGAGGAGGCAGCATTTGAGCTTCCGAGTGTTTACCATTTTTCACTATGAACGCGGTTTCCATGCCCCAAGTCAGATGGCGTTCTACATGGCAATGCAGGAACCACACCCCTGCAACAGAGAAAATATACCGACATTACACCTAACTTAATTGTAATATTAAGAAAAATTATTTCCTTGGTATGCAAGTTGGCAGTTTCAAAGGTTTTTTATTTTATTTTAATAGAGGACATAAGTGCTTGGAACATACCAGGGTTGGATGCCTTGAATCTGATTGCAACCCAACCATTCGAAGGAACAGAGATGGTCTCCTGAAAGGGAGGATCCACCAGATTATAGCGCAAAGGGTCCTTATTTCCATCGAAATTCCCAAATCCCCATCCAACAACATAGAAACTGTATCCATGGAGATGCATGGGGTGGTGTGTCGCTGCAAGCACGTTTGTCCCTTGAAAAACAATCTCCACTGTGGAGTTATACTCAAGCACCCTTACTTCTGTTCCACTGCTCGGCAATTGATAGATTAATGGAAGATAATCAGCTGTAAAATCGAACACCAGTGGTGGATCGCTAGGAAATTTATCTCCATATACACCACTGATGTTATAATAGTAAGCTTGCAGTATGTCAATTGTAGGGGTATGGAAGCTTATGTTGTTTATACTTGAGGAGAACCGCGTCCCATTAGCCCCTGCACATGAATTATTGATGCATGGGTACGAGTTTACAGAAACAGTGTAAATCAGGTTAGTGCTCGTGCTCAATGGGACATTGCAAGGATGTTCCGCATCTGCTAAGCTTCGGAGGCCGGCCATGACCTGAACCGAGGCATTTGTGTCATTGTATGCAGGAAGATGAGGCAAGGAGGGAGGTGAAGATGGAGTGTAGTATCCGTTGTACTGTACAATAGCTGTGGTGGTTGTGTTATCATAAAAGTCTTGATATTTCGGGGCAACAGAATAAGTTATAGCCGCCATGTAATAGTGATCCGGGCGTTGGTTAGCTTCTAGTAAGACATCGTAGGTTTGGCCAGGAAATATTGTGATATAATCTTGTGTCAATGGTTTCGTGTAGCTACCATCTGTTCCAACCACTGTCAATTTATGCTTGGCAATGGAGAAAAAGAGAGCCTCCTGCAAGGCAGCATTGATTATGCGAAGTAGATAGGTCTTTCCATGATCCACCGTTAGCTTGAATGTGCCTGCAATTAGAAAGGGAAAGTTGTATTCTTATGACTAGCCAAAAGAAAAACAAAAAGTTTCCATGAGGATCCACCGATTATGAAGTGAGTGATTGATTAGGGGGTGTAAATTTGGCTCCATAGTTCAAAATTATATTTGGACTAGCCTTTTTTTGTGTGTTAAATCATGGCTCTAGCACCCTCATAGCTATATTCCTCTTTCTTAGCATTAAGCTTTAAATATGTTGATGTTAATAAGAAAAAGTAATATGGTTAACATACAAGAAAATGAAATCGTGTACAATTTTAAAATGGGAAGTTAAACTTTGTACCTGATTTTGAGCATGGATATAGATCACCGGGTTGTCCATTTATCAATAAAGCATCAGAGGGGTCGGGGTCACCTCCGGTTGCAAGCGCTTCATCTCGAACCGCATTCACATCATTCTTCCACCATTCTCCTGCATTTCAACAACTTCAATAATTTTAGATTTTGCTTTGTTGGTTAATTCATAATATGTAAATTAACCTTTAAAAGTAACAACACTTATACCTAATATGATTGGGACCTCTTTGTCAGGTTTGTGAAAAGGATACTTGGTTCCATTCTTGGGATAGATGATTATAGCTCCATGAACAGTGGCTCGGGTCCAATCACTGTGAGCATGCCACCATAGAGTGCCTTCTTCAGTGGAAAGGATGATCTTCTGGGTAAACTTTGACCCTGGTTGAATTGGGCATTGTGTGATATACTCAGGACCATCTGTCCATGGATATCTAGGCATGGTCACCCCATGCCTACAAAACCATAACTATACGTTAAAACTAGTACTAATTTTCAAAGTAACAAAAGATGGCATGCAACAACATATTATCATAGTAACAATAGGCATCAGTTGTATTTCAATGGAATTGAAGCAAATAACCCTAAAGTATTGTTTTAAATTTGACTTTATTTTTCAAGTAATATATTGGAGTCCCCTCTTAGAAATAAAAGAATATATGCCATGCGAACATGCTGCCGCTGCTCTTTCTTTAAGACACGCACAGGACCTACCAGTGAATGGTGACGTTTTCTTTTCCCTTGTTATAAACGTCGACAATGATTGTCTCTCCTTTCCTAGCATATATGGTTGGTCCCGGAAATTGTCCATTTACTGTTAACATGTTCTTGGTGCTACAAAGCCTTGTATATGAAGCTTCCCTCACCTGCAACCAATTAAAAGTTAACCATGCAACCTCATCCCAAAAGAAATATTACATGCATGAATAGTTGTATTGATCCATTCATGTAAGTGTATAACCAACTAGAAATTGATAGCATGCATGAACGACTCAATGACACCAAGGTAATAGGTCATACGGTAGAAAATGAGAGCCATACTACTCCCTAAATATCATGATTAGAAGGTGGCATTAAGGCTAGAATCATGTATAGTATTTACCACAAAAGTAAGCCGACGGGTTGAAGCTTGGCAATGGATCCCACCACCAAAAACTAGAAACGCTAAAAGTTGCAAGAGGAAAACCTTCATGATCGGCCACATTTTCCTTGGAATAAAAGCCTCTTCTCTTGTCCTAAACACAACTCCTTCAATTATCTTACTACTTTTGATGTATTTCTTTCATCTATGATTCATTATATAGGCATGGTAATTCTCTCGGGATACAATACTTCCTCTCCACGTGTCAATATAAGAGGAAGTGATTTGAATGTGTATTGGTTTTCAATGTTCTTTCAGGAATACTTCAATGAGCAGGACCACTTCAAAATAATTAATTATGATATTTTTTACAAGTTATCTACACGTTATTTTATAATAAGTTTAAAATATTCTTTCACAAGTCTTTTATTGATTATTTCAACAAATGTTAATTAATTAAATATATGTAGAATACTTTTAAAACTTTGACCTCCCGTATCAAGATCGTTGGTGGCAAAGTTGTTTTCGTATTGTTAATACAATTTGTCATGATCCTTGTTTTCGTTTGAATGGGACAAAGTTGTTTCCAATTTTTTTTAAACTTGAGAATTGAGATTATAAAAGACAAGATGATAAGCTAATTTGGTATTTCAGAATTTTCCATAAAAAACACAAAAATATATTTTGTAAAAAGTTGAAAATAGGATACAAACAACCCCTTGTAGTTTTTTTTTTTTTTTCTCAACAAAAAGCAATTTAATAATAATAATAATAAATAATTATAGATTTAAAAAAAATATATATTTTTCAAAACAAATGCAATCTATGATTTATTTGTTCGAATGGTATGTATATCTTGATTAAATAAATAAATTATGGAAAGATTTATATATTTTAAAATTATTTATAAACAGAAAAAATGATGAATAAATTTTAAAAGGTATAAAAATTTGATCAAGTTAATTTAAACTTTTTTATTTTTTATTTTTTCACTTTCTTTCTCCTATTTTTTTCTCACATTTCCTTTTAAGCTTTTGGAATAAATTCCTTACTATTTGTGGAGTTTCAATATAAATTTTTTTCGCTCTATGATACATATTTATGTAATATTTGGTTAAATTATTTTGAATAAATTATTTATATTTATCCTTTTAATTTGGCTTGTCATTATTTTAAAATATTAAAAATATACATTTATTTAAAAATAATAGTAAAATAAAAAAAATTAATAATGAAGTTCTAATATTTTTTAAATTAAAATTAATTTGATAAGATAAATAATAAATTATATATTAAGACTAATATAACCTTTCTTATGAATATTTTTCTTCTTAATCATATTTATATTAATTACACTTATAAAATAATTTTAATATATGTGTTTTTACTTATTTTATCAAATTTTTTTTTTTTTTTTGAGTTTTTTCAAATATTTTCATTAATTTTGAATAAATATTTTTCACTTCACCGAAATTATTGTCAAAATATCCATATATCCTAAACTTTAAGTACAGATGTTTAAAATTTAAAAAGGAAATGAACATATGATTAAAATAAACCTGATACAGTTACTCTATAAGAATGGATCCTGTTTCTAACCTTTTAACACACAAATTTGGAAACCTAAACCTATGGATTGTTTCTTTCCTATAATGGAATCCTATATTCCTTCTCAAGCCAGCGCTGACTTTTCCCTTCCTACCAAATACAAAGAGAAAATCTTGACTAATCTTGATAAAATTGTGTACTATAGTTTCGAACAATGGATTTGTAATTGGATGTCTCTAACCCCATGGATTTTATATCCACATGTTGTGTGACTGGTTTTCCATGTAAAAAATCTTGCGTCCGTGTATTGAATATTTTTAAGCTTTCCTAAGTCAAACAAATTAATTTAAAAATTGTTGGAAAGTTTGAAGTTTGAAGTTTGAAATTTGAATTATTCAAATATTTGTTGATTTGAATAAGTCACCCAAGACTATTAAGATTAGAAGTTAATTTATTTGTTTTTAAATCTTATCAGTGTAGGAGTTATTTATTCAAATAAGAATTGAATATCCACCAGATTGTTGGGATAAGGATTCTAGTTTCCTCAGTTTTAAGGATTTCTAAATCCTAGAGCCAACCTATAAATCCTGTTGTATGTGATATTAAAAAAATAATAAGATTTTGATGCTTTTCATTTTTTTTTCTACTCTGGCTTCAAAAATAATTATTTTTTGAGCCTAAGAGGTTCAAACACCTATTCACCCTCTCTAGATGTTACCTAAACTAGATAAACTAACTTTTAATGAGGAAAACTCAAATTACAGAATTTGCACTTTCAGCCAAGGCAGCAAGGCTTAGACAAATTGGAGAGCAAATATCCTTTCAAATCAACCAACTAGCTTTTCATCCATGGAGGCCTTCTCCAATTTAAAGATCATGAAAACCTCTCAAAGCATTTCTAAAGAAAAATAAGAGCATTGGCTCACCCTAAGGGTTCCTTGGAGAGGCTTTGATCTTAATCTTCTCCATGAGTTGTTGAAAGGGTCTTTAACAACTGCGATTGGATTGGATGGAGCACTCATATGAACTAAAAATGATAAATATTATAACTACTCAAAAGACATTTTCACAGAATTGCCAACCTGCAGATCATTTTTAGTTAACCAAACCTTAAAACATTAGTCACATCCATGGCCAAAATTAAGTGAAGGCTAAGCATAAAAAATATAAAGAACAAGAAGCATAAAAAGTAAATATAGGCTAAAATAAAATGTCGTATATGAGCAGCTCCAAATGATAGCTACTTTGAACCAATGTACCTCTAAATATGGTTTCTAATTTAACTAAAGTCACATCTTCAAAATGAGATTTTAAAATTTGAACAGAGATATTTGTTTATTTTATTGGAGTTGGATTTGAATGTTTGGATTGACCAAATTCCATAAATTATTATTTATTTATTTTATTAGAGTTGAATTTAAACATTTGGACTGACCCAATTCAATAAATAATTATTTATTAGGTTTGCGTTTGGGTACCCAAGTGGACTAAGCCAACCTAATAAATAAAAATAAGGGAAAAGTTTTTGGAAGCTTTAAAACTGCTCTAAAACTATTATGAAAATATAAATAGTGTGAATCTCCAACTTTCTCTCGATGAGAAAATAATTATTCTTTTTAGGACAAAGTCCATTCTTGAATTTTTTTTTTTCCTATTTTTTTTATAAAAATGAAAGTCAAGATTTTTATACCATGAAAATAGAGTGATTCTTATATTTGTAGTTTCTTTCATGACTTAAAAAAATAATTTATGATGAAATTGAGACGTTCGGGCATTTTAAAAGATAATCTGAAATTTCTTTCAACATATAAGCATTGTACGTGATGTTGGTTGACTATTATGATAGTAAATTCGGGAGGATGCTTGTAACAATTTTATTTTATTTTATTTTTAATCATGGAGCACATTTTGGCCCAAAACTGCCCATTACTAACTGCCGGTACTCCCACGGTAGCATATAATACTGCATCAATGGTCATGAACATTGCAATCATCATGTAGATTTGATTTGGTTTTCTGAGATGTTTAAATGGACGTGCAAGATAAGAATTAGGTTTTCTATTAAGATACCTGAATGGAGATGAAAGCATGGGTATAGGTTTAAAATAAACCTGATACAGTTACTCTATAAGAATGGATCCTGTTTCTAACCTTTTAACACACAAATTTGGAAACCTAAACCTATGGATTGTTTCTTGCCTATAATGGAATCCTATATCCCTTCTCAAAGCGGCGCTGACTTTTTCCTTCCTACCAAATACAAAGAGAAAATCTTGACTAATCTCGATAAAGGTTTATTTTATCTATATATGCGAGGTCAAAGTTTTAAGAGTATTCTACATATATTTTAAATTTATTCTAAAATAATGTGTTTGATTAATTTCTTGGTCAATTCTCAAAGTCAAACTTGTATTTTGAATTGGAAAATTCAAGATATTCTAAGAAACTCGTCTTCTACAATACACAACCTGATTGAAGCTGAGCTGAGAGAAATTTTCACAATTGTTAGCATTCTTCAGGCATTTGGTTTATTTAAATTTTAGTAAGTAATCAAATATCATACACAACCTGCTCTTTGAAGTGGTCCTGCACATTGAAGTGGTCCTGGAAGAACATTCAAAACCAATACACATTCAAATTACTTCTCTTATATTGATACGCGGCGAGGAATTGTTGATACCCAAGCCACATGCGATCTGATTTAATGAATCTGTGCCCTTCATCCGAAGAATTCTGGTGTTCTGGATTGATGGGAACAAAAAGGTGACCAGTTTTACCTTGAGTCAAATTCAAATGACAAAATATATTACCAGGGCAATCATGGACAGCACCCTTAACTACAAAAATAGCGCACACAGCCAATCCCATCAACCTAGTATTACACCAATTTGGAGGCATATGTACCTTATTACTGTGGAGCCTATACTCTGTTGGCTGAACCACTCAGGAATTCAACTTCCAGGAACAAAAGTACTGGATTCAATATGTGGAGTGTATGGCACCATCTGGGTCAGGAAAATCAATGTCAAGTTATATGGAAATAATGTATGTATAACAATTATTCCATAGGATTTAATTGATTTACTTTTACAATATGATCAAGAGAGAGAGGAGAGAAACCTGAATTGGGAATTGAAATCTTGGTAATTTATTTGCCGGACGTTGCATTTCCCTTAATGTAGCTGCCACAAAGTTGCTGCTTTCATTCTCAGACAGTCTGAAGCAATTAGAAAATGTGAATGGGAGGCCCCCACATTCCTTGGATATGTAGACACTTGATGGACACAAAATGTTTTCCATAACTGTGCAAGCATGGGCATCTATTTCTTCTATACTTGACGGAAGCTCTGGTAATGATTGAAGCCTCTTGCAATAGCCCAACCTAAGGCCTTTGAGCTGTGAAAGTTGATTGAGGCTTGCAGGTAGAGTAACAATATTGTTTCTGCTCAGATCTAAACATTCCAATGAGCACAGTGAGCTAAAGTCATTGGGAATTGCTCCTCCCAATATGTGGCAATCACTTAGATTTAACTTTCTTAGGGATCTTAAACCAAAGAAAGACTGCAGTTGCAAACCCCCAGAGCGTGGAATTTCTGCGGGCAACAACTGGAAAGAGAGGAGTGAATTCCTTGGCTTGGATTCTAGTCCTTTACATCCCTCAAATGATAATACTTCAAGGTTTTCTGGAAGAGAAATAGAGGGTGGCAGCTCTTTTATAGAGTTCCAGCTGCTTCGAGCTTCTCTAAACCTTGTAGGCTCCCCAAACCCTCTGGCAAATTGTCTAGTTTTGAGCAACCAGATAGAATAAGAGTTTGAAGAGATTTCAACTTACAAATGCTATGTGGAAGAATTGCAAGGCTTTTGCATTCTCTCAGATTCAACAGAACAAGTCCACTCAGATGTTGGATTGATGAAGGTAGCTCTTTTAGAGCAGTTCCATCTAACAAAAGTTCCAACAAACTCCCCATATTTTCCAAGACTTTTGGAAGCTCTTTGGGTTTTAAGCAATCTGAGAGAATAAGAATTTCAAGGGATCTCAACCTATAAATACAGCTTGGTAATGACTCAAGGTTTTGACAGTTCCTCAGATTTAATAGAACCAGTCCAGTCAGATATTCAATCGACAAGGGCAATCCTTTTATTCCAGTGCCCTCCAAGGAAAGCTCTGATAAATGTTTCATGCACCCTTGGACCTCTGGAAACTTCTTGAGTTTTGAGCATCCAGACAGTAAGAATTTCAAGAGATTCTATACAGATGCTTCTCAGAAAACTCTTAAGATTCTTTCAGCCTTCTAAATTAAGGAAAACAAGCTTGTTTAAATCTCCAATGGATGGGTGAACCTTGGACAAACTTGTACAACCTTCAAGAATTAGTCCCCTAAGGTTTGGGGCCCTGGAGAAGTCTGGGGTTTCAATTAGTTGTTGGGAGTAGCTAAGTTTTACGAATTTCAATCGCTGAATCATCTGTCAAAAACAAAACAGAAAAAATGATTTTAATTGCAAAGATTATAATCATATACCTTGAATCCTTTCCAAAGTTGTTCAACTCAACTGTAACTCATATTTAGCTCGACAAGCAGCTCAGGATGAAAATTTAATGGGAGGGATTTCAGAGGGTATCCATGCCAATATAGACATCTTAAGTTGTTCCATAGAAATTTGAAGTCTCCAGAAAGAAGCAATTTACAGTCTTTGAATTGATTGAGTTTATTCATCTTGGTGCAAGCATCAGAATCGGCACATAACTCTTTCCAAGAAAAATATTCAAAGCTTCCACATAGCCTTACAGACTTTGATGCTGACAAGTCAAGGACTATGCCTTCAACTACTTCAGTCCCCTGCAATTAACCAGGAACAGAGTATGAATTGGAAATTAAAATCACAAAATTCTGAAAGGAAAAGCACAGAAAGCATCAAACTAATGACTTGTTTTCTTTTTTTTTAGGCAGTGCTCAAGGAAGCAAGTATGAAGATAAAAGAAAACGCATCTACTAAGACAGAAACTCAGGGAAAAGTTAGCAAAGGATTCAAATCAAATAATTCCCCCAGCTTTATATCTGCCTTTGCATACATAAATATGCAATATCTTATTAAAATTGTACATATATGTGAGTTTCTCAAATGAGTTGAAATTATCCAAACTTCCTCTTCACCTAGAGCTTATATATACAAAAAAGGAACACACACAAAGTTCATGTATTTAGGTCTTACTGTGTTTCTAGTTAATGCATCACTGACATCTTCATGAATTCCACAGTCTGCTATGTTTTCTAGATATTTAAGAGATTCTTGCCAAACAATTTCCCAACCCATATCTTGTAACAAATCATGCATGCACAACTTATTATCTGAAACAATTATGAGTGACTTATTAACGAGAACCCTTATTCCAATATGCGGAAAGAAACCACAACTCTCTAGTATTTCTGTGACAAAATCTTTGTCCTCCCATTTACAAAAGCATGCAATATCAAGGAATATATCTCTTTGTCATCTAATCCATCAAAACCCATTTTAAGCACATTCTTAATTTCCATGTTGGGAATTCTTTTTAGTTTGTCCAATTCACTTTTCCATTCAAGTATGCTCTTGCTATACAAAAAAGCACTCAAGACTTCAAGAGCTAAGGGAAGACCCTTACTATAATGTATTACATCATAGCATAGTTGCATATAATCTTCTCCAGGGTGGCTATGTTTAAACGCATACTGGCAAAAGAGTTGAAAAGCTTCACTATCCTCTAATCCCCTAACTTCATAAATTGCACTGACTCCATGTGTAACTTCATAAGAGCATCCGAGAAATCATTACTCATTGCAGCTACAGTCGTAGCCTATTCGTTAACTAGATCTCCTACCTACACTTTTAGGTTAAGGAAAGTTGTATTGAAGACACCACACTTAAGAAAAGAGCATATAACTTCCTTTGAGGAGAAGCCAAATGTCTTTTTAGATTACCCATTCATTCAGCCTTAACGCACCAATGGCTAAAAAGGGTACGCACCATAAGGTCTATTTCTTTTAGGAAAGAAGGACTAAAAGCCAATCTTGGTTTAGAAAAAGATGGAAGAGAAGAGGCTATGGGAACTGGTGAAGAAAGCTCCAAGCCGGTATATAGCTTAGCTCGTCCCATATGTTAAGTAGACAAAACGGGAATTTCAAGAGGTCTTTGAAAACATGTTTTTATTTCTTCGTATGCGCAAATTAAGGCCCATGTAAAGTAGTTGTATGATCGCACGGTGTCCCTTCATAGAAGCTTTGTTACTCCCCTTTTATGTAAGAGGAGAACTATAGAGGGGAGGAAAGAGAATATAAGTTCCTTTACTGCACCCAGTCCTGTATATTCAGGATTTTCTTAACCAAGAGCTAGCTTATGGATCAAATATCGATATCGAAAGATCAGGCCCATTACTTCTTCTTGACTTCGGTGATTTGCCTGCAGGAAGATCATCGAAGGTTGGAGAAAGAGAGAAAAAACTGACTAGAGTAGGGGGTAGAGGGGCTGTGTATATCTATTCCAATCGAGGCCCGACTCGACAAATGGGAGAGAGATCAAATCGCGCGAGAGAGAGGCTCTAAGCGATCATCTAGATTCAAAGTCAAGGTGTTGTTTGGATCTTGATAGTAGCAAGCGTCACTTCCTTCATTAGATGGGTTCAGGCTTGCTTGTCTCGCTCTCATATTGGAAGGCTAGGTTTGGAACCCTCTAGGAACTAAATCGCTAGAAAGATCTTTTTTTTCATTTAAACCCTAGTGGGCCCTAAACCAAAGCTTTGATCGCTGTGCTTCCCCCTTATTGTTAGTCCTCTTACCATACACCACTTCGAATAGTTACTTCCCCCCTTACTTAACATAGGCCGATCCACATCGTTTTTATAGGCAAAGTCTGAAGTTGGAAGAACTTATTCCCACTTGCTCGGTCTCCCTTGTACTAAGCTCCTCAGCAAGTCTTCCAGTAAACCTGACGACTGGAGTCTGGCCGTCCTGAGTGATAAGCACTGCTAAACCTCAGTTCAATGCCTAATTTCTTTCATAGCACCCTTTATTAGAGGGCAGACTGGTGTCTTGATTGGACGTAAGCTCCCCTTTCTTTTGTCATAAAGCATGGTTTCTCACCACCTGATGATGATCAAATCACGATCATAGGGTAGCCCGGTTCTAATTCCATATGCAGATTTTATATGAAATCAAGACCCCGAAACTTATTTAGTTCCAAATGATGTAGAGGCAATTAGAATTTTGAATCCAATCCCATCTCCTGAGCTATACTTATGACTTTTGAAAATATAGATTTGCCTGAACTTAGGCGAGACGGAGACCCTGATGTGGACCCTCGTGATCGAGCTTTTGATTGTAAAGTGTTTTGGTATATATATATATGTGTGTGTGTGTGTGTGTGTGTGTGTGTGTCGATTATTGTACAAAAAATACATACAGAAAAAAGAAAAGATTTGATTTTTTCTTCCCAACTTACATAAAGAATGCGAAGCCATAGTCAAACGATCTAAACCAGGTTGAGAGCGTCGAAGCTTATCCACCCGAAGCACTTACTTCTACTCCTGTCCTAGCTGTGGAAGTAGTGGCCGAAGCTTCACTGTGGAGGGAGGCGGTCTGATGGAGCTGATTAGATCTACAACCAAGATGGATCCATCCCTAGAATCCAAGAGTGAAGCTATCCCTCCTGAGACTGGCCCACAAAAATACATCTCAGGATTAGAACTTGCAATACAAAGACTAACCATGGTGGTCACTGAAGCTGCTGAATCGACCTCTGAGAAGGGAGAAGAACAAGAGCTACTGCGGTTGAGGAATAAGCCGTTGTGTCTGCACCTGTCAAGTTACACGATCTTTCTGTTTGCCCGCTTTTCTTAGGCTTTATTCCCAAGCGCTCTTTTTAAATGCTCTGGTGAAGCTGGAGAAGAAAGACTAGCCCTTATTAGTAAAGCTTCGGCCTTGCCTTTCTAATCAGCATCTTTTGATCGTTTCACTGTCATAATGGGAAAAGATCCAAAACACTGGCCTGAGAAGGTGTGTAAACAGTCACTCTATAACTATAAGGTCTCATATAACTATAAGGTATCAACAATAAACACTATTTTCATTTATCAAAGAAAAGAAAGTAGGGACCTAAGCACAAAGCTATTACACAATAAAAGCCTTTTTCATCTCCTGCGAACAAATGCACAAGATACTCTTTGATACATGCCACTAGTTGTTTAACCACTTTACCGAGAAAAGTAAAATCACACAATTCATTGGTTTCTCCTCTAAGGAAGTAAAAAAACTCCACATGCTCTTTCCTATATCACCTATACGAATCGAAGCGAACCCCTACACCTGATTCATCCCTTGAAAAATGGGTTTGCCCACGAGTCTTTCTTTGAATTTATGATGCAGAGACGGGGAAGATAGTGAAACTTTTTTTTTCCAGGCCGGCTTATTTTAAAAATCTGGGAAGCGACGATGAAGAAGCGATTGATTATTCCTATAAAGCCGAAGCCAGTAAAAAACCAATTTGCGCATTAGCTTAGTTCCCATCTCATATAAAAATAATGGTGTTCGGGGTTCCAAACCCGCCTTAGTCTCAAATAGGCTTCTTTAAAGGCATAGGTTGGCCTGGGTTCTTGATCTGTACCCAAGTTCACTTATACTAGTTCATCGACAGTGGCTTGCCCTCCATTTTCTAGCTCTGGGGGAGTGTCTTTGAGCTCGGCAACCTCTTTGGGGGCTTGGTTTGCTGTGGCCACTTTCCCAAAGATTTGTGTTAAGACGTCTTCTGGTTTCGACTCCTTTTATGATGAATCGAAACAAACCCTCTTGTTTAGTTGGGAAAACAATTCCAAGGTTTCTCTTTCCTTTAGAGGAATAAAATCTCTATCCTCTGATGAACCTCATCCTCCAATCACCTATTCTACAAATAGAAGATCCATTTCAATGATGAGAATGAGAAGACGAGAAGATAGAGATCCTACTTCTTCACAAGCCTTCTCTAGCACACCCACTCAATGAAAAATGACTTTGTGATTCAAGGAAGACTTTTTGAAGAAATCTATGAGATTAAATCAATAAGTTAAAGCAGCTTACCTCTAGCTTATTCGAGTATGTAAAATCGGGTACTTCAGCTCGTGCGAAATGTCTTGAAGAAAAGCTAAAAACTAGGAGTAATGCTTTCACTCAATGGTAAAAGAATAATAGCAACTCTTCACCAGTTCCGAGATAAAAAAGTAAAGTAGATCTCTGTAAGAGAAATGGCACCGTTCGAGGAGATTACAGTAAATGGAGAGTATGTGGCTATCTAGTTCATTCACCTTCAGATGTTTCACCTTCAGTATTGCATAAGCAGCTGAACTGGACTAACCTAACTCTTATCCATATATGTACTAACCTTGGTAATCCGCCAAAGTACCTGAAGGATCTACAGAATAGCCTCTTATAATAATTCTACTTCCTGAACCAAACCAATCATGGTTTCCTGCTAAATATTCTAACTGTTCCAAGTTATCCACTTCATCAAGAACAATAAGAACCTTCATAGAGTGCAATCTATCCTTCACAAAATCGATTCTTGTATTTGAAATTCCTACATTTGGATTTCCATCCTTCAATGTCTTTGAGAGAAGTTCCACTTGTAAATGATCCAAACCACGTTTTTGTGAGCCTTCTCTAACATTTGCAAGAAAACAGAAACCTTCAAATTGAGTGTAAATTTTCTCATAAATAACTCTAGCAATAGTTGTCTTACCTATGCCACCCATGCCCCAAATTCCTGCACTATGAACATTATCCAACCCAATACACAGTGGTGAATCCATTGCCTTTATGCGGGAATCCATTCCAACCAGCCCTTTAGCATAGCTCGAGGATGTACCAATCAATTTATTAGATATATCTGTGACAAGTTCCGCAATAAGTATAGATTCATGCTTGCAAATTATGAGGAAAAAAAACCAATCATTTAATGAATTCAAGGATTCATTAAAAAAATAAAAGAAAAATTAGATAAATCATCAGTGATTTAGTCTTGTTTTTGGCAACTTAAAAGTCATATGGCAAGCTTATATCTCAAATTTTTGCCAGTGTAAGTGTGTGTGTGTGTGTGTGTGTGTGTGAGGAGAGAGAGAGAGAGAGAGAGAGAGAACTGTAATATTGCTATCTAGACAGACAGACAATCAAACTAGATTATAATAGCAAGCATCTACCGCACTTCCTAGTAGTCTGCATGAGGAACTTCTCAGAAGTGGTCAAGATAGAAATACTAGAAAAGCCAGTGGATGCATGTTTAAGACTGCAATAACATTGATTGACTGTAGCATTACTAATTACAAGTTAAGCATATTGGCAGGCAAAGATTCTCTTCCAAATGGTTGAAAAGATTAGGGATTACTATAGACCCTCCATTTTGTCTTCCTAGCATATGTCCTTTACAGCAATTCCCTAGTGGCCCATTACTACTCGTGTAGCCTATCTTTTCTAAGCCACCTTGAGGACTTTGGTTGAGGGATTTATTTAACCCCATTGTGACTCTTGGTGGCCTAATTTAGACTTAGGCTCACTTGGGCATCCTAGGCCCATTAAGCACCGCACTAGGCCCATTAGGCACCACCCTAAGCCCACTTAGGCACCTTAGGTACACTTGGTCTATTAGGCACCACACTTGGCCCATTAGGCACCCTAGGCCCATTTAGGTGCACTTGGCCCACTTAGGTTTTCCTAGTTTTACTCACATCACCTTTTTGGCATGTCTTGCATATCTCACAGGGCTTCTATGACTTGAATGACTCATTTTTGTAAAATCATATTACTTGACCTTTTTACCTTTATATTTTTGTTTATTTTATTTTATTTATTATCTTGTCTATTTCCTCATTTATTTTATTTTCCTATTATCACTTTTCCATAATACTTGTCTTTACTTATTTAGTTTAATTTAAGAATTTTGTTTAAATGTTTTTATTACTATTATTATTATTATTATTATTATTATTATTATTATTATTATTATTATTATTATTATTACTTTTACTCATTTTTATCATGATTATTATTATTACTTTATTTAATCTATTAACTATGAAATTTTGTAGGGAAGTCCACCAATGGAAAGATAAGAATGTGCCATATGAAGCTCGGAGAGGGTAGCTACCATATTGATTCCAAGAGTAGACATATGGAAAAAATGAATGGAGCCATGTTATGAGGAATATTCGGCTTATGTATGGAAAAAGAAATGATGAGTAGAAAAGAAAGAATGTAAGTCGTATTTTGGAAAAAGAATCAAGTGATGATGGAAGGAGGCTTCAGTAGTGTTCTGGGTCAAAGCATATTTTAGACGAAAAAGGAAAAGAGATGTTATATTTTAGGAAGAATTGAGGTGGCATATTGGATAGAGAGGCTGTATTTTGGAAGGGATAGAGAGGGGGAATCCTTAGAAGGAAATAAAAGTCAACACACATGCAAAAGGGAAAGAGGGAGCGTGATGAAGGGGACTGTTTTTGGAGAATAGGGTGGAGGATTCAGAGCACGTGAGGGTGATCCAGCATTCGGGTGGATGAATGAAGGGATTTTTGGGGGGAATCACGGCTGCGAAGAGGCATTGCTAAGAGGATAGATGTCCTCCATGGATGTTAATGGAGGCTGCATGTGTGATACAAACTGTGAGGGCCACGCACAGATTTTAGAGAAGACAGCCAAGCACCATGGGGTCTTCCCAACACGCATGGATTTTTCCATGAACGTAAGCATGATTGACACAACCACGACATGGGTTGCATCTTTGAGGTTTCAAGAGCCACATACAGTCCATATCTTTAAAATAGGGCACACATCATTGAAGCTTCTCCCTCTGACACTCGCACCAAATAGAGAAAGAGGAAGCGAGACCCCCATGTCTCCCGCCGTCAGAAACATGAAGAAGACGAGGAAGATTCTCACGACGCCGACGACGAATTGGACGCCGACGCCGATGACGACAACGAGCAACAGCCTCAGCATGGCCCCCAGTCCGGCGCCGTACCCGATCCTGCCACCCTTGATGTGGGAGGTGCTTTCCGATGGCGTCGTTCGAATTTTCGACTTCCCTAGCGTGGTGAAGCACACCGTGAATCGTCCGTACTCGTCCGTGTCGGCCATTGTTGGGATGGAGCGAGCGATTCAGTTTGTGGACACTAGGAATCAGCAAAGCCTCATGTTTTTTTTAGGAGAATATACCGCATGGGCAGCTCCAGGCGTTGTCTACCATGCCGGCGGATAGTCCGTCTTTGGCGACGTCGGATCAGAGAGATCAAATGGAAGGAGGCAACCACCATAGATTCACCATTGAGCACTAGCACGCACCATCAAGAGGAATCCACCATTAGAATTTGATTTCCAAGTGTACCAAGAAGTTGCCTTGACTTTGCCCACACGGATAATAGTGTAGTATATCACACTAAAGGACAAGCACAGGAATTTTTTCTTGGCAGAGAGAACACGCGGGGGAATTTTGGCAGAGAGAAGAACAGAGGAACGGGCAGAGGAATACTTTTGGGCAGAGGGGATCCACACACGAGGAATTTTTCAGAGAGGACACTCGCTGGAATTTTGGAGAGCAAGGGACTTCGGACGGGGATCGGGCCGCCACTTTGACGCATCAAGAGAATATTTTTTTTGGGACACAACGCAGGTTAGTTTTCGTTTTCGATTGAGTTTTTTTTTAGTTCATTAGTTTAATTAATTTTTTGTGATGAATTCTTTTAAATCTCAATCCGTACAATTTTTAAAATTTTTCTTAAATTAGATGTCTTTTTTATTATTATTGTAGTTCATTAGTTCCATGCTAGTTTATTTCAATTTATATGATAGTTTAAATAAAGTTTGTGTTTTTAATTCTAGTTGGTTTGGTTTTAATATGTTTTTAGTTTAAATGCATGTGTCTTAATTCTTTAGTTCAAATGATAGTTTAAATAAAGTTTGTGTTTTTAATTCCAGTTAGTTTGGTTTTAATTCGTTTTAGTTTAAATGCATTTGTTGATTTTAATTCATCAGTTTAAATAACCTTATTAAATAGAGTTTAATTTCAATTTAGTTTAATTTTTAATTTATTCTATAATGTGAATGTATTCATGATTTTAATTCAATTATTTGATTAAACCTTCTTAGATAAATTCCATATTTTTAATTTTGATTTTAATTTAATTTTAATTTGCTGATTTATTTATTTGTTTTAGTTTAAATATATTTGCAATTTCGATTTGATAGTTTATCCACTCTATTAGATGAAGTTAATGTTTTTAATTCTAATTTAATCTAGTATTAATTTTTTTTTTAGTTTGAATGTGTTCATACGTTTTTTATTTCATTAATTTCAATTTTGATCCATTTATATCCAATTTTGTAGTTGATTGTAATTTTAGTTAATTAATTTAGTTAATCACGTGTTATTGTTTTTATGTCTTATGTATGACAATTTTAATTTTGATCCATTAATATTTAGTTTCAATGTATTTAAAGTTTTGGTTAATTAATTTAGTCAATCACATGTTATCATTTTCATATTTTGAGTATGACATATTTTGGTTTTGATCTATTAATGTTTAGTTTGAGTTTTTAGGAATTTTAGATAATCAATCCAGTTAATTGCATGTAATTGTTTTCATGTTTTCAAGATTGCTAACTTCGGTTTTTGATTTATCATATTTTGTCAGAGTGTTAATTTATTTTAATTGATCCCATGCTATTATCTCTATATGTTAAGTTTGTTGGCTTTAATCCTTGATTGGTTTTTATCCTAATTTATGTGTTTTTTTTAAATCTAGATGTTAGTCTTAGATAATATTTTTGTTAGTTTGATTGATTAGGAAATTATTAGTTTGTTGCCTTAGTGATTGTTGGTCAAATCCTTTTTTTTTTTTTTTTTTTTGTTTGTAAAGGCCATTGGAAATCCATGAAGGTTGGCCTTACTCTCACCGCTTTAGTTGGCATGATTGTCTAAATCTTTATTTTGTGATTTTCATTTTCTCTTGTTTTGGTTGGTATCTTGTTTCTATGTTTTGTTATTTTCAAAATTATGAAGGTTGGCCCTACTCTCACTGCTTTAGTTGGCATGATTGTCTAAATCTTTATTTTGTGATTTTCGTTTTCTCTTGTTTTGGTTGGTCTCTTGTTTCTATGTTTTGTTATTTTCAAAATTAATTTCTTTTATTTTAAAACAAAACACTTTAAGGGCTTAGGTAGCAAATGTGGATCCAATGATTTTGGCTAGGATTCTCGGTGGCTTGAAATGGTTGCTTCGACTTGTCAATATTATTTTGTGATTTAGTGATCATTGAATGTGTTCTCATGGGAGAGGCAATTGAACAAGAAGTAGAGGCATCACCATCTAAGGAAGAAGGAGTTGAAATAGAGGCTTCACCAGCCATAAGGGCTATAGTCGAGGACTTAGTCCATGTTGGACTATCTAGGGCATGGTGTATAGAAAGTGATGGAGGAGGCGTAGAGGGCATGAGGGACTAAGAGGTTGGAACTATAAAGTGAGTATTCGTTGGTGGAGTAAAAATGGAGAAAGAAGCAACCCATGTGGAAACATCAATAGAGGTGACACAAGGGTGGGAGAAAAATAATTGTTGAGATGAAAAAATATTCTCAACAAGCATAACATGATAAGACAAAAAAATTTGTTTGTGGTAGGATCAAGGCATTTATAAGCACTTTAATATTATTACTTTTGCTGTTTTGTTGATATTATGCTTAGTTTAGTTTCTTTTAAAACTTATTAGTTTGATTGTTCAATTAATCTCATGTTTAATTTAGTTTTTAAAAAATTATTAGTTTGATTGCTTTGTTGATGTTACACTCTGTATAATTCTTTTAAAAATCAAAGAATGCTCCATCTTCTGTAATTTTCTCATACCCAATCCACAACACTATTATTATAGTTGTTCTGCATGCCTTTTTTTTTTTTTTTTTTTTTTTTTTGCATTTCTAAGTTAATTTTTCTTTGGTTATAGCAATAGTTTCATTGGTGTGTCTCTTCTAGGTAATTCCTCAAACATATTGTCCTCATTGTTACTATTAAGTTTTGTAGTATGAAACAAAAAATTAAAATTCTTGTATTTAAAATCAAATAGAAGCACAGGAATTAAAAAATGCAAACACAAGAGAAACACTCAAATCTAATTACAAAGAGTAGCATCAAATATTCCATATCTACAAAATTTGGGTGTTTAGATTTCCAAAAATGAAAAAACAAAAAAAAAAAGGTTCATTGAGAGTAGACCTACATCTACAAAACATCAAGTTGTGAGGTTAAGAGAGAGGAATTCAATCCACACCTGATACGAAGACATGGATTCAAACACATTGACTAGATTTGAAGAATGCAATTCATCCATGGGAACTTGTCTACTAGAAGAGGGTTGGTGTTTGGAGGCATTAGAAGGTGATTGAAGTAATGGTGGTGACTTATGAAAGGGTGTGGTAGGAAGCCATAGCCACTGGTGAAGAGAAAGTTAGGTGAATTAGAGACTCAGTGAAGAAGATAATGTGAGCTGGATTAAATTTCCTCCAACTTTTCCTTCTCTTTCTCTCTTATTTTCCTCACTAATGTTTAAGGAAAGTAGTAGGGAAAATATTACAATATTTTCTTTAGTATTTTCCTTTATATTTTTTTTTTCTATCGTATTTTTCATGTTACCCAAACTAAGGAAAAGAACTTTCCACAATATCATTTTCCTTTCCCTTGCATTTTCTAAAAACAAAACACAACCTTTATAAATAAAAATTAAGAATTACAACAATATTACATATTCCTCCTCTTTATTCCTACATTTTTACATCTACTAGTCTATTCTACATCATATTTTTACTCCCTTCTTCAATCAGCATTCCTCCCTTTATATAGAGTTATTTTCACACCAAGTCGTAAGATAAGAAAGATGAATGAACCTTGGGGCAAGGTTGGACAACTGGTGGCAGCTAGTCAAGGCTAGAAGTCAACTTTTGCTCAACTTTTTGGGCATGGGCAACAATGTGTGAACCCCTCTTTTAGCATGAAAATGGCTAGTCTTATTAGATGATGTGTCAACCATACAACAATCATAGGGTGGGGAATATATGGTAATTATGCAAAAAAAACAAAAAAATAGTATCCAATTATATAGAAAGACATCTTCCAACATTTGATATAAATCTGTAAAAATTGAGAGAAAAATATTTTTTTTAAAAAACATATTAAGCCTAAAATAGGGACTTAATAATAAAATAAAGTAAAAAGATAAAATTAAAACCAAATATTAAATATGAATATAGTTTAAGTATTAAAATTATTATTATTTAGGTTTAATCATTGGGTTTGCTAAAGGAGTTTATATATATTTCTTTTTTTAATCCCTGTTGATATTAATTAAAGTGAATTTGTTATTAATAGATTCAATTTAATAATATTGGTTGATATCAACAAGTTATTTTTAACTAAATAAAAAAAATCAAATATTTTACCTTTTTCTATTTAACTAAAAAATAAACAATCTAAAATTTTAGATAATAGAAACGCTTTGACTAGAAACAAACTTCATACGGACCACTGTCAAATACCATGCATAGGGAGAAATTTGGATCCTCACTTGCTCTTTGATTCTAATGCATTGAATTTGATGTTACCTAAAACAAAATTTTATTCCATGTCCTCTATTATGAGTGGACAACCATTTCTTATGTTAGTTTTAGATAAAGAACAAATATTGAAAATTGGAATTGTAAGAAATTAGGAGATCCTAATTTTAAATATATAACCAAGTTCTATAATCACTTCAATCCATGTTTTAAAATTTTTATTTCTTTCTAATATGGGAGTAAACTTTTTTCTTTCTTTCTTATAAATTTCATTTGGGAATGATTTAAAAATAAATAAATAAAAGCCCTTCTAAATATTATAAAAAAATAAAAATAAAAAACACTTTCTTATAAAAATTAATTAGGTGGATGATAAGGTCAAATTCGGGATAGCTTGTTATTTTTTGCTTTAACTAAAAATTAAAATCAAAATTAAAGTAATATTTATAAAGGATAATATTGATGTTGTAAAAGTCTTATTAAACATGAAATAACTTCTTATATAAACAAAACTAGATTTATAAAATTCTTAAAAGAAATAACAATTTTATGACTTCTATATGAAACCTTTTTAAAAGTTATAAGTTTTTTTTTAAAAAAAATAATTAAATAGGTGTAAAAACTTTTATTCAACTTTTTTTTTTTTTATAACTGTTAAAAGTCCTTCCAAATAAATTTTAAATATATTTGAAAATTACTTTGAAAAATCCAAAAAATCACTTAAAAATACTTTATGAGCAGTTTTTTATTTTACGTTTAAGTACTTAACTGATTCTTTTTAAAATCATTTATAATGTCAAAATATTTTTTTATGGATAAAAACATTTTATTCACAATCAATGTCAAAGCATTTTTAATTTAATTTTTAATTCATGAAATTTCATTTATTGTTTTTCTTTTTTCTTTTTTTGGGATTTAATTCTTTACAATTATTTTTGATTTTTTATAAAGTATAATTAGGTTATGCCCAAATTTATTACTTTAACTCTATCTATTAAGTATAGGTAGCGTGAAATTTTGGCCTGTCTCCACCTTTCTTCGCTTCTGACGTTGTCATGCACTGCTTCGTCTACTGATGATAGAAGAAAATGAATAATTTATTAATTTATTTCTTAATTCAATAGCATTGGAATCTCAGCTGGAATATTCCAAGTCCATAAAACCAAACTTTAATTATTTAACCTTTTTTAGCACACCACTTTTGACTGTACAACTTTCCTACCAACTTAATTTGTTGACTTGGACTTGGAGAGTTCGGCCAATTGCAGCAGCTTAGTTGTCTTTTCTCTAAGCCATAAATTCATGATCAAGTCATCCTACGTTTTAATTTACACTTATTTTAATTTAAAATAAATATCTCAACTTCATAAAAATTATCTTATTTGTAAAATATTTTCAGATGTAAAAGTAAAAAAATTAAACAAACCATTTTATGATTACTTTCATTATTATCCATTTAAATCACAGTCTAATTTTAAAATATTAGAATAAGCCAATTACACTAATTTTTTTACTATCATTAAAAATTTTCAATTATTAATACGGTACTTAACCTTTTAGAATTGGAAAAAAATATGGATAAGTCAAAAAATGTCAAATCAAGATAATAAAATGAGTTGTTCATATTAAAATTAATTATGGTTGAAACATCAAATTCTCTTTTTCACAATCAAAGACTTCCATGGCATATTAAAATGGGTTATTCAAATTCCATTATCTTTATAGACTTCTAACAATCCAATAAATTGACATGTTATTTTTGTCTTCATAATCCCAAACACAATATTCTTTTTATCTTAATTGAAGAGGAATACTAACTTAGTCAAATAGAAAATATATCACGAAAGCTAAATAATACAAATATTCAGTGAAATCTTTGGCATGTTATTTCTTTGCAACTTCAACATGGTGGCATGTCGGATGGAGGAGGCAGCATTTGAGCTTCCGAGTGTTGACCATTTTTCACTATGAACGCAGTTTCCATGCCCCAAGTCAGATGGCGTTCTACATGGCAGTGCAGGAACCATACTCCTGCAACAAAGAAAATATACCGACATTACACCTAACTTAATTGTAATATTAAGAAAAATTATTTCCTGGTATGCAGGTTGGCAGTTTCAAGGGTTCTTTTTTTTTTATGAGTGCTTGCAACATACCAGGGTTGGATGCCTTGAATCTGATTGCAACCCAAGCTTTCGAAGGAACAGAGATGGTATTCTGAAGGGGAGGATCCACCAGATTATAGCGCAAAGGGTCCCTATTTTCATCGAAATTCCCAAATCCCCATCCAACAACATAGAAACTGTATCCATGGAGATGCATGGGGTGGTTTGTCCCTGTAACCACGGTTGTCCCTTGCAAAACAATCTCCACTGTGGAGTTATACTCGAGCACCCTTACTTCTGTTGCGTTGCTCGACAACTCATAGACTAATGGAGGATAATCAGCTGTAAAATCGAACACTAGTGGTGGAACGCTAGGAAATTTATCTCCATATACACCACTGATGTCATAATAGTAAGCTTCCAGTATGTCAATTGTAGGGGAATGGAAGCTTATGTTGTTTATACTTGAGGAGAACCGTGTCCCATTGGGCCCTGCACATGAATCATTGACGCATGGGTACAAGCTCATAGAAACAGTGTAAAACAGGTTAGTGCTCGTGCTCAATGGGACATTGCAAGGATGTTCCGCATTTGCTAAGCTTCGGAGGCCGGCCATGACCTGAACCGATGCATTTGTGTCATTGTATGCAGGAAGATGAGGCAAGGAGGGAGGTGAAGATGGAGTGTAGTATCCCCTGTACTGTACAATAGCTGTGGTGGTTGTATTATCATAAAAATTTTGATATTTCGGGGCAGCAGAATAAGCTATAGCCGCCATGTAATAGTGATCAGGGCGTTGGTTAGCTTTTAGTAAGACATCGTAGGTTTGGCCAGGAAATATTGTGATATAATCTCGTGTCAATGGTTTCGTGTAGCTACCATCTGTTCCAACCACTGTCATTTTATGCTTGGCAATGGAGAAGAAGAGAGCCTCCTGCAAGGCAGCATTGATTATGCGAAGTAGATAGGTCTTTCCATGATCCACCGTTAGCTTGAATGTGCCTGTAATTAGAAAGGGAAAGTTGTCTACTTATGACTAGCCAAAAGAAAAAGAAAAAGTTTCCATGAGGATCCACCAATTATGAAGTGATTGATTGATTAGGGGTGTAAATTTGGCCTCATTGTTCAAAATTATATTTGGACTGGCTAGCCTTTTCTCATGTGTTAAATCATGGCTCTACCATCCTCATAGCTATATTCCTCTTTCTTAGCATTAAGCTTTAAATATGTTGATGTTAATGAGAAAAAGTAATATGGTTAACATAAAGGAAAATGAAATCATGCATAATTTTAAAATGGGAAGTTAAACTCTGTACTTGATTTTGAGCATGGATATAGATCACCAGGTTGTCCATTTATCAATAACACATCAGAGACATTAGGGTTAGCTCCGGTTGCGAGCGCTTCATCTCGAACCGCATTCACATCACTCTTCCACCATTGCCCTGCATTTCAACAACACAATAATTTTAGATTTTGCTTTGCTAGTTAATTCATAATATGTAAATTAACCCTTAAAAGTGACAACACTTATACCTAATATGACGAGAAATTCTGCCTTAGGTTTGTGAAACGGATACTTGGTTCCATTCTTGGGATAGACAATTATAGCTCCATGAACAATGGCTCGGGTCCAATCACTATGAGCATGCCACCATATTGTGCCTTCCTCGGAGGAAAGGATGATCTTTTGGCTAAACTTTGACCCTGGCTGAATTGGGCACTGTGTGATATACTCAGGACCATCTGTCCATGGATATCTAGGCATGTTCACCCCATGCCTACAAAACAATAACTATACATTAAAACTAGTACTTATTTTTGGACTAACAAAATAGCAACATCTTATCATAGTAACAAGCGACATCAACTGTATTTCAATGAAACTGAAGCAAATAACCGTAAAGTATTGTTTTAAATTTGACTTCATTTGCAAAGCAATATATTGCAACCCCCTCTTAAAAATAAAAGAATGTATGCCATTCAGGCATGCTGCCACCGCTCTTTCTCTAAGACATGCTCAGGACCTACCAGTGAATGGTGACGTTTTCTTTTCCCCTGTTATAAACATTGACAACGATTGTCTCTCCTTTCATAGCATATATAGTTGGTCCTGGAAATTGTCCATTTACTGTTAAGATGTCCTTGGTGCTACAAAGCCTTGTATATGAAGCTTCCCTCACCTGCAACCAATTAAAAGTTAACCATGCAACCTCATCCCAAAAGAAATATTACATGCGTGAATAGTTACATCGATCCATTTATACAAGTGTATAACCAATTAGAAATTGATACCATACATGAACGACTCAACGACACCAAGGTAAGGGGTCTTACAGTGGAAAATGAGAGTCATACTACTCCCTAAATATTATGATCTGAAGGTGGCGTTAAGGCCAGAATTATATGTAGTATTTACCACAAAAGTAAGCCGACGGGTTGAAGCTTGGCAATGGATGCCACCACCAAAAACTAGAAACGCTAAAATTTGCAAGAGGAAAACCTTCATGATCAGCCACATTTTCCTTGGAAAAACAGCCTCTTCTCTTGTCCTAAACACAACTCCTTCAATTCTCTTACTATTTCTAATAGCACGACTTTTGCTGTAGTTCTTTCATATATGATTCATTATATAGTCATGATAATTCTCTCGGGATACAATACTTCCTCTCCACGTGTCAATATAAGAGGAAGTGCTTTGAATGTGTATTGGTTTTCAACGTTCTTTCAGCACCACTTCAAAATAATTAATTATGATATTTCTTACAAGTTACCTACACATTTTAGAATAAATTTAAAACATTCTTTCACGAGTCTTTTATTCATTATTTCAAGAAATGTTAATTAATTAAATATATGTAGAATACTTTTAAAGCTTTGACCTCCCATATGAGTACCCTTATCAAGATTAGTCATGAAAACTATTTTTTACCGACAACTACTTTTAAGAATTATTTTTTAAGAATTATTAGTCTTACTTGTTTTCGTGTTACTTAGGACAATTAATAGTGCAGAACCGATGACTTTGGTGGTTGGGGGAAAGTTGTTTTCATCTTGTTACTTAAATATAATTAGTCATGATCATTGTTTTTGTCTGAATGGGACAAAGCTGTTTCCCAATTTTTTTGAAACTTGAGAATTGAGATTATAAAAGACATGATGATAAGCTAATTTGGTATTTCATAATTTTTCATAAAAATACACAAAAATATGTTTTGTAAAAAGTTGAAAATAGAATGCGAACAACCCCTTGTATGTTGTGAATCACTTAAAACATCTATTGGGACTCATACTATCTTTTTTTCTCAACAAAAAATAATTTAATAATAATAATAATAATCAAATAATTATAGATTTAAAAAAGTATTTTTCAAAATAAATGCAATCTATAATTTATTTGTTCATATGATATGTATATCTTGATTAAAATGATTTTAATTGGCTTACAAAAACTATTATCTAAAAAAAGAAAAAAAATGAAAAGTAAAATAAGAAATAATTCAAACTTCCTTGTTTGGTTTATCATATACCATATACAAAGAAAAATCATTATATAAATAAATTATGGAAAGATTTATATATTTTTAAATTATTTATAAACAGAAAAAATGATGAATAAATTTTAAGACATGTAAAAATTTTATCAAGTTAATTTAAACTTTTTCTATTTTTTTTTCACTTTTTTTCTCCTATTTTTTTTTCTCACATTTCCTTTTAAAGTTTTGGAATAAATTCCCTACTATTTGTGGAGCTTTAATATAAATTTTTTCTACGTATGATATATATTTATGCAATATTTGGTTAAATTATTTTGAATGTATATTTTAACCTTAACAAGAAACTTTTCTTGAAAATGAAGACTATTTTCACCTTATTTTCAAAATTGTGTTTCTATTTTTTAAATATGAAAATTACTATTTTGATTTCAAAACAATGAGTCATTTTTAAAAGATATTTTAGAAAATAGTTTTTCAGATATATTAATTGTGACACTCGAAGATCAAAGACACCATAGTTATTTCACTTGTCAAACCCAAGAATCCAACATGTGAATGACCTTAACTAACAAATCCAACAAGTAATTAGTTGATAACTTCCTCAAATTGATTCATAACAGCGATTAGAGTATAAATAAAAAAAATTATAAATTTCTAACCCAAAACTAATTAAAAATATCTAAATAATAAATTCAAAGATCATCCCAAAGACTTTAGAGAGTTTTAGAAATCAATACTAAATTCAATCTTAATTTAAAACTCCTAAATAATTAATTGTAAAACATATTTCAAAATAAACACCCTTCTTATCTCGATTTCCCCTCATTAATATCACCTATACCTAAAAAGTGAAATAATAGAAAAGAGTGAACTTAAATTTCAGTTAGGAAAAATAGTTCAATAAAGAGGATCAAGTATAGTACAAAGTTAAATCCTAGGAGTTATTGCATCTTTATAAAAAATAAAAAAATAAAAAAATAAAAAATAAAAATTGATAAGTAGGAGTTCATTTTATTTAATAATTAAATTCACTTTTTTCAAAAAATTATGCACTTTCAATTTAAAGATAGAACTAAATAATTTACTTTGCATACTTAAATTATATTTTAAAAAATTATAAACAAACATTTTACTCTGACTTATTAATAATAACTGTAGACCCTCAATTTTGTCTTCTTACCACATGTCCTATTAGGTGTTTATTCGATACTTTACAGCAATTCCCTAGTGGCTCATTACTACTCGTGTAGCCTATCTTTTCTAAGCCACCTTGGGGACTTTGGTTGAGGGATTTATGTAACCCCATTGTGACTCTTGGCAGCCCTAATTTAGACTTAGGCTCACTTAAGCACCCTAGGCCCATTTAGATACACTTGACCCATTAGGCACTGCCTCAGGCCCACTTAGGCACCCAAAACCCATTTAGATACACTTGGCCTATTAGGCACCGCCTTAGGCCCACTTAGGCACATCTAACCCACCTCGACACATTTGACCCATTTAGGCACTTTTCTAGGTTTAGTTTCAGCTAGATTTGTTTTCTTGTTTTTCTTTATTTATTTATTTTATTGATTGATTTTAGGATTAAGTGAGTTTTGATTTATTTCATCTTATTTCATTTTTATTATTGTTTTTATTTTATTTTGTGATTGTATGAAAGGAGTTTTTTTATTTTTGGTGGTTTGGGTTTCACACTTCAATTATTATTATATGTTGCATTAGTTTAATTTCTTTTTTTTATTAAATATGTCTAATATTTATTTATTTATTTGTGTATTA